>JASBNA010000027.1:0-553096 GCA_038087015.1 Cerrena zonata
TTATTGGAACCAATACTATTATAAGATGGGTGGTGGGCTGTAATCACTAGGTTGGAGGTCGTAAGCTATTGATATACAATTGATAATGCTATAGATGTAAGAGTTTATATTGGGATTAGACTGTTAATACAAAACCAAAGTAATAGATGCAAATAACAAGCAAGCCTAGGAACAAGCAGTGTTTTACGAAACCAAATAAGTTCCATTTCTTCATGAAGTTCATAAGCTTTGTTCTGCATTTGGAAAGATAGACAGAAAAAGGAAGAGAGGAGGCGCTTTTGGGTGGTGGAGGTGTACTTAGGTATTGTAATTAGTTTAGGCTTTTGTAGTATCGTCGTCTTGCTCTTTTAAGAAGTTTGAGATTTTGGTAGCATTAGAAGAAGAGTACTTATCATTTGATAAGATGGCTGTGGCATGGATAGACGTGGGTAGGATCGAATAATTGTATCTTGATGATCTTTGTTTCATATTCCACCAAAGAAGAAGTAAACCTGAGATGATTGAAAGTAAGATGTAGTGGAATATATTTATGTATGGGGTTGGTAAGTAGCAAATGTCGGTATTATAATTAAAGGGAGTATCATCATTTGAGTTTTGAAAAGTTAATAATTGAACTGCGGGATACTTTATACCCATTGCAAGAGAAATTGATTTGACCGTGATTTCTCTTGCTGGTGATTCTGTTACGCCAGCTTCAGTATGAACAATATCACAGTAGTCATGGTCATCCCCGGAAAATATAAGGTCAGGTTTGATTGAATTTAATAATTCTAAAGAAATATCTGGTTCTAAAGCCAGTTTGTATTGATAACCACCAGATAAGTGAAATTTAGAGCTTTCACGATATTTACCACAAGTTTGTTTAGCTGGATCTCTATTCAACGGAACATGAGTTAAAAGGATTCTTGGTTTTGATTTAACAATTGCTGGAGAAAAAGTTTGTTTGACAAAATTACGAGAATCAGAATTAATTGCATCATTTGACGAAGAATACGAAAGTGAATCGATTGAAATAAATTCAACATTATTTATAGTGTTAATTGTATTTGGATTACCGAAAAGTTTCTGAAATCTTTCTCTTGAAGGAAGCTTAACTCCATTGGACCAGCCAATATCATGATTTCCTGGTAAATTTATGAATAAATTTTCATCTTTAACATATTTCTTTGAATCAATAGAATTAAGAAAGATTTTTTCGAAACGATTCCATTCCTTATTGAAATATTCATCACTTGATGATCTCCCATTATCTAAATAGTCACCCAAAAAAAAAATATAATCTGGATTCAAGTTTTTCACAATATTTTTATAATTTTTCTTCAAATATTGGTCAACAGTGTGTTTGGATAAATCAAGTAATAAGCGAGTTTCGTCCTGGATAAGTATGATTATCAATAAGTTGTGGATCAGCTATTAATAACACGTTAGTAGCTAGGTCTTGACTTCGATGTTGATCCTGATCTTGATCACTAATGAAGCCTTTATGTCCTTCTGACAACTTGACTTGAGGCCATTTACAATACTTGGAAGCTCTTGATGGTGCTATTATCTCATGGTATATAAACGATATTATAAAAGCAAATGTCAATAGCACTATCAAATGGTGAACCGTTCTAAACTTTGGTAATACCCTCATTTGTGATTTAAGTCGAAATCAAAAAAAAAGGCGAAAACTCAAATTCCTTATTGATTTTTATACTTTATATATGTCAAATGACAATTGTTGGCTTAGGCTAGTCTTAACGATATTATAAATAGAACGATTTTAGAGTCATTTTCTAAAACTTCAAACACGCCTTATGAAATTTTTATTTGTTTTCTAAGGAAACTTCCAGACACCAAAAAACACCGTTCCGTTCAAATATTCCTATTTCATCCAGCTTTAAAGATGCTACACTACAGCACGCAGGAAGGCTCTTGTTGTTTCGCCTTTCTTTGTTCTTGCTAAAGAATTAATTTTAAGTAAGGTGCTCTCACCGGAGTCTCGAGCTCATCGGTACTAAATGCTCATCGAAGGGAATTTTTTCACGGTCCCCATTTCAATTCTCTTCTTTTCCATGTAAGGAATCACCTTGTACTCCGTTTCTTGTAATAATGCAAAGCATGCTGTAAAGCATGTTTACCAGCAGCCCCGAATCCGGTTAATATAGAGTCTAAACGGGTGAAGCACTGTAAGAAGCTTTCCAGTTAAAGTAGTTGAATAAAAATAATGAAAAAATGGAAGCGAGACGCGTCCAAACCCAGCATGTCTGGCTTAATGAGATTCCCCTCGACTACAGCTAAGCATCCTGCCGTAAACGTCTATTGTATCTGTCATGGGGTGACTATCTAATTGGGCTGGTTGTACGTTCAATGCTCGTTTAGACATTTAGAGTAAATTTCTCTTCTTTTTTTATCACTGTTTTTTTTTTGTTTTGTTAGCGATTTGTTTGTTTGTTTTCGAGTCTTCTCTTTATTAAATACGATAAACCCAAATCCCCTGACAACCACGAAGGTTTATAAGTGAAAGAGGTTCCTTATCTTGTTATTTGTTTAAAGCCATTTCATCGAGTTGCAAACGACATGACGGACAATTCCAATTTATACAGCATTCTCAGTACGGTAATAACCATACTAGTGATAAATTATATTTATAATCAGTATATTGAATCCACTAAAGACGTTAGTGATGTTTACTTGAGTCAGCAGTCTAGTATAGATGTAGTGAGGTTGCCAGAAGAATCTCCGATATATAAGTCGAACAAACTTGACTATTCTAATGGGTTGAGAATTGGATTAGATATCAGGTACGATCATTACAAGTTAAGGAATGGGAACTTGTGTGATGTATGGGAAGTTTTAATCAACCAATTGAAGCAGAAGCCAACTAATAAAATCCAGATTAATGATGAAAGTATGTTCGTTAGTCAAATTAATTATAGAGTTCACCAATTTTCCCATTATATTGCAGCCAATAAGATATCTCAGGTTTTCATTAACCAGAAACACTTTTTAACTTCTTTTGACAGTTTAATCGTGATGATTGCTTGTTTTATAACCCAAGTAACGGTGAATGTATATGACGATTTCAAAAATGTTGTGGAGGAAGAAGGTATGGCGATTTTCAGTCCCGAAGAAGCAGAAACTAATAAGGTTGATCATTTGGTACTTGGAAGCGACGAAATGAATCGAATTTTCAAGCCTTTTAATGAAGATGAATTGACCACATTCACTAATGAGTACCACTTCAGTAAGGATAAAGGAATTGCTCTTCGAATTACTAGAAAAACGAATCCAAAAATCATTACATCAGTTGATTTCACTCAGTCTAATATAATTAGTAGCGTTGCTTCTACTATTAAGCACTTGCCAATGAGTAAAGAGCTTAATAGCCAAGACAGAGTATTGGTTGTGCAACTGACGTCCTAAAATTGTTAAAAATGAAGATATGTTGAATGATTTGGTTAAGTGTTTAGTGACATTCATATCCAACTCGGAATTGGTTATAACTAAGAGCGATAAGTTATCAATTGAAAAAGTTAATCAAGTTCAACCAACGATACTCTCAATAAGTGAAGAGGATTTCATCAAGCTTGGTACCAATTGAATTGTTGAAATCAAATATTCATTGGTTTGATCAATTTTTTTATAAACAATCGATAAATTTTTTATCCAGAGGTAAATTCAGTTGTCATATGTTAAAGCCATTTAAATTTTCATCTAGGTTGAGATTAATTTATTTGAAGAAGCCGATTGAATCTTTTCAAAAAATAAACACTTCTACTTTAAATGAGTACCGTACTTTATTACATTCTAGAATTATAATTGAAAATGGGTACTTCAATGTAATTGGCCCAATTATACAAAATGATTTTTATGATTATAGAATCTTACCTACTTTACAAAAATTCAAAGGTTTAGGGTGTATTCTGCAATCAAGTGAGATTAAGTTAACTAATTTCAATGATCAAACGAATTCCGGTGATATCTTAATAAGAGGTTATAATATTGGTAAGACCAAAACCATTAATCTCCATTCAAATTTAGAAGTTATTACGCCTGCTCAGGAATTAGCTAAAAAGACTAACGATGGGTTCATGCCTTTGAATTATATTAAAGGTAAATGGGGTAATGACGGGTGTTTATATATATATGACTAATATTATTATTATACTATTTACAACTAATATGTACTCTTTTCACGCTATAGTCATCAATAAGATCATCAAATTTTCTCTTTTCTGATTGACTAACCAGGTTAGTTTGAATCTTTTTACCTAATTGATTTTGATAATAAGGTATTGAAATGGATTTTAACAACTTTTAAATTTGATTCATTGATGTTTATGAAAAATTTACACCATTTAATTAACTTAACATTGATTAACCAATCGTCAGATTCCCAAGTGATTTCATTCACTTGATTGATTTTATGTAATTTGATAAAATCATAACCTAAAATCATCAAGATATTACACCAATTTTCATATTGTAAACCATTAATATAAAGTTGATAATTTAACATTTTTAAACAATCAACTTCGATTTTCTTTAAAGTTTTCAAATTCAAATTCAGTTCATCTTCTTTACAACCACAAATTTTCAACCAAGATTTGAAAGAATAGTTATGATCTTGATTAAATTTTGAACTAATTATAATAAGACCCAAGAACAATTTTTTGGGACAGTTAGGTAAATCTAACAGTTGATCATTCAAGTTTTGTTCTTTAATCAACTTATAAATGTAATAACTGCAAATTTGTAATGATTGAATAGAAGTTTTGGAACGTCTTAAAATTTCAATTATGAAAAATTTCAAATTGATTTTTTCAAATTTAAGCTTGGGATACAAGATTTTCAATAAGTTAATGGTTGAGTTAATCAATACGATATTAAATTGAGACTTAGTCAAGTGATCGTTATAATACTTGACGTTATTTGGAGACAAAGTAGCACAGGACATCTTGGATTAAAAATAAAAAACGGGACAATATACGGACAACACAGACAACAAAGCAAACTACTAACCAGCAGCTTGAACTAAAACATAATGGACATCAAAAAAACTACCAGGGGAAACAAATAAATGAAAAGACAAATAAAATAAAATAGACAACCAGTTATCTAATATGAAATAAAACGGACACTAATACCTAAAAACAACCAAAAATAACAACCAAAGTAACAATATATAATGCAAAGCTAATACAGAACAGCAGTAAAGACAACCAACTAGCGATGACTAAACCCTTAACAACTACCTTTGACACCAAAAGAATTTCGGCTCCTTATATATTTTTCCTCTCACTGTGGTGGAGTCATCTCCAGTATTTTGCAATGAGTAATCTTATCGGAAAAAAGCCCTTGCGTGAGAAAACGGTGTCCCGGACTTGTGAGTCAGGCGGTCACGTGAACGTCATGAGCTGGCTTCACGTGACTCTCGCCTTTATGAATCATCCGGTGTTGCGATATCGGCATCAATTACTGCAATTTTAGTAAGACCTTAGTTGAGATCACGCCTTTATTTATGAATCATAGGTCTTGGGGTTATTAGATGATTATGGGGGCGATTAGATGATTACGATGTTATTTTATTGTGTTTATTTTGTTTTTTTTTTTTTCGGGTTTTCGGTGTTTTTGGAGTTGTATAAATATATCAAATTAGCTAATTTCGGATGATACCACGGAAAATGCTTTCGATAATGTCTCTAACTTCTTTGTAGCTGACTATAATACAGGTTTTTTCATCTCTGCTGACCAAGAGGATTTTTTCTTCGATCCCAGCATCAAGTTTATTCAAGTTAATCAAAACTTTGGACAAATCAACAATTGATTTACCAAATTCATCGTACTGACAGAAAATGTAGTCTCTGAATAGCTTGATGATGTACTTGTTGCCGCTATCGCTGTACTCGAATTTCTTGGATTGTTCGGGTCTATCAATGATGAAGTTGATCTTAGTTAAAAGTCTGAATAATCTTGCATTTTCTAGTTCTCCACTACATTGGCTTTCGATGTAATCATTCAGATCTTGCAAGTTATTAATAACTTCAAGCATTTTAGAATTCAAATACTTTTCACTGAATTTTCTCAAATCAAATTTTTCAGTTTGATAGTTAAGCATTTCTAAAACTTTTAAAAAATCTAGAGAATATGCATTGGAAATTTTTAAACTCGAAATAATATCATCAATTGGAGAATTCTTACTGAATGACTTTGCTGCGGTTACTAATTCAAGAATCAACTTACCGAATTTTTGTATATCGGCTCTTTGTAAGATTGAAATATGTTCACTTAAGCCAACTTGACTAATTTTAATTTCGTCTTCATCGTGATATAAAATGTCGTCAATTCCAACACTACTCAATCTGATTCTATTTTTATTAGTAACAATGATTTTACTTATATCCAAGCTTGATCTTGCAGCCAACCCTTTATCATGAATACTTATTAAAGCATTTGTAATTTGTATTATATAGTTCCACAAAATGTCTTCGGTAATCGGTTCTAATTTACTACCCAATTTTCTAGTTATATGTTGTTCGGCCAAGGTACTAGAATTAGGATAATAGTCGTAAGTTACCATTAGTTGAGCGCTCCCTTCTCCAAAAGCCATACTAGTGAAAGCTTCTTGAAGTTGTACTATATTGGAGTTTTTAATCGATTTCCATTTTTTAACCGTTTTGAATGGTGATTCATTAACTATTCGAATGAGGGAAGAATTGTCAATCTTTCTTAACGCATATGGATTCCCATCAATATTTGAAAACAGCTTGAAAATCAAATTGGCCACTCCCCAGACTTTCGAGCCTTTATCAAAAGTTGTATCAATTGGTACTAATGAATGGTATGCGTTGATATGGTCGGGTAAATTACTTCTGGGTAATGTTTGTAAAGTGGCTTCGTTTTTTCTCTGCAAGTATTCTCTCAAGTCATTTGGTATAAACATAAGATTGACATTGGTTTCATGAGGTGGCAATGGTATAGATAATCTTGGTGGTGGCGCAGGAGCATATAAGTGGTAATTCAAGGGATAGTTTGAAGTTGGTCCTTGAAACATATAATCAGACGACCCGGGGGGTAATCCACTACCTGGTGGACCGCCAGTCAATGGTGAGTTCAAATAGGGATTGGTTTGCGGTGGTGGGGTTGGAGTGGCCACTAATTGGGGTGGGACTTGGCTTGATGGTGGAACCACTTGATTCTGCTGCTGTTGTTGTAAATGCTGGGCTTGTTGTTGTTGAGATTGTTGCTGAGGTTGTTGCTGTTGTTGTTGCAGCTGCTGCTGTAAATGTTGAAGCTGTTGCAATTGTTGAAGCTGCTGTTGCTGGAGATATTGCTGCTGCAGGATATTAGACGACTGCTGTTGCTGCTGTTGCAGAGACTGTTGTTGTGGGTTCACCGATACTTGTTGTTGGCTCAAGCCATTTCCTGGTGCATTAACTTGACCAGTCTTGGATTTGACTTGTTGAATACTTGCGTTCGGAACTAACGGCGATGGCTCATTATACGGATTCGAAGGAGTGAACGACGCCGTTGCCACGTTGAATCGTTTCGTAGCACCACCATCCTTCTGTTCATTTAATGAGCTTGGGACAAACACCGGGATTTCTTTCAATTTAGGCGATAAGGTAGCAAATTTATTGGTAATACTCGAAACACTGGGGGAAGATGGTTGAAATGATGGGGTGTTCAAATTGAATTTGCGTCTGGAATCATTACTGGCTTGATTGCCTCCATTAATGGTATTATTGGGAGATGTAGGGGACTTACTTAACCCATCAGAACTAGCACTGTTATTATTTGCTGATGGTGACTGGGATGCTTTTGTATGATGACTGAATGCACATCCTTTATTCTCAAACTTACAATATCCATAAATCAAAATATTCTTACATAGAATATCTTTTGCAGAATCTGGATTTATATTCATTTCTTTAACTTCAAACAACGTACAATATCAAGATTATCAAGGTCTATCCCAAAAGTCTATCCAATCAATTTATCCAATCAAATTTCTATCCAATCAAAGGTCTCTGCTTACGCCCACGCTTCTGTCTGGCTGTGAATCCCAACTCAATACCTTCAATTGATTATATCAGATCGTGTTTTGATTCCAGTAAAATGTCTCTGTCGCTTTTTTTTCCTTCTCCCAAACCTCCTCTGTGTCGTCCCCGTTTTGTCTCACCGTCACTTTGAGTACGTTTTATTTCTCTGGAGGTACCGTAGGCCAAGCAGTGGCTGGTCAGGAAGCTTGGTGGCTGCTGACTGAGTAATGGGACTCGGACTTTAACCCTGGGAAGGTCATCTTGTAGAAGACATAAAACGGTTATACTGTGAAGAAACCTTATGTGCGTAAAACGCAACCCAAGTGCAAAAACTTTCCCTGGAAAATCGGATAATTACTAATAGGTTTCTTTGATCGACGGGTACTTTGAGCTAGGCATCCGTTGTTACTATATAAAGAGTCGATATTGTCTGTTGGTAGGCTTTACAGGTTCTTTTGGTTATTTTACAGTCTAATTCCGTAATTATGTCTGGACATACTACTATTCTTACTGGTGCCTCAAGAGGTATTGGTGCTGCTATTGCTAAAATTTTCTTGAGCAAGTCCGACTCCAATAAGCTTGTTGGGGTTGCTAGATCTGCTAGTGAGCTTAACAAATTGGTTGAAGAGTATGGTGAAGATAGGGTTGGAGTAGTCATTGGGGATGTTTCCAAGAAAGAAACCAGTGTTCAAGCTGTTGAATTGGCCATTGAAAAATTTGGTTCAATTGATTCCATTATTTTGAATGCCGGGGTTTTATCTCCAGTGGAACATATTGCTGATGCAAACGTTGAAAAATGGATTGAATTATACCAAATCAATTTCTTTTCGGTTGTGGAAATGATTAAACAAGCTTTACCTCATTTGAAAAAAACCAATGGTAACATTGTTGCTGTTTCTTCTGGCGCTTCTACTTCAGTCTATGATGCCTGGGGTGCTTACGGTACTTCTAAAGCTGCTCTTAATCATTTGATTAAATCGGTTGCTACCGAAGAAAAAGATATCAATGCCATCTCCATTGCTCCAGGGGTGGTTAATACCAGTATGCAAACCGATATCAGAGAAACTTTTGGTAAAAATATGGATGAAGATGGACTTAAAAAATTCATTGATTTACATAAAAATGATCAACTCTTACCTCCAGAAGTCCCTGCCACCATTTATGCAAACTTGGCCTACAAAGGTTGGAGCAAAGACATCAATGGCCAGTACCTCAGATACAACGATGAAGAATTGAAAGAGTACCTTGCTTAATAGTTTTGTAATGTAATAATACAATAAACGAAAAAGCCCTTTAGTGTAGTTTGGTTTTTTCGCTCACTGAAAAGATTCTCAAATTCAAATTTTATATCATTAACCAGTTTACTTCTTCATTAACCATGTTCGTTAGATCGTTAGGTCGCTTTGGTGCGGCTCCAAGAGCTTTCATTAAGCCTCAATTGCTAAGAAGTGTTCCTATTGGCGTGCGTTTCAACTCGTCTAAATCGACACCACCCCCTCCTCCAAATGAAACTGATTTAAAAGCTAAGATCTTGATGATTTTTGGTGCTTTGGCCGTCGGGTAGTTCGATTGGTGCTTGGTATTTCAAAGATAAAGAAGAACCCAAATCTGCATTTGAACCCAAAAAGAGTCCAGCCTTTGCCGATAATAAGATCTCAGTTATATTTGTATTAGGTGGACCGGGTGCCGGTAAAGGTACTCAATGTGCTAAATTAGTTAATGAACAAGGATTTGTTCATTTATCGGCTGGTGATTTATTACGTGCTGAACAACAAAGACCAGGTTCTAAATATGGAGAATTGATTGCTCTGTACATTAAGGAAGGTACCATTGTCCCTCAAGAAATCACCATTGCCTTATTAGAACAAGCTATTAAAGATAAGTATTCTCAAGGTGCTGTTCGCTTCTTGGTTGATGGGTTCCCTAGAAAAATGGATCAAGCCCTTACTTTCGAGGAGCAAATCGCCAAGTCCTCCTTCACGCTTTTCTTTGAGTGTCCTGAAAGTGTCATGTTGGAAAGATTATTACAAAGAGGTAAAACTAGTGGTAGAACTGACGATAATATCGAGAGTATTAAAAAGAGATTCAAAACTTTCATCGATACCTCAATGCCAGTGGTGGACCATTTCGAAAAACAGGGCAAGGTCGTCAAAGTTAGTTGTGACCAACCTGTTGATGATGTTTACACCAAGGTTAAAGAAGCCTTGGTCTCTAAAGGTATCAATTAATTGACTAAGTATAGTTTTGTATATGTTGGGCGTGTATATACCAACAGTTGTTGGAATAAAACAAGTTTATGTATATTCTATTCGGTTTGATGTAACGATATTCTTCAAAGAAGACTAATTGATAATGACCGACACTGGCTTGCCACCTAACTGGACCATCAGAATCTCGCGTACTCACGCTAAAGAGTACTTCTACAACCAATCCACAAAAGATTCCTCGTGGGAACCTCCATTTGGTACCGATGATGAAAAATTAAAAGCATACTTGATTAGATTTAAACAAAATAAAAATAAACCAGTAATCCCAGAAGATGGTAAGATTAGAGTGTCACATTTACTAATTAAAAGTAACCAATCAAGAAGACCTAAGTCCTGGAAAAATCCCGACGGTATTACTACTACTCGTGATGAATCAATTGCGATTTTGAAAAACTTACAAACTAAAATCTTAAACGGTGAAGCCAAACTCGGTGATTTAGCTAAAACTGAAAGTGACTGTTCTTCTCATTCTAATGCTGGTGATTTGGGGTTTTTCGCTAAAGGTCAAATGCAACCTCCTTTTGAAGAAGCAGCTTTCAATTTAAATGTAGGTGAAATTAGTGATATCGTTGAAACCGATAGTGGAGTCCATCTTATCCAAAGAACAGCATAATCTTTTTATAAAAAACAAACTTTCTTCTCCATTTGTATTCTTTAATATCAATAAGCTATTTTTGGTTCCCCATTCATTTTTCGTAAATTGATGTCAATCGGCCAATGCCATCCCATCAAACACGGCATCGGGACTCTGTTCATCCCGTATATCCAAAAGGATCTTTCGTGCTTTATTCAATTTGAGCGGAATAAACCAATTGAAAATTTTCACTCTACGCTTAATTCTTTATCTACGACCAGTAAGCCTCTCTCCCATGTTAAGCAATCTTTCATATGCTGGCCCCCGGAACTACTTGGTCTCGTGTCGGCGGTTGCCTTTACTTCTTAGGTCTTCTTTATTGGCCCGTGCTGACTTAACTCCTGCAACTGCTACTTCTGCTTCACAAACCCGTACCTTTGGCGGCCATTTTAAATATTCAAATAGAAAAAGTTTGCCACTTCTAATAAACCGCCAGCTCGACTATTATCCACGTCAATTGCCCTCTAACTTGGTCAATTGCAAAAGATATCACTGCCATCTTACCGCTTCAATCGCCAGTATGTGTCGTTCTTCCAATTCAGCCTCTGCTCAAGTGGTTTCTAGTGATCGGGAAGTTCTTCCAACCAATGTTACACCGCTCCACTATCATTTAACTTTGGAGCCTTTATTTGACACGTTCAAGTTCAACGGGGACGTTTCTATTGACTTGCATGTTAATGAACGTACCAACTACGTCACCTTGAATAGTTTGGAAATTGAAGTTCACGAAGCTAAGATTAACGACCATTTGATCAAAGATATTAAATTTGATGAAGAGAAACAAACTGTTACCTTCAATATCGATGATTACTTGGTTAAGGATGCTGAAGCAACTTTGAAAATCAAATTCACTGGGGAATTGAATGATAAAATGGCTGGGTTTTATAGATCTTCTTATAAAGAAAATGGTGAAACCAAATATTTGGCTACTACTCAAATGGAGCCAACTGATTGTCGTCGTGCTTTCCCTTGTTTCGATGAACCTGCCTTGAAAGCAAAATTCGATATTTCTTTAATCACCGAAAGAGATTTGGTTGCTTTATCTAATATGGATCATAAGGAAACTAGCCTTTTAGATAATGGTAAACAAAAAGTCATTTTCCATACTTCTCCTTTAATGTCTACTTATCTTGTTGCCTTCATTGTTGGGGATTTGAAATATGTTGAAAATAATGATTATCGTGTTCCAATTAAAGTCTATGCTACTCCCGGATCTGAACATTTAGGTAAATATTCTGCTGATATTGCTGCTAAAACTTTGGCTTTCTTTGATAAAAAATTCGATATCCCTTATCCTTTACCTAAATTAGATATGGTTGCAATTCATGATTTCTCTGCTGGTGCTATGGAAAACTTCGGTTTAGTCACCTATAGAACTGTTGATTTGTTAATTGATCCTGAAAATACTAATATTAACACTAAACAAAGAGTTACTGAAGTGGTTATGCATGAATTGGCTCATCAATGGTTTGGTAATTTGGTAACTATGGATTTCTGGGATGGTTTATGGCTTAATGAAGGTTTTGCTACTTGGATGTCCTGGTATGCTTGTGATTCTTTATATCCAGATTGGAAAGTTTGGGAATCTTATGTTTACGATTCTTTACAACATGCTTTATCCTTGGATGCTTTAAGAGCTTCCCATCCAATTGAAGTTCCTGTTAAAAGAGCTGATGAAATTAATCAAATTTTCGATGCAATTTCTTACTCTAAAGGTTCTTCTTTATTGAAAATGATCTCAAGATGGTTAGGTGAAGATGTTTTCATTAAAGGTGTTTCAAATTATTTAAAAAAACACAAATGGGGTAACACTAAAACTTCCGATTTATGGGAAGCTTTAAGTGATGTTAGTGGAAAAGATGTCGTTCAAGTCATGGATATTTGGACTAAGAATGTAGGTTTCCCTATTGTTACCGTTAAAGAATCAGATAAAGGTGAAATAAATGTTACTCAAAATCGTTTCTTAGCAACCGCTGATGTTAAACCTGATGAAGATAAGGTCTTATATCCAGTTTTCTTAGGTTTAAAAACTTCTGAAGGGTGTTGATGAATCATTGACTTTGAATGAAAGATCTAAAACCTTTACCTTATCTACTTCAGATGATTTCTTCAAAATTAATGCTGACCAAGCAGGTCTTTACCGTACTGCTTACTCTTCAGAACGTTGGTTCAAATTGGGTAAAGCTGGTGTTGAAGGAAAATTATCTGTTGAAGATAGAGTGGGTTTAGTTGCCGATGCTTCTTCTTTGGCTTCATCTGGTTTCGTTGAAACCACTGACTTATTAAATTTGGTTAAATCATGGTCTGGTGAAACCAATTACGTCGTTTGGGATGAAATCTTAGATAGAATTGGGTCTATAAAAGTAACTTTTATGTTTGAAGATCCTTCTATTAGAGAAGCTTTGAATAATTTCATAATTGATTTGATTAGCACAAAATTAGATACCATTGGATGGACATTCAGCCCTAACGATTCATTTGCTGATCAACAGTTGAAAGCCTCTCTTTTCATGTCTGCTGTTGGTGCTGGTCATGAAGGGGCTGTTTCTCATGCTAAGTCTTCTTTCGAAAAATTCGTTGCGGGAGACAAATCAGCAATCAACCCAAATATCAGATCTTCTGTCTTCAATGTAGTTGCTAGAAATGGTGATGAAAAAGTTTATGAACAATTATTAAATATTTACACCAATCCACAATCTACCGAAGAAAAACTTGCTGCCTTAAGATCATTAGGAAGATTCGAAAATCCTGAAATTTTGAATAAAGTTGCAGGCTTATTATTACAAACTGACATCATCAAAGCCCAAGATATCTATATTCCAATGCAAGGTATGAGAGCTCATAGACTTGGTATTGAAACTTTATGGAAATGGTTAACCGAAAATTGGGATGAAATATATAAATTATTACCTCCAGGGTTGTCAATGTTAGGTTCCGTGGTCACAATCGCTACTTCTGGTTTCACCAAAGATGAACAAAAAGCCGAAGTTAAAGCATTCTTCGATAAGAAAAATACCAAAGGTTTCGATCAAGGTTTAGCTCAATCTTTAGATGTTATTACTGCTAAAGGTGCATGGGCTACTCGTGATCTTAAAGTCATTAATGAGTGGTTATCCGCTAACGGTTATACTAAATAACTAGCTGGGGACCGCTTAAATAAACTATAAGCCCTATCCCATAACGAACCAATAGGTGTTCTAGCATCTATTTATTACGTAATAGTGTATATAAGTAAAGATCTATACTTTATATGATGCGTCAATTACTCTGTATAAGTAAGACAAATGGAAATCGCTTTTTGCTAGATTTACATCCATAAATGGACTATTCAATGTAGTTCCATCTGGATTAACCTTAACATGAAAGTCAGGAACCTTTTCAACTCTTTTAAATCCACAATACTTGGTATAATATTCAACTAAACCGTGTTCCCTCACAACCTCGCTATGGATAATGAATTTATCTATTCCCTTATGGTTAATAATAGAGGAAGCTCTATTAGTCAAAAATTTGTCAATGATAATATCAAGAAATTTAGGTCCCAATCCATTGAGGAATGAAGTCACTGTAGTTAATTGATATTCTTTGGCCATTGGATCATCCTTATATTCACTCTCTCCAGTGAAACTTTTCAAACCTGCAGTGGCGAGAGTTCTATATAAGATATCATCATTAATTACCAAGTCTGGCTTGACAATTGATACATCTATTTCCGTTTTATCATCAATTATAAATAAGTCTTCGAACTGCTTTGGAATATGGCAACTGTAACTTTCTTTTGCAGAAGTGGTTGGCTTATCGAAATCTCTTATTAACCCATGTTCATTCTTTAACTTATCAAACACGGTTTTTGGTCCGAGTAGCAAGAAGAAGACATCTTGATCTGGTTCAAATCCAATGTCAGAGATGAACGAATTCGTGATCCTGTCGGTAATTATAATATTATACTTGAAAAAGTTCTTGCTGTAACCTTTATTAATGACTTTTATGAGTCCTTCATAACGTTTGCCGTTGTTATCGGGTCCAAACAACCAATCTTTTGTGAAAATTAAAAGTTCGAAAGACATTATTAAGTACTAGTACTAGAAGTAATTAACAAGTCAAAGAAAAAAAAAAGGCGGAATTTTAAATGATCAAATTCCTCTCGAATTCGTATTACAGAAGTGAAAAGTTATACAACATATAATTTTATTGTATCAAGTTATTTACAAATTTTCAATGAAGATGAGGTCTACTTGATATACTGGACCAAATAACAGTAGTTGAATGCAAAAAATAAAGCAGTAAAAGAAAGACGGGAAAAATGACCAAAAAAAAAAAAAAAAAAAAAAAAGCATAAGGTGAATGAAAAAGCTGGCAATATTATTACCGTAGCAAATAAATGACTTAAAACATGAAGGATGGAACTAAAAGACCTAATAAAACCAAAAAACGACGTTGAAAACAAAAAAAACAAAGATCCCTGAAGAGTAAGTAAAGATCATTGATCATGGAATAGTTTCAGCGACTTTCATGAATCGTAACATCAACATGAATTGATCTTCTTCATAAGCAAAGGATTGTCTGAACTTAATGATATGTTTCCATCTTTTAGAATTCATACCTTTAGATTCTCTGATTAGACGATCCCATAAATGATAACCACCAATACTTGATCTAATTGAAGATTGGGGTAATTCAAGACTATACTTTTCGATGAATAAGGGACTAATTTTACCCATTCTTTGATGATATAAAGCCCAAATCAATATATGACCAAAATATGATAAGACTGAATAATCAAAATTATTTTGATGTATATCTTTATTTGAAGGAGTCAATTTTGTACGGGTTGTTTCTAAATTAATTTCATCATAACCGCCAAACCATTCAGGAATTTCTGGGTTGGATCTGATAGTTTTCCGGAAACCAATTGATTCATATAATGCAACGTTAATACATAACTTGAAGAAGACTGATTTTTTTTCCAAATCTTCAAATAAGTCACCGGTGTGTTTAATAACAAAATTCAAAGCGTTTTGAGCGAATTTTGAAACTTTTGAAGATGATACAATTGTTTTAATTTTAACATCATTTAATTCTAAATTTAAGATTTGTTGGTGAGAAAGACCAATGATAGTTTTTATTGATTGAATTTGAGGTAATGATTCCGAGGTGAATTTACCATTTGAATTTTGTTTCTTTGTTGGTCTTAATGTAATTTCAAAAGGATTTGCATTTTTATTTGGAGATTCGATTTCATTCGAAGCGATTAAATCTGCCACTGACTTTTTTCTACTATTTAATAAATCTTTTGGAGGAGTAATTAAAGAATCTCTTCTGAAAGTTTTAATTGTACCACCACCGTGTTGTTGAATTAATTCAGATACTGATCTTTTTGAATTCAATAATCCATTTCTGGAAGGGCTTCCTTCGTGTTGTTTAATTAAATCACTTACTGATTTCTTTCTATTCAATAAATCTTTCGTTGGAGTAAAACTTGGAGTTGGAGGTAAAAATTCACTGACAGATCTTTTCCTTTCATCGGCAATCATTAAATCTAAATCAAAGGAGGAATCTTCAATGGTTGTATTTGTATCATCAAGATCAATTGAAGTGGCAGAATCGATTCTTCGAATTGGAGCACTTACTGCTCTTTTACCAATTTTTTTCGTTGTTGAAATACCAGAAGCCATCGAGTCATCACTCATATAGCTGAGAGTATCGTCAAATTCACTATCTTCTGGTTCACCTAATGGTTTTCTAAAAGAAGAAGTATCACTGATTTCACCTTCAGAATCTTTATCTTGATTCTGTTCAAGCTTACGATAAGCAGCAGCCTTCTTTCTACGTTCTTTTCTTTTCAAATTTCTAATTGTTCTTCTTTGTTTTTCAGCAGCTTCTTGTTCAGGAGTCTTTTCTGTTTGACTTTTAGATCCATCAGTTGAGTCGGCCAGTTCAGTTTTTGGAAGATTTGGTAAACTTGCTTTACGACTTTCTGGCTTAAGACCATGGTAAGATTTTTTCTTGTTAAGTCTTGAATTGTTTCTCGACCTATTTGGCGAATCATTACGTTGGTTATCATAGCTTGATTTCTTCTTTCTTAACTTGGGATTACTAAGTTTTTGTTCATTTACCTCTTGATGTTCGCTTTTTTTATCTTCAAGAACATCAGCTTGATCTCTCTTTGGCTCAGATTTCATCAAGAAGGTCAAATCTCTTTCGAATTGAGCATCGTTAGCTTTTGCAGCATTAACTGACATTTTTATTAGGCAAAAAAAAAAAAAATGAATACTTTTGTGCGATCAAAAGTCAATTAGGCAGTTTAATTAAACTTCGTGTTCGTGTTTTTGTGTGTGTGATTTTGTTGATTCTTAAGATGGACAGAAAAATCAGCTTTTTTTAGTTTCCCAGTAGACAGATTTTGGACGAGTTTTCAATAACGACGAAGCCAAAGCTGGTTATTGGAAATGGGATCAACCGGTAATCGAAGGAACGGTGAAGGAAGGACCAGGGAACGACAAGGGAACGAACAAGGGAAAGCAAAATGGGATTTTCCAAAACAACGAAAACGTTCACGCCGGATAGTGGTATTCTCTCTTCTAATACTTGTAGCAGCTAAAGATGAAGAAGTAGAATTGGCAAAAATGGAGCGATGTAAGCAGTTGGCGGTGGAGTAAAACTCGAGATCAACACAGCGCAGAAATGGCAGGTTCTCGAAACTGAAAAAGAATGTAATTGCCCGGGGGGAAATTGGCCGGAAATGTCTTTGAGGAAGAATAGAATGAAAGGAAAAGAAGGGTTGGAAAGAAAGTGGTAGTAGGTTTGGTGATCTTGAGAAAGAATGGGTGGGAGGGTGTGTGTTGGTTGTTAGCCTTTTAATAGGATTAACGAGCGGTTACTACTTAAAAACAAACAATCGACACCACCACACAAAAACATCGCTTAAGTGGCGGTTGTATAAACACCAATGCAAGATTAAAGGAATTACAAGAGATTAATACTACATCAAGGTATAAAAAAATGAATTTTATATTTATTTGAATATGTTTTTGAATCATTTATTATTTTTCATGATAAGATAAGATTTTAAAACATTTTTTTCAATCTTCAAAAATTGTTTAAATTTAGCATGTATAGAATCTAAAAATATAAAAGAAAAATAGAAAGTTAAAAGAAAATGTTAAAAATCTTTTTTTAATTTTAATTAATCAGATGGTCTCGTAATAAACTTTAGAAAGAAGCAGAGAAAGATTCAGGTAGCCTTCTTTAATTTTTCTAATTCTTCTTTAGATAATTCACCTTTAGTTCTAATAGCATCTAAGATTTCTGGTTCATTAGATTTTAAGGAAGATAAGAAAGCTTCTTCGAATTCACCAACTTTTTCAACAGGAACGTTATCCAAGAAACCGTTAACACCGGCGTAAATGATTGGAACTTGTTCTTCAGCAGCTAAAGGAGAAGCTTGTTTTTGTTTCAAGATTTGGGTTAATCTTTCACCTCTAGATAAAGTTTGTTTAGTAGAAGCATCTAAATCAGAACCGAATTGAGCAAAAGCGGCAACTTCTCTGTATTGAGCCAAGAACAATTTCAAAGAACCAGCAACTTGTTTCATAGCTTTAACTTGAGCAGCAGAACCGACACGAGAAACGGATAAACCAACGTTAATAGCTGGTCTAATACCTTTATAGAATAATTCGGCTTCCAAGAAAATTTGACCATCAGTAATAGAAATAACATTGGTTGGGATATAAGCAGAAACATCACCACCTTGAGTTTCAATAATTGGTAAAGCGGTTAAAGAACCAGCACCGTGAGCTTCAGACATTTTAGCGGCTCTTTCTAATAAACGAGAATGTAAGTAGAAAACATCACCAGGGTAAGCTTCACGACCAGGAGGACGTCTTAATAATAAAGATAATTGACGGTAAGCAACAGCTTGTTTAGATAAATCATCATAGATGATTAAAGCATGACGACCGTTATCTCTAAACCATTCACCAATAGCACAACCGGTGAAAGGAGCTAAATATTGTAATGGAGCAGCTTCAGAAGCAGTAGCGGCAACAACAATGGAATATTTCAAAGCATCATTTTGTTCTAAAGTTTGAACTAATTGAGCAACGGTGGATCTTTTTTGACCAACGGCAACGTAAACACAGTATAATTTTTTAGATTCATCAGAACCGTTATTCCATCTTTTTTGATTTAAAATGGTATCCAAAGCAACGGCAGTTTTACCGGTTTGACGATCACCAATAATCAATTCTCTTTGACCTCTACCAACTGGGACTAAAGCATCAACGGATTTCAAACCAGTTTGCATTGGTTCGTGAACAGATCTTCTTGGTAAAATACCTGGAGCTTTAACTTCAGCTTGAGAAGTAGAAGAGTTATTTAATGGTCCTTTACCATCAATTGGGTTACCTAAACCATCAACAACACGACCTAATAATTCTGGACCAGTTGGAACTTCAACAATTTTACCAGATCTTTTAACGGCTTCACCTTCTTTAACTAAAGCATCGGAACCTAACAAGACAACACCAACTTGACCAGCTTCCAAGTTAAGGGTCATACCTCTAACACCAGAGGAGAAATCAACCAATTCACCGGCTTGGACATTGTTTAAACCGAAAACACGGGCAATACCATCACTAAATGATTTGTTAGTATAAAGACTTTTTTCACCATCTTTGTGTTGAATCAGAAAATATTCAATTTTCATTGGTTGAATGTCCAAGGTGCGCGGGAAAATCATTTTTCATTCGCTGAAAAAAAAATTCAAGCCGGCACCCGTGCACCCGGCGACTATTATTCGACATCAACAATTTAATGAAATCAACACTTGGAATAGAAGGATACATACCCAATGGATAAAACCTTACCGGTTTCGTTTAAGTTGGCTTCACCAGAGACACCTCTGATTTTTTCTTCTAAGATAGAAGAAACTTCAGTTGGAGCAGCTTTGGCGGAAGCGAAACGAACAGCAGAAACAGCAGCTGGACGAGCCTAGAAAAGTTAGTATATTGAATAGATATTCGATGAATGGATGATTGATTGAATGATAGGTGGATTATTAGTTATTCATATTGAATCAATTGAATAGCCGCCAATGAATTCAATTGGCCAATTGCCTTCAAAACCTGTAAACCATGGATTAAAATCAAGTATCAATTAGTATCAACTAGTATCAATTAGTACCATCAAGTACCCTCAAGTACCAATTAACAATCAAGTACCAATTAACAATCAATTATCATTATCAATTATCAATTAACAATCAATCATTCAACCAATCATTCCAATTAATAATTAATACATACAACACGCAAGGATCTAGAAGCGATAGCAGCAGAACGAGCAGCAGTACGTAAAACAGGACGAGCTGACAACATTATAGGATGATATGACAAGGGGATATAATGGTTGTTGTATATGGGGAAAGAAAGAAAAGGTAGGAGAAGAAAAAAAAGAGTGGGCCAGAATAAAATTTAAGTAGGAAAAAGTTGAAAATCGAAAAACTCTAGCTGTTTAACCGCTGAAAAACTTTTCTTACTGAGAATCCCCAATGTAATTGGAGCACAGTGCGCGCGACATTTGCCAGGGTCGCACTGTTGGTGAGGGCCCGCGCGCGACATTGTGCTGAGTTAGTTACGCTCGGTGCGCGGAAGGGCGCGCTTTGATTGGCTGGCGGAGGGTCTTTGCGCTGCTGGCCATAGTGCGAGCGGTGCTAACCTTTCTCATTGGCCGCGACATTTTGCCAGATCCACTGGCGGTCATGTGACCTGCTTATGTAATCGGTTTTTTCTTTGATATTTTCCCTTGAGTGAAAATTTGATGGAAAGCTTGTTGATTTAATGGTTGGATAAGTAGTTGGTTCTACAGTAATGTTACAAGTGGGTAGGAGAATGCATCGTTACGGTGTGCGTTATGCGTCTACTGGCGGTGAACCCAAGAGTCCGTTGTTTTTGACCAATTTACTTAATCGTATTGACGAGATTAATGCTACGTCCAAAAGAATAATGACTGAACAAAAGCCCAAAACTGAAAGGAAACAAGCCCAAACTGGTCAAGCTCAAAGAGGTCAAACTGGTCAAGCTCAAAGAGGTCAAACTGGTCAAGCTCAAAGAGGTCAAACTGGTCAAGCTCAAAGAGGTCAAACTGGTCAAGCTCAAAGAGGTCAAACTGGTCAAGCTCAAAGAGGTCAAGCTCAAAGAGGTCAAAGAGGTCAAGCTCAAAGAAATGAAAAGGAGGAACCATTCCAGCTTAGACGGTTCAGTCCTAGGGTTAAGGTCAAGGACCATCCCTTAGCCATGAACACCTTCCAAGTCATGAGCGAACATAGTACAGAAAACAGAAGACCCCAAGCTAAGGCCAGAACTAGAAGTAATCCTCGAAACTTTTCGTTACAAAAAAGAAGTAAACCTAAACCAAGAAGTAAACCGGTAGCTAAACAAAGTATTGGCTCCAAACAACTTATTTCCAAACCTTTAGAACCAAAAATCACCAGTGCTCATTTCATACAAGGACATCCAGCATCATTAATCACCAATAAACCAAGCACTGGGTTGGTTAGTGTGATTAAAGAAACTTTAATCAAATCAAACTATCCTTATAAATTACCAAAATCAATCATTGATGGTATCAATCCAAATTTCCAAGGAAATAAATATATCTTACAGAAAAACTGGCAGACCAAATTCATTAACCCCGATACTTTAAGTGAAAGATTGAATGAAGTAGTCAAGGGTAAATTTCAACAATTGAAAATCGATTCGCTGAAATACGATAAAGAAGGATTGAAAACCGCCCATTCCATTCAACACGAATTAATGAAAAATGGCTCAATGAGCTTATCCAGTAAACAATTGATTTTGAATGTATCGTCGGGTATAATAAGTCCCCGTGAATTATTAGCAGATGCCCATTGGAATAGAAAATAATCTTGTATATATATAATAAATTATTTAATAAATTATTTAATAAATTCTTTTTGCTCGTCGGTTCGATTCGCAATTGCGTCGCAATTGCGTAACTGTGGATTCTGATTTAAAACGGTTGTAAACTACATCGCGGAATTACAATACAATCACTATTATAAACTACTTTTATTAAATGACTAGACTATTAAAGAATTAAAAATACCCGTAAACCGTACAACTCGTAACACATTAAACCTGCCAATGATCAAATCTTGTTGAATAACGACCTGGCATTAGCATTCCCCTTGGTATAGTATGTATTATCAATCGATTCCTTATACGATAATAGAAATGGTAAAGTAGTTGAGATAGCCAAATAGCCTAATATAATCACGGACGACGTTCTGGTTGGTGCTTTCATATGGATACTGTACATTATAACTTGTAGTTAATCCTCTGCTAATGCCAATCGATATCTGGATTCATTTCACTATTTATAATATTTTGCATTATAGTGGTTCCACCTTTTTTTAAATCAGGCTATTGTTATTGTAAGGGATACTTAAAAGAAATTGCACAATTACAAATTGGGCAGTTAACGCCATAGCAGATTTGCAGGTTGGGTCCTTGCAGGTTACCTCTCAAGTGTTCTGGGTGTTCGTTCTGGTGTGCGGGTCTGGCTTTTGGGTACGATCGTTTAGCTGATGAAATAGATAAACACGTCTTGCTACACGTCTGTCTGATTGGGAACGATTACAAACACCTACAGCTGGATAAAGAATAACATACATTAGTTTTGAGCTAGTCTTGTTGCACCTTGGCGTAACTGGGTGGTTTCAACTTTCTTCTGATTGCTAAAGTGACCCATACCGGCAATAAACTCAACACCAATATAACCAAGGTTTGCCAAATGTAACTGAATGACGTAACGTAGGTTAGATCAAAGTAATCGCCCAAAAACGGGATCGAGACAATGTAGATCAAAAAGGTCACCAAGAGCGTGATGATCATGGTCTTGTTCCATTTGTTGATCGATAAGATCACCATGATTAATTCGTTATAAATCAAACATCCAAACAGTAAAGTAACCAATTTTAAAAAATTATCAACGTTCAAGGAATGGATTTTTTGCAGGATTAGTTGGATAACGTTCCCCTGGTATAATGAGATCAAGACCCACATGAAAAAACTCTTATAAGATAACGATTTCCCCAAAGTTAATTCTTTATATAGTTCGGGATATAATTTGGTCAACCTTTCATCAATGTCACAGTCCAAGGTTAATGAAAAGACCGGGGCCATGGTGTACACCGTGGAATACCCCACCATCAACCATCCTTGGTATAATGCCAATGGCTCAAAGGATGACAGAATTGAATACACCGCTTGTGCTGCAGAAATTAATAATCCTCGATGAATAACAAACTGTCCTAATTTGGCACTTCTCTTATATGAATTTCTTCCATGCCATAATAATAATTTCAGTAAATAGCAAAATTGATTGATACTAAAATCGGCCGATAATGATGCTTGTTTTCCTTCTTTACCAACTATACCAACACCAACATCAGCACATTGAATCATACTCACATCGTTCCCTCCGTCACCAATACAACATACTCGTTTACCAGTAATTTCCCGTATTATAATGGCAACATCGGCCTTTTGTTGAGGAGTACAACGACATGCAATCACCGCCGGTAATTTAATGGCTAATTCAAAAAATTCTTGCTTATAGTATTTCATATAAATTCCTAACGATTCTCCATCTATTAATAAACAAGTATTATTCAAATTATTGTTTTTCAAAAATTCTAATTGATTAAGCGCATAATCGGGATGGTTAACCTTAATTATTTGATGCACATATTGTCCTCTGCTAATTAATCGAGCACTTATAGAAACACATTTCGCAGTTTCAACCTTATCTCCAGTTAACATCCATATCTTAATCCCAGCATTTCTTAATAATTCAATCGAGGTCTTAACATCTTTTTGTAACTTATCTTCAACCCCGGTTAATCCTAATAATTCGACCCCGGTTTCTAAATAGTGGCCAATTACTCTTTGCATCGAGGATTCTCTATTATACATGGTAATCGATGCTTCTTGGTAATTATTAACAAACTCTTGGTATAAATTAATATTCAATTTCTTCCTCCCAATAACTAATGTTCTTAATCCTTCTCGTGCCATATTACCAGTTTCTTCATCAAGCCAATCATTACTATTCACAATGGCTCCCATAACTGTATCTGCTCCCTTTTCCATAAACCAAATCTCATTTTCATTGAAATTTAAATCTTTCACGATGATCCCCATTCTTTTAGTATCACTATTGAATGGGAAATTATAACATATTTCATAATTTAATTCTCTCCCGCTGTATAAATGTAATAAGGTTATTGAATGACGATCTCTTTTAAATAATTTTAATCCAACTAATTCAGTGAATTTAACAATGGCAATTTCATCGGGTGAAGCTGCTTGATATGTAACTAAGCCGTCTTCATCTTCTGTTGGAGTAACATTATGACATAATGCTAAAGTAAGTACTAAATCACAAACTTTAGAACTTAAATCTTTTTTCTTAAAGCTAGTGGAATTATCAAGATTAAACATATTTTTGATATAATCACTAACCATATCAATTGTATCTCCGGCATAACTAACTGATCCTAAATGTAATTTTTTCATCTCCATGTCATTTTGAGTTAAAGTTCCAGTTTTATCACTTAATAAATATTCAATTCTACCTAAATCTTCAGGAATAGTAGAGGTTCTGACTATTGTTTCTGGAATTTCAGTATCCTTATGAATATGAGATGCATAAACGGATTTAGCTAAATCTAAATTGACTCTTAAAGAAACTGGAATGATAGTGGAAAATAAAATTAAAAATCTCAAAATATCAATATACCATGTTGACTTTAATGGGAACCCATTAGCGAAAACTAATCCAACTGATAATAAAAATACCACAATACATAAGATTTTGGAAATTTTATTAATTTCAAGTTCAAGTAATCCAATTTTAACTCCTGATTTAGTAGTATTCAACAGTTGTCTAGTTTCAACCCCAGTATAAATTACGATACCAATTGCAGTTCCTGAAGCTAAAACAGTATTTGCCCATAAGGTTTGATCAACAGTTAAGGGAAATGTTTCATTTGATCCATTTTGTTGATGATATATTAATTTACCACTAAAATTATGAATTGATTTTGTTGGAGTACCAATGATTAAAGATATATTATGAATCATTTGGGTTATGCTAGTTATTGACTGAGTAACATTTTGTGCAATTCTTAATTTCCAATCAGTTTCACCATCTAATTGATCAGTTTTAATAAATGACTCTCCATTCACATCCGAAGATTGAATTAAAATCATATCAGCAGGAACTCTTGTACCTTTATGTAATCGAACAAGATCACCAACTTTCAAATTTTGAGATGCAATAAGTTTGGAATCTTGTGATAACGATGACGAACGATTTAAAACCTCATATAACTCATTGTTTTGATCCTTATCACGACGACGTCTTGCTATATCATCCCCAGCTTCTTTTAGCATGGTCACAGTTAATACAAAGGCCAAAGGCACAATATAGGAAGATAAATAACCTATTCTCAATTGAGGAATGATTTGAGATAATGCAACCAATAAGAAATATAAATTAAAGAAGAATTTGAATTGCTCATAAAGAATAATTGGAATGAAGGTAATTGGATTATATTTGGCATTTGATATAGCATTGGATGGATAAGTTTGGGAAGTATTTCTTGGTGATATATACCGCTCGTCTGATAACCTGGAATTAACACCATTTTCTTGATCGTTTTCATTCAAAGTTATCCTTAGTCTTTCCTGACTCAACTCTTGCTTTGCTAATTTGAATAGATTAATCGATTTCTTAATAAACCGCTTTGATCTCGAAGTTATTGATCTTGTAGCTATATTCAAAGACGAAGTCGACGACGAAATTGAACGATTATGATTTGAATATGGAATGCTGGTGCTTGAGCGTACATTACCGATCAATGGCGATGATCCGTCAAATGAGTCGTCGTTCCGACTATAATCCACATCGTCATTATATCCAGTCAAGTTGTTTAAAGGTATTCCTTGAGATATCGAACTCTGCGATGCATGCCGGGATCCTCGGTTACTGCCATTATGATTGAGGAGGTTATTGGAAGCGCTATTCAATGCTTTATCAAGAGAGGTATCTAGATCATCGAACGAATTGTTATCGTCACTCCAATAAGATCCGCCATTCGAAGATGACATGATAATCTTTCAAAACTGATTTTGTCCACGGAAATGCCGAAAAAAAACGGGAGAAAAAAGCCTTGGGTGGTCTATCTATCACTTGTACTACCTGTTCCAGTCCGTTGCTCTATAGTTTCCAACGTATATATTGCAAAGAAGTATTTAGATCAATAGAAAAATCAATGACACCTATAAAAAAATCAAAAACAAGATTTAAATTTAGATTCTCCTAGAATAAACCCCCGTACCTCTCGTGTTTTTCGCGAGAAAAAATGTCACAAGCAAGGAAAATTCCATGTGGCTGACATTCAATTCTCACTTATCAGTGAATGGAGAGACAATTCAAGGATAAAGCAGGAGATTATAGGATAAGAGTGCTGGCCAGAGCTTGAAAATATTGACAGTGCTGTTATTTGTGAGGTAGAGATATTCCAGAGCCCTTTAAATTTGAATCGAGTAGAGATTAGCCTGTTGGTTTTCTTTCTTTTTTATTTTTCAACCGTTGAACTTCGGACTCAATTGAAGGGAAGCCGTTAATTGAATTTAAGAAGTATGCTGTCAGAGGAAGAAAGCCAGGAGCTACTAGCCATCAGTACGTCGAATGTACTGTTACTGTCTATCAGTGGAACGAATTCATGGGAGAAGTTGAATGCAGTTGCATCTGAACAACAGAATAAGACCGATACGATTTTGAAAAAAGTCATCTTGTTTATAAAGACCCAATTTCTTCGACAACCAAATAGATTCGAGGAGTTTGTATTAAGCTCCGAGTCCAACGATTGCTCTTTGGTGGCCAAATATGCAAAGGTTTCTTGTATCGATTTGAGCAAACAATCTGCGATATCGGTTGATTCAGTTCATTTACAAACATTACATATCCCCCATCCGTTAATAAACTTCATGAAGAACGAGGCGAATCAGCCGGATGTCGGATCCAACGAGTCGATATTATCAGAATTGACCGAGAGTCCGGTTCTTTTATTTGTCCACGGATTGGGGGGACAAATGTCTCAATTCGAACCTTTGATGGGGTTATTATCACAAAGTTCAGAGATATTCTCATTAGATTTGCCAGGGTTTGGTAATTCAAAAGTCGACTTCAAAAACGCTGGTAAATTTGTTACGCCGTTGAGTCAAAATGAACAACATGAAATAAGCAATAGCATTCTAAACTTAGTTGGAATGATTTTGCAACGGAGAATATCGTCAATATAATCTATGAGTTCATACAACAAAATATTCCACCAGAGAAAAAGCTTATTTTGATAGGACATTCGATGGGTACCATTCTCCTGACAAAATTAGCGAAAAAATTACCCAAATCTAAAGTTGAAGGATTAATTTTATTGAGTCCACCACCATTAGTAGATGATATATCACAGCCAGAACAAAAACCTAAATCAAAACTGTTGGGACTTCTTTCGATGTTGAAGTTTTTCAGTTTTTTCCCATTTATTTTCAATATGTTTAGAGTTTGGGACAGACTTCAAGCTCTTGAAAGTAAAAGTGTTTTGAGACAGTTAACTCCTAATTCCAACATTTATAATAGACTTCGCCAATTCCGTTGGAATATAGATATAAACTCTGGAATTGTCTTGAAATATGTAAATGGTTTCCAAAAGGCCACTTATTCTGATTTAATTAGTGCCATTTCCAAATTTAATGATAATCCACAAGATAAGACAACTTATGAGAAAACCTTGATTATCGGAGGTGCTAATGATTCCGTTACTCCGATTAAAACAATATCTGAAATTGGCGATTCCCTAACTAATTTTTTCCAAAGGAAAGTATCCGCCAGTATTAAAGTCAATAATGCCGGCCATTCATTACTATTGAATAAACCGGAATTCATAAGTGGTATAATTCTAAATCATTTGGAGGCCAATTTTCCTGAAAGACTCCATCTATCACCTGCATGGGTATTGAAAGTTAAAGCAAGCATCTCTGGTGATAAATGGGGGTTGAAAAACGAATTGAAATGGCTGCAATTAAAACCATTGTCCTTCAATATAACGAGAAACTATGGGAAAGATGTATCTCCCTTACTAGGGATGAAGACTTTACGAGAAGGAGATTCTCATCATTCTCCAGTGGTGCTAGAAAACCAATTTTATGACGAAAATGTTATAAACACCATAAGAGGCAAATTGATTGCAATTGTTGATATCTCTGCAGACATTCCTCCTTACAGTCCCAAATCATTCACCAAAATTAAGTATTACAAGTGTGCAACTGTCTCAAAAGTGGTTCCAGACCAAGTTGCAGTTCGAAGATTTATACAATTAATCGATGACATACTAGGATCAAATACTGAGGAATTGCCCTTGATTGCAGTTCATTGTCATTACGGATTCAATAGAACCGGGTTCTTGATTTGTTGTTACCTTATAGAGAAATTGGGTTGGTCAGTGCAAGATGCTGTGGAAGGTTTTAAAAATGCCAAACCTCCCGGTATCAAACACCCCCATTTCATTGATGCCTTGTATGTCAGATACGATTCGTCCTAGAAGTTTGTATTTCCTTATATAATTCATATGTATTTTTAAAGAAGGGCCTCACCTGCCTATTTAACCGGAGTGTTGTAAAGCTTTACTTCGTAGTCTAGGTAAATCACTCAAGTTGGTCTTGACAATCTACAACCTTTGGTCCCTTGTTTTTCAACAAACAAATCATTTCCTTCGCTCTGCCCAACGCCAATGTCCACTACATGATTCGCTTTGTCCTTCCCCATTGCTCTCTGTCGTCCAATGGTGGATTGCAAGCTTCAAAGTAACTTTAAAGTAACTGCAAAATCGGATAAACGTGCACTTTGAGCTCAAAATTGATTTAAATTAAAGACAAAGAAAAAAAAAGAATGCCAGCCTCGCAAAAGAAGTATGCAACATTTACACAGGAATTTCTATTGAAACACTGATTGGTGATGAGATGGAGGTTTTCCTAATACATCTGTAATACATTACTACTTGATAGCTTGAAGATCATCCGAGTTGCTTGATTTGATTAGAACCTTATAGCAATAGCCAGACATTTATACTTGCTAACGAAGAGCGCAGTGACAGAAAAAACGCAAGGGTAGAAATCATTTAAATTAAACAGATCTTGTTCTTGAAATCAAGCTGACCACCTAAAGCTTCTGAAGTTAAGAGGATATCATGAAGTTTGGTGAGTCATTAAGTGATGGGCTTGTTCCCGAATGGAAGGACCAATATCTTAATTATAAGCAAGGTAAAAAGCTTATTAAGAAGTTGACTCAATTGAAAAATGATATAGAGATTGAGGATTCTCAGGAGAATCCAGATGATTTGATAGATTACTATGCTGGTGAGCAGTCCCAGGAGCTCCTGCAACTGAATGGGAAACGACTTGCCAACGAAGGGACCCCTCTTTTAACACCGTCTGATGAGGACCCTCAAAAGGGTAAGGGTAGAAACGATGAGACATGGAGCCATATCAACTTGGCAGATTCTTCAAATAGTGATAGCAATGATCAAAATGTATCATCTTCATCCCATAATAAACATATTGTACATCCAATAGAATCTGACTCTAATAGTGATCATGGGAATGACCAGGGTGACCAAAAACAAAATTCAACTCGAAGACAATCGATATTTAACTACTCTTTAAAATCTTCAAAAGATAAAAAGGAATCATTCTACACGGAGAAGAAGAAGTTTTTCAACTGGCTTGATTCTGAACTTGGTAAAGTTGATCAATTTTATAGAGAAAAGGAAAATGAAATTTATGAAAGGTTTCTCATCTTACAGGATCAGTTATATCAATTGAGGGATCATAAGGCTGCTGTAATGAGAGCTAAAGCTGCTCATTTCAGTACCAATAACCCATCACACTTTCATAATAATGATCCATATTACAAAGTAAATGACATTGCATATCATACTAGGTCGGTATTTGAAGAATTAAGAAAGTACGACTTACCCTCGTTACCTTCCACAAAATTTTTGAAAAAATGGAAGAAAAATCATCCAGATTCAAAAGATACCGTTTTGACTAAGTATAAGAATGAAGACGATGAATTTGATCCAAATTTCACTGAAAATCAAATTAGAAATGGTGTTTTAGCTTCGGCAAGGGAGGATGACGAACTGCTTGATTCTGACGTCGAAGACCAATCTTCCTCCGATAATATTCGTGTTTCTAACGCTCCTCAAACCCCAGCTTTACAAAGAAAAACTAGAAAACGTGATTATGAGAAGCAAAAATTTGGTGTTCCATATGCTTATGCAAGAAAACAGTTGAAAGGAGCAATAATCGAACATTACCGTTATCTTTCTTTAATAAAATCATATAAAACCCTTAACAGAACTGCATTTAGAAAAATCACCAAAAAATTTGATAAAGCAATTGGAACGTCTATTTCAGGCGACTTTATGAAAAGAGTTGATAATGATTCTTTATTTCAAACAAGTGAGTTGATTGATAAATTGATCAGTTTTACCGAAGAATTGTATATGTCCTTTTTCGATCCCGAAGCTGATTCTAGAAAACATGGATTGGATAAATTGAAAAGTTCAGCTTACGCTTATAACAATTCAGATATTAGACAGCCTTCTTATTATGCAAGCTTTTTCGTATCTGGTATTTCATTAGGTTTTGCAATCCCTCTAATTATTCTTGGACTATATCAAGCTGTTTCTAAAACATTGAATGGTCAATTACCCGAAGGTCAATACTTATTACAGGTCTGGGGAGGTTTTTTTTTACTTAATCTTGATTTCATATTATTTGGTGTTAACTTATACGTTTTTGAAAAATTTAGAATTAATTATAAATTCATTTTCGAATTCAATACTAGCAATACCCTAGATTATAAGCAATTCTTCTTAATACCTTCAATTGCTTTTGCTTTATTGGGTTTGCTGTTTTGGTTTAGTTTTAATAACTTCTTTCCACATAGATTTCCAGGACGGGATTGGCCTTGGCTATACGTGGGCATTGTTTTAATTATCTTCTTATGGCCAGGTAAACAATTTTTCGGACCAAGCAGAAGATGGTTACAGATTGCTCTTTGGAGATTACTTTTGTCGGGGTTTTATCCTGTTGAATTCAGAGATTTCTTTTTAGGTGATGTGTTTTCATCATTAACTTACACTATGGGTAATATATCATTTTTCTTTTGTTTATATGCTCATCATTGGAATGGTATTCTTAATGGATCTAAAACAGAATTGGTTTGTGGATCTTCAAGATCAAGGTTAATGGGATTCTTCAGTTCTTTACCAAGTATTTGGCGTATTTTGCAATGTGTTAGACGTTTTTCAGACACTGGTGATTGGTTTCCCCATCTTGCTAATTTACTAAAGTATGCTATAACTGCATTATACTATTGTTTATTAAGTGTTTGGCGAATTGAAAGAACTTCAAAACATCGTATTGTTTTCATTATTTTTGCAACTATCAACTCCTTATATACCGCCACTTGGGATATTGTCATGGATTGGTCGTTACTTCAACCTGGTTCTAAAAATTATTTATTAAGAGATAATTTATTTTTTAAGAGACCTTTCTTTTATTATGCCGCTATAATCACTGATATTGTGCTTAGATTTCAATGGATTTTCTATGCTTTTTTCAGTGGTCAAATTCAACAGCTGGCTGTAACAAGTTTTTGTATTGCAGTTGCTGAGCTTTTCCGGAGATTTGTTTGGATCTTTTTCAGAATGGAAAATGAACATTGTACCAATGTGACCTTGTTCAGAGCTTCGAAGGATTCTCCGTTACCATATTCGATATCATCGAGTGTTGAAAGAGCTATTAAGAAATTGGTTAATTTGAAATATAAAGAAGCTAATCCAATAAGTGCTGGTAAGAATGATGAAGACCTTACTATTTCTCGCCCACCTACAGGTCAAATGAGTAGATATTCAAAAGCTTCTGGTGTTTCAGCCCATCCTTCCCACGTCACTTTTGGTGATGAAGAAGCTGACCTTGGGCTATCTGAAATTACTCAAAATGCAGAACTGTCCAATCTTGAAAGAATTAATAATAAGTTACCAAGTGCCGTTCCTAAATTAACTCGTAGGAAATCTACTATAATGAATATTTCCGATGTTTTGAATAAAGCACATATTAAAGATTTCCAAAGGAAAAAGAAACCAGTCATTGAAGAAAATGATGATAGTGATGACGAAGACGAAGATGATGTCGACGAACACTCAAGACATGCCTCTATAAATACACCCGCTGGAGTTCCTGCTGGAACAAATTACTAATTTTGCATTCACATTTTTGTAAATATTTTACATAAATTGTTTTATTATTTATTCGTTTTATATAAACATATCAATATATAAGGATATTTGAGAGATTAAAAAAAAAAATGAATGTAACTTAAACAATTGGGTTTTTTGGAGCATAAGGTTCTTCTAAATATTTGATATCGTCTTCAGATAATTTGACATCAAAGGCACGAAGAGTATCATCTACTCTTTCTATCGAATTGATACCCACAATAGGACAGTGACCCTTTGCTAAGACCCAAGCGGTTGCTATGTTGGCCATACTAAAGCTTAACTTTTTAGAAATTTTTTCAACCCTATTGATAATTTCAATATCGGCGTCACTTAAAGAGTTCAAACCCATACGATAGATCGTTTTATCAGTTTTGTCTCTATTATCTTGCAGCTTACCTCCAATTGGTCTAGCCAAAAATCCTCTAGCAATTGGAGACCAAGGGATGGAAGTAACTTTACCTAAAGTTGAACTTTGCAAAAATGGGATTAATTCACGTTCGTCTTCACGATGAATTAAGTTATAATAGTTTTGCATACTAATGAATTTGAACCAACCATTTTGTTCAGCAATGAATTGTAATTCCGCAAATTCAACTGCTTTCATACTTGAAGCACCCAAGTATCTAGTATAACCTTTATCAACCACATCATTCAAAGCCTTCATGATTTCCTTTTTAGGAGTTTTATCCAAACGATGAATTTGTAAAACATCGATATAGGTACCCAATCTTTCCACCGATTTTTCAACAGCATCAAATATGTGTTTACGAGACAACCCTTTCGAATTGATATGTTCAAAAGGAGGGAAATCATTTTCCTGGAAACCGTCTCTAAAATCCAAAATTTCCGGTTCCACAGGGAAGAATAATTTAGATAAAATCACAATTCTGTCTCTTGGGATGTTATATTTCTCAATGAACTTTGCTAAGAGTTTCTCTGAGACACCATTAGAGTATACATCAGCAGTATCGAAAGTCCTTAATCCATTTTGATAGCATTTATATAAAATTTCCATAACTTGGTCTTCTTCTTCAATACACCAATCAGCCCATTGTTTCAGACCAAAGGTCATACAACCAACAATAATCTTGGACACATTCAAACCGGAGTCACCTAACGTAGTGAATTGCATGGTATAAATCAATTGGGTAATCTAATTCAAAAGAATAGTATTGGAAAAGAGCAATTCGATTATTAATAAAAAAATTCCGCAAGGGAGTGAGTCAATGAGAAAAAATTACTGCAAAAAAATTAAACCGCATTTATTAACTACTCAAATATACAGAAGAAACTAAAACTGAAGGTCATTTTGGAAGAACTCAAAGACTGCGTTTGACAACCGGGAGCCTGCTTCTTGCAACTCGAGGTCGTTTTCGGCGGCAGCGAAGCAAATTCTAAGAAAATTTGCATTTGAATGGCTAAAATCCAAATCAACAGCCATTTTAAAACCAAGAACAACGTTAACCCCATGCTGTAAGAACTTGAAGTTTAAAAGTTTCAATTTCTCTACGTTATCGGTGCCTTGCGGGAAGTTCAATTTGATTCCGGCAAACATACCCGAGTCACAGTTAATGATGGATAAGTAGTTACTTTCATAAGCTTTTGAGGTGATGATACTATGAATCAAGACATTTCTTCTATGGATATAGGCCAATCTCATTTTCAAGATCCATTTCAAATAGCCGTCTACGCCACCCAACTTCTTGGTTACGATGTTAGTGAAGATCAATTGAGAAGTACCAGAAGGAGCTCTGGTGACTATATTTGAATAGCCTCTTATTGATTTAATAACATTTGAATGGGCTACTATGAACCCCAATCTTAAACCAGGAGCGAAAACTTTTGATAATGTTTCTAATCTAAGGACTCTACCATGAGTATCTAATTTCAAATACGAGTGATTTAAATGGTTTGCTAAGTACTCATCAACGGAGATGTCAAAGTCTTTAATATTCGCCAAGTCTGGTTTGGATACCGGAGGTAAAGTCAAATACCCATAAGGATCATCTTCAATAATGATAAAATCATGAATTTGAGCTAGTTCATAAATTTTTTCTCTAGTTTGATAAGAGTGAGTTAAACCGGTTGGATTTTGACAAGTTGGAATTAAGTAAAGGGCTTTTGGTTTTTTCAAGTTTGGTTTCAATTGGTGCCAATTTTCTAATAAATCTTGCAAGTATTCGACGTTGAAGTCACCTCCTTTATCAAAATTCAATTTTGTTGGCACTGGTATAGCGCCGACGTTTCTAATTGCATTGGTAAATGGAATGAAGGTGAATTCTTCTAACAAGATAACATCATTTGGGTCTAAAATTGCATCAGCTGCCTTATTTAATCCATCACCACTACCATTAGTTGGAATCAAATCCCAATCATGATAATTTGGCTTATTAACTTTCTCAGTGAATTTGAAAAGAAAGTCTCTAAAGGCAGGTAATCCATTGACTTCCCCGTATTGTAAAGCTTCATTAATACCAATTTCTTGAAGGTTTTCACCGTTTCTTTCAATCGTGATTGAATTTTCTTCTAAAATATCATTTGGAAATAAAGTTTTTTGGAAAGGATAATTATCAAGATCAACCGTTATCTTATCAATTGGGAAATACTGCTCATTTGGCTTACCAAAACTTAAGGATAATGGTTTTGGATGGGGTTTAAAATTGGCTGGTGCTCCTTCTAAATCGGCCAAGCCGAAATGTCTGAATGTTCTGCTTTTAGACCTTTTGGAAATTAAATGGTCGATAGATGGACTTAATGCTTCGGTTGAAATGGGACTCATGGCTGCTTACTCCCGCTACACGCTTCAATCTACAAAACATAGTCTTTATATATGAACACGGAATTTTAATATCAATGCCACATTGGATCCATCCTTATCTAATAGATTGACTTTTTTCGTAATGTGGATCTGGTGTCTGGGTGTTTTTGCTATCTAACAATAGCTAGATAATGAACAGGAAGGTATTGTCTAAGCCGGAACGATTAATCAGGAGCTCAGGCCTTTGTTTTGATATCGAGGAGTAGCCGTTATCATCTGGGCCTTTCACAATTCCTTCAATGAAGTTCATTATTAGAAATTCATTATTCATCAGATGGAAGTTGTTAGAACTCATTAGCAGAGATATCCACGGACAAACACATTAGGTGAACATAAGTATTATCAGTATATATAAGATGCATTGTTCATTAGATGAACAGGTTAGTGCTTAGATGAAGATAAGTATTCATTAGCTGAAGAGAAGTATTCATTAGATGAGCAGATATTAGTACTCACTTTTCATGAGATGAGATTCATTTTTCAGATGAGAATTCATTGAAACAACACTGATTTGTAGATGAATCTTAGTACTAGCTGGGATGTTAGTGGATGTATTAGTATCCATAGTATCATATGAATAGATAGATAGAAATGCTGCAAATGGCTATACCGAGGCTGGGGTGCTGATGTAAGCACACGACATTACCCTTTTCACAGCCAGCAGCCGGGCCAAAAATTGATCTTAAATTAAGATTTGTGTTTGAGGATCAAGAAGAGGGCTAGAATTAGGATTACTATGAGGGAGAGCACTAGAATGGGTAGTAGGAGTGTGTAGTTCTTCCTGTTCTTGCGCTTAGCAGCAGCATCAGCAGTAGTAGTAGCAGACTCTGTCTTCGCAATGTCAAATTTGACCGTGGGTTTGGTGGATTTACTCATTTTGGACGGAGCAGCTACTGAGCAGTGGTTGACAGTGACTCATGGCTGGGGGTCGATGGGTACTTATAGTGAAGGGGTACTTCTAATGTACTGGTGGTGTAGTTATGTATACCAAGAACGGGGTTACATGGTTAGGTGTACCGGTCTGCGTCAGAAGTATAACCATCCACTAAAAATAGTCCATCAGATTGGCTTGACAAAAACTGCTCACTTAAAAGTTTAATTAATTGGTTAGATGAATAACTAGATGAGGATATGCAAAAGCTTTCAATCCACGTCTTCTACCAACTACTTGACCTGTGCTTGATCTGTTACTTGTTAAACTGATCATCCTCGATAAACGTGGGGACTGATTCTGTTAATAAAGGTAATGAGCTTGCTTTTAAACTTTGATTGAAAAATTACTTTCTATGATATAAAAATGTATACTAATACTGAACTTATATGTTCAATAATATCCTTGATCAATGCTATAACGGCCATAGTGATCTATATCCATGATCATAAAGTTGGTACCGATGCCAATTCCGGAAGTCGCTATAAGTCAATCATGACCTGTTGCTTAATGTCGGTCATTTTTGGTGGTATATCTTTTAGTATAATGATTTATAATTTACATACTAGACACTAATATATATGTATTTACTTATATGAAACTAATTTTTTTGTCTTTTAGAAGAAGATTCATCTAATCCTTCAACTACATGAGTAACTTCTGGAGCTTGACCCGGTAAGACCAAAGGAGCCGATAAATCAGCATGGAAGTCTTTGATGATGGAATCAACATCATCAATGTTTAATTTTCTGACATCCCCTAATTTTTTAATCTTTTCAGTAACTTCCTTACATTGTTCATCGGTTAAATGTAAGTTTAATTGATCAACTCTGGATTTGATTGCATTCCAACCAGTTAATCTATTGGCAAAATGGATATATCTAGTTAAACCGAAATCTGCAGGACTCAAGATTTCATAAGTCGATGGATTTGCCAAAATTGCTTTTGCATGAATACCAGCTTTATGAGTAAAAGCACAAAATCCAGTAATTGGATTATTAAAGGGAATATTTACTTGAACTGCTTCAGCAACCAAATTTTCAATATCTCTTATTTTATGTAATTTATATTTTGATAAAACATAATCACGATCAGCAGCAATCATTCTTGCCATTAATCCTCCTAATGGAGTAATCCCATTTCTTTCACCAATCCCCAATACTGAAACATCAATTAATCTTGCTCCTCCTTCTAAAGCAGTATAGGCATTGGCAATGGCACATCCAGTATCATTATGGAAATGACATTCAATATCACAATTAACAACACTTTTCAAAGTACGTACCAATTCATAAACTTGTCTTGGATTAGCACATCCAACAGTATCAGCAATACCTACTCTATTAACCCCAATCTTATCAACAGTTCTATATATATTCAATAAATCAACCAAATCACTTCTAAACGAATCTTCACTACTAAATCTAATTTCAATTCCCTTTGATTTAACGTATTCAATAACTTCCACTGCTGATTGAGCAATATAGTTCATATCTTTCCCGTGACTGTACTGTCTTAAAAATTGAGAGGTTCCAATAACAACATCGACTCCATCGACTCCGGTTTCAACCGCAACCTTAGCATCATCCATATGACATCTAATATGAGTTAAGATTTTGGCTTTTAATCCTAATTTACAAATGGCTTCACAATCTCTTCTACTTTGTTCACTGGCAACTGGCGAAGTCAACTCAATATAATCAACTCCAAAATCATCTAAAGCCTTGGCTATCTCAATCTTGGTTTCTGTCGAAAAAAAGGCATTGGCAAATTGTTCTCCTTCTCTTAATGTTGATTCAATTAATTGAAAATTCGATACATTCGATAAGAAATCCGCTGGATTTGGTCCGTATGGGTTCTGTTGAATGATTTGCTGCGAAGTATGGGCTTCCTCACTGACTTTTTGAAATCCTTCTGGGGCTGACATGGCTTTTCCTAGTGTCTATCTAAAGATGTCTTCCTACTACTAAATGAAATGATGAGATAAAAGAAAATCATGGAAATAAAAATCGAAAAGGCCCATTGCCCTTTTTGGTTATGTGCAGGTGCAAATGTAATCGCTATTCTCACTATAAAAAACAAAAAAAAAAAATTACATAAGCGGGTTACGGGTCCTTTGGGTTGCAAAAATCATTTATTAATACAAAGACTACGTTGATATGTGGAGGAGGTTCATCGGACGGTAAGGGTGGGAGATCCTGGCGGACGAAGAAGAGGAAGATGTGGTGAGTGAGGACAAAGAAGGAGACGCTATGGGGGTAGTAAAGTGTCTGGGTTTATGACGGTTGATGATTGACTCCGGGGACTGGGGTTCTCTTTTAGGCACTGGGGCCTGGTGTTTTTGGTCTTCTCTTCTTTCTTCTCTTCTCTTTTGTTTCAATCTCTGTTTCCTTTGTTTATTCTGTTCTTTGTGTAGTTGTGCTTGTTCTGCTTCTTGTTCTGCTTTACGGAATTGTTCTTGTTCACGTAATTCTGCTTCTTTTAATCTCTTTTCTTCAAGTCTCTGTTTTCTGGCTTCTTTTAATCTTCTCTTTTCCTGGCGTCTTCTTCTATGTTCTTTTTCCCGTTCAAGCCGTTCTTTTTCCTGTTCAAGACGTTCTTTCTTCCGTTGTTTTTCAATCCGTTCATGTTCGATCCGTTCCTGTTCAATCCGTTCTTGTTCGATCCGTTCCTGTTCAATCCGTTCCCTTTCAACTCTTTCAAGACGTTCTTTTTCAAGTCTTTTACGTTCTCTTCTACGTTCACGTTCTTCTCGTTCTAGTTTTCCTCCGTTCTTTTTCGACTCGTTCTCTTTCTCTTTCTAATCGTTCTTGTTTTAACTGTTCGCGTATGATTCTTTCTTGATTTAAACGTTCTCGTTCAGCTCTTAATCTTTGATGAGCTTCACGGGCCCGTTGTCTTTCTGCTCTTATTCTTCTTTCTTCTCGTTCTAGTCTTGCAAATTGTTCTTGTCTTTGAAATTCAAGTTGCAAAGCTCTTTGACGAGCTCTTTCCGAGTGTCGACGAGTACGACGAGGTTCAGATGTATCGGTAGGGGTGGTTAATCTTCGTTCGTTAGGTAAAGCAATTATACCCGATAATTGTTCAAGTAAATTTGGTTGTATTGAGCTTTCGTTAATATCAACTTGAGGAGCAGCGTTATGCTGATCTCGTAAACTTAAATATAAAGCAAATAAATAATCGATATTATTAACGTTATTACTTTCATTTGGAATCAATTCAGGAATCAAACCCTCATATTCTAAATCATCAATATGGCTTATTTCCCATAAATTTATTGAATCAGGAATCACACCATGATAAGTAAACTTCTCGATAAAACTTTGGAGGGTTTCATCGTCATTAATAATATGACGATTTATTCTCAAGACCGGCTGAAATCTTTGGTCAAAAGACATTACATCGAGATACTTATGTAGATTCACATTATAAGGAGGAATCTCTTCATTACCTAGTGGTTGAGAGTACTCATCTAACGGAGGTGCTTCCTCTTCGACCGTCTCTGTCTCCACAAAGGAATTAGTACTGGGATTATCTAATTCAGTCATGGGATTATCTAATTCAGCCATGGGATTATATCTAATCCCATACCTTGCTAAGAGTGATTCGTTTGGTTGAGCCATACTTAGGGTCAAAGAAATGAAATATAGTTTTTCAAAAGCGAAAAATCTCCTTATATGGAAAACTAATAAGCAAGCTTATTCATCGTACTACATTTACCAATACGAAAGGTACATTAAGCAATACTTGATCTGTATATATCAAGTCCTAGCAGCCTTCCTAATTGGTAAACCTAAATTTCCATAAAAGTATTCTCAGAGAAAAAGGCAAATAACACCAGCAGGGAAATGAAATTTCAATCCTTACTACTTTATATATCCATCTACATTTACTAAGCCATATGAATATTTATTATATTTTAATACATCTTTACTAACCCGTTATTAGATATACTTTTCTTCACAGTAGTGGGTTTTTGAATAAATTTTGTTATATATCATGGTGATTGGTGGTGGTGTACGGGTGTGTGTGTATATTGGAATATTTTAAATTTTCACCAAATCATATTCTGGGGGAACCCTCTGGGGTCAATTATTTCTTTAAATTGTTGATTTCGGTTTCCAAATTGTTAATGGCTTCCTTTTGTTTTTCCAATTTTTCTCTCAAGTTTTTCAATTGTTCGGCTTCGTGTTTTTTAATGTAGTAGTTTTCTTGGGCCTTTTCACGGTCACTAAAAGCATCTTTTCCTGCCCCGGTAGCACCTTCGGAATTGTTGTCAGCCATCATTCTGGTGGAAGAGGCAAATGATCTGACCATTGGTCTGGCGGAAACAGCAGCACGTTTGGCAATAACTTGAGACATCATCTTGTAATTGAATTGATTGAAAGAAAAGTAGTTGGAAAGAGAAAAAACAGAAAACTTATGATCTTTTAATTTGCCCTTTTGCTGCTCGCAGTGTTTAATTGGCTATTTTGCTGGGTGCACGGGTGTGTGTGTGTGTGTGTACTACTGGTGGCGGTACGGGTGTATATATATGTATATTAAGTATGCTTTATTTACAAGATTCTAATGGGTAAACCAATACTTTTATGAACAGATGATAACAAGCCAACACTTCTGGCTCTTTTAACGGCAATCCCCAACTTCTTTTGGTTTTGGGGAGAGCATCCGGTGACCGATCTGGGTAAAATTTGACCGGTAGTGCTTATAAACTTCGATAAAATATCGGGCATGGTGTATAAATCTCTAGGATCAATATTGGCTCTTTGAAATGGGTCCACCTTGTTTTTACTGTTATTCAATTGTGCACGGAACTCGTTTTGGTCGATCTTCAATCTCTTATTGTTAAAGTCAAATGGATCGTACGTGGTCCCACTCCTGAACTTCTTTGTGAACTGGGAATGAATGGTTAATGGTGGCTCGGCCCTGTCTTGCAACTCCCGGGTCAAGTCAAACAACCTTGTCGATATCTGCCCTTGGCTCTTTTCACTCGAGTTGGTCCAGGTGCTTTCACTTTTCATCTCGCTGCTCGATGGTAATGGAGCTTCGTCCTTTTCGTTCTGCACGGCTCGGCTGCTGCTGAAAGCACGCATCCCAACTCGCGTACGCACGTTGAGGCCTGCCCTTATCATCCTGGAGCTGATCATATTGTTTCTGGTGGGTTTTTGGTGGGTTTCGTATCGTATTTGAAAGGACTTTATTCTTTCTTCGATTTTTCAGTTGATTTTTTTTTTTTTTTTCTTTTTGGTGGGAAAAAATTAGCGGGTCGTGCGCGGAGCACGAGTTTCTCCCTTTGGCACTACTTTTTTTTGCTGCTTCCAGCCAATATGATATGCTGACTTTACCAAAGCTAAAGAATATACAACTAGATCAATAGAGATTAGTAATAGGGTATATATTCTGTGGGAGTCAAGTACAAGTATCCTCGATCCCGTGCACTCAAACACTCAAGCCTTGGTTTTCTTTAATTTTAATTAAAAAAACTTTGCTCGCTGGACCCAATTTTTCCTTTTTCTTTTGATATCAAAGATCAATTACTAGTTATCCTTTTTCCTATTAGTTTAACCTATTCTATAGCAGGTTAGAGTATATAGTGTGGATATTTGCAGCATAGTTAGTCCACTGTTCCAGGAACCCTTGTTGTTGCGGTTATTTTTATGGTGATATTAAGGTATATACTTCATTTCAATAACTAATCAAAAAGCTTGAATTGGCTTTATATTTATGCTTATTATTTAATCGGTTTACGAGTTTATGTATTAACGGTTTTTCATTGTTTTTAAAATTTTTCTTTCTTCTTTTCAACGAGTTTTATTGCATTATGGGTGAACGAGGTCCAGATCAATGGTTAGAGCAAATCAAAAAATGTATTGCTTTATCTGAATCAGATATGAAGCAATTATGTGAATTGGTTAAAGAATTATTGATGGAGGAATCCAATATTCAACCAGTTCAGTCTCCAGTCACTGTTTGTGGTGATATTCACGGACAATTTCATGATTTATTAGAACTATTTCAAATTTCTGGGGGGTTGCCAACTGATGATAATAATACAAATTATATCTTTTTAGGAGATTATGTTGATCGTGGTTATTTTTCTTTAGAAACTTTTACTTTGTTAATGGTTTTAAAAGTTAAATATCCTCATCGAATCACTCTTGTTAGAGGTAATCATGAATCAAGACAAATCACTCAGGTTTATGGTTTTTATGAAGAATGTTTGACTAAATATGGTTCAACAACTGTTTGGAAATACTGCTGTCAAGTTTTTGATTTCTTAACCTTGGCTGCTATCATTGATGGTAAAATATTATGTGTTCATGGTGGATTATCTCCAGAAATTAGAATGTTGGATCAAATTAGAGTTCTTTCAAGAGCTCAAGAAGTTCCCCATGAAGGTGGGTTCTGTGATTTGGTTTGGAGTGATCCCGATAACGTTGATACTTGGGCGGTTAGTCCAAGAGGTGCGGGTTGGTTATTTGGTTCAAAAGTTAGTAGAGAATTCAATTATATCAATAACTTAGAATTAATTGCTAGAGCTCATCAATTAGTCATGGAAGGTTTCCGTTATCATTTCAAAGACCAAGACGTTGTAACCGTTTGGTCGGCTCCTAATTATTGTTATAGATGTGGTAACGTCGCTAGTGTCATGCAAGTTGGTGATGATTTAGAACCAAACTTTAAAATCTTTAGTGCTGTTCAAGATGGTGATTTATCGGTTAAAAATAATACTAATAAACAACAAAGAAGTGATTATTTCTTATAGTCACTTTTATGTTTAATGAGTTTTGTCCTTTAGTTTTTTTTTTTTTCTTTATTCAATTCATTATTGTAATTTAATACTCCTTTTTCAATTCCATTAAGTCACCGTCCCATCCAATAGACCTCCTCCTCTCCCATTTATGTATTTTAATCCTTCCCAGTCCATATTACTTAGAAGTTTCATGAGTTTATGTCGTTTGCTTTTACGTTTTTGAAAAGAATTTTATTAAAAAAAAAAAAAAAGATATATATATATCACATAAAAACCAAAAGAGAATTTCAAAATTGAAAATTTGCATCCCTTGACTTGATGGTTTGACACATTCATTTTTATCCTTCTTTTCTTATTTGTTTGATTTGTTCCTCTTTTCTCTCATATATAATTATTATTACTTCTTTTCCTAATATCAATACTTATATAAAGATGTTTCAATATTCCCCTGCCGTAGTTAAAATGTTAATCCTTTTCTAGGATCAACTGTTCTATCATCCATATCTAAAACATTTTGTGGATTGTCACAATCCAAATATTCACCTTTTGTTACACATTGATGATGGGGAATCGTTGTTAAATCGAAAAAAATTGGCCCAAACGTATCAAAAGTCCCTTTCCCACTACCGGTTTCGCTCTTAATCCTCGACCATTCACTTCTTTCCAAGTCAGTCGACCCTCCTCCAATTACCACGTCTCTTTTTCTCGCCAGGGGGAAAAATCGATACTTAATCGAACTGAACACCTGAACTTTCCCTCCTGGCTTAGCTTTACACAAAATCCCTCCGGTGGAGCTATAACTTAATGCTACAGCATCCATTGAGCCGCTAAAAGAAGCTCCGATCGCTGCTACCAACATTGATAACTGAGGAGTAATGGAAATCGACAATTTTTGTTTCCAAGTATAAGATTGACTATAAGTCGCCCCTCCAGAAGAAAAAACAGAAGAAACACAGTGTGATACTGGGATATCTAATACGTCCTTCGTTTCGCTATCGCCATATTGAACCTCAACCATTGCAATCTCCCTATACTTATCTTTCGAAGATGGTCTACGGAGTTTGGGTCTCTTTATCAATCCGTGCATCTCGAGCTCTTCAACTTTCGTATCAACCCATTCACTGCTCTTGAAGTAAAAGATTGAATCACTTTCTTTGATTTTGATGGCGGTACTTTTGGCAACTATGGGATCTTTTTGTTTTTGCAAATTCTTCCAAAACGGTGAGTTAGTCAATGATTCCATTGTTTCGAATTCCTTTAGAACTGGAGCCAACTCTACCTTTGCCGGCTTAATATCGCTATTCACTCTAGCAATAAACTGCCCATTGGGCAAGTCTGAAAGAGTGTAATCAATACCATCATCAATCTTCTGCACAATAACTCCATCACTACTGTTGAGTGGTAATGCTACTGCAAGGCAACAAAAAACAAGAACAAAAATGTAATTGGTAAACATGGGCATAAGTTCTTACTGGCTTACCATTAGTAAAGATACTACAACTGTCTCTATATATTCATCAACACAATATGGTATTTCAGGTTTACTATAAAAAAGTTAATTTTTTCAAGTTTTGCAACCGGAATGCAAAAATTCGCAGTAATTTTTCATTTTTCTTTTTACAACATACTCAAAAAAGCTTTTTTTTACAAAAATGATATATTAATTCTATTTAACTTAAATATATATAATGTACATGCAACAGATTTTCTTTTGAATTGAAAAAAAAGTTAAGTAATAGTAAAAGTGAGAATCGAAAATATGACTATGCTAGGTGGACTGGTTAAAAATTCCGGGCTTAGTTCTTATTCTTTCTTCTTTTACGTTTGATACCAATAAGTTTCTTGACATCACTGGAAAGTCCTGACTTATCTTTGTTATCTTCAGATTTGTCTGAGCTTTCTTTCTTGTTACCTTTGTTCATATTACCTTTATTCATGTTACCTTTCTTTTGACCACCTTTTTTGGCTTTTTTATTCTTTCCACCTTTCTTTCCATCTTTTGAATCATCATCATCGTCATCTCTCTTTCTTTTCTTGTCATTAGGTTTATCTTTGGAATCAAGCAAGTGTCTGTTACGAGCTTGGAAAACCTTATCTCTTCTTCTCTTAACAACTTGGGCATTTTCAACAGCAAACTCAACAATAAGTTTTCTCTTGTTTAAACCTTCTAATTCGGCCAATTTTTTCTCTTCATCGGTTAAACCTTCTAAGATTTCAGGGATAGTCACTTCATGAGCATTCAACCATCTTAAACCCATTAAAGCGCATTTATGATCTCTAAATTCAACAAAACCATAACCTCTACTTCTTCCTGCTTCACCAGAACCTTTAACTTCAGTGATAACTTTAGCTTGTTTAACAACACCGGAATTCTTGGATTTTTTTGGACCATCTGTTTTAGTTTCAAATTCACCAGATTCGTGTTTGAATTTTATTGAACGATTGAGCTCTTCTTTAGATAATGGTTGTCTCAACTCTTCTTTGGCTTCAGTAGCAAATTGAACAACAGCTTTACGACCTAAAGCTTTTAAAGCTTTAGAGTTTAATGCTCTTGGAAGATTTCTAATTGCCAATCTTGTTAATGATAAATGCAATGCTGGATTTTTATTTAACTGTTGGACTCTTAATTTATAAGATTTTTCTCTTAATTCTAAATCAGATTTACTAATTTGCTGAGCTAATTTAGAATTTTCAGTAATTCTACCTTCATTCAATAAAAACAAATTACGCTTATCTTTTTCACCAGGGGCTTTCCCTAATACTTCTTTTCTTTTATCTGCATTTCTTTCTGATAATTTGAGAGCAGAATCTCTATCAACAGCAGATGCTATAGATAAAATACGTCCTTGGTAAACGTAATCTGGAGAAACATCATCCGCAATTAACATAGAAGTGGATTCAACAGTGGGTGCTCCTGCCAAACACTTTTCATAAGCATCTGGTCTCTTGAAAGCAACAAACGCAGAACCTTTAGCTAAACCAGTTTCTTTATCAATGACAGGTAATGCATATTTAACTTGACCGAATTTTTCAAAATGTTCACGTAAAGTTTCTTCATCTGCGTCATATGGAATATTACGAACAAAGATAGAGTATGCTTCTTGTCTATTCTTCTTTGATTTTGGTTTTTCCTCTTCTTCTTCCTCATCCTCGTCTTCAACTTCGTCATCAGAGTTAACTTGATTTAAGTCATGGAAATCCTTCTCTTCATCTTCGTCAACTTCCTCTTCCTCTTCTTCTTCATCGTTTTCTTTAATTTCGCTATCTTCTTCGTCCTCTTCTTCGTCTTCATCGTCCTCTTGCTCAACTTCTTTTTCTTTAACTTCTTCCCATTTTGATTTTTCAATAGCTAAATCAACGGCAACTTCTCTACCATCGATCTTCAAACCTGCAGATTCCTTGATAGCTCTATCTGCTGCAGCATGTTTCTTCATGGTAACGAATGCAAACCCACACATTTGACCTCCCTTTTTCTTAGGTATATAAGCATCAAAAACTGCACCATATTTGGCAAACAATTTTTTCAAAGTTTCAGGGTTTTTACAAGACCACGGTAAGTTACGAATGATTAAACGGGCTCTTCTCTTTTCAGGAGCTGAAACTGGCAGTCTTTTGGTCTCTTCCTTTGTACTAGACTCTTTATCTTTACGATCTCTTCTTTTGGCAATATCAACTCTTAAAGAGCGTCCTTTGAATTTATTCTTTTTTGATTCTGCTAACGCTGTAACAGTATCATCATCCAAGGTAAAAGAAACAAAACCGAATCCTCTGGACTTACCCTCATTATCGTTAACAATAACAGCATGCTTAACTGGAACAAACTGAGAAAAATACTCCGAAAGCTCTTCGGAAGTAGCTTCAAATGGAAGAGAACGAACAAATAAAGTCTTTCTGTCCAAGGAATCATCTATTGGTGCCCCAGTCTGCGATGGCGATGTACCATTTTCACTGGCACTGGCAGCTTGTGCGGTTTCCACTGTAGACATCTCTGAGCCTGGTTCTTGTAGAATACCCTAGTATAGTTGTAGTTATACCTTTTTCACTTCGATTGAAAAATCGATGCCATCACAAAAAAATGAAAAAAAAAAAAAAAATTACGCAGAAGATCATCTCGTTATGGGGGAGCACCCGGTGATCGCACGCCCACAACATCAAGTATAAACAAGATCAAAAGTTGATTATCAAAACAACTACTTCTGGCCAAAGACAGCACCAATTGAAGGATATGTCAAGCAAGAGGAGAACAGTGAGGGCCAGCGGGAAAAACGTTCTCCCGAACACGTATATTCCTGTTCTTTCCAAGAAGGTTTTGACTAATTTCTTATCGCGTCTTCCTAAACTGTCATTGATCGAGTTGGTAAACCTATGGCCAAAACTAGCTAATACACAACCTCACTTGGATAAAGAGAATCATAGAGGTAACCAGAAGGAATACAATGCGCTAGTGAGCAAGGCGTCGCAGCAAATGAAGGTTTCTCAGAGTAGATGGCCCAAGAGACGAATTATTGATGAAATTCTCTTTGAATACTGGAATAAAGGCTTGAACTTGCTACAGATGTCCCAGGTTGATTGTCAGCTTATTGTGGATCGTCCAAATGCGTTCCATTGGATTCTGTCGACGGTTAGAGACGGAAACGATAAAGAGGTGTCTATTCTGCTTAACCCTAAGAATTTCTTGCATAGCCTAACAAAAGACTTGAGTTCTTTGTTTATCAACAACATTTATGTTTGTCGTCATCCGATGTTCCCATTAATCATCATAAGGATACAAGTGTTTGATCTTCAGCCCACAGTTGCTTTACAAAGTTCCACCAAACCGCATATTTCGTCTCATAAACCGTATTTTCTTGCAATTCCGCTAAATTCACCTCATATAATTCATACTCCTGGTGATGATATGATAACAAATATAGTGATGCAAACAGTTGAAAGAAGCTTGCCTCAAAATCCAATGAACTTGCTACGCTTGATCACCGATGAGAAACAAAAACCCATAAGATCCTTAGAGTCAATGCATATCTTAAAGGGTAGCTCAAGGTTTGCCAACAGTTTGGGTGTGTGGTCATCGTATGCAGATGGCGTGGCTGATATATTACCTTTAGACAAAATAGAAGGTCATGCTACTCTCAAGGAAATTGAGCAACAAAAACAGTTAGAAAACCAAACATCAGAAGAAGCTGCCATGACACACTTAAAAGAACTTGCTAACTTGAGATTTAAAGGCTCCAAGTCTGGTAAAATGAAATCTTCAAAATTGTATGATGATAACAAAACTACTAAGCAAAGAAGAAGTAAACGAATCATGCATTTGACAAACGAAATTGACGGCGAATCTTCAGATGAAGAATCGACAGAGAAAAGTGAGTTCACATCAATTGCTCCTATTCAATACGCAGAATTCTTAATCAAAGAACCTTTTGCAGATAAAGATCAGTCTACAAACGAATTCCAACAATCCGAGGATGAAAACGAAACTCACTCATCCATTAAATTAAAACTCACTGGTACTGATGTGTTTGCTGGCCTACACGAATTATCTGTACTTACTACTAACGAACATGAAAAGATCTTGGACCCGACAACAATTCCAGGATGGCTTACAGGAGAGGATGGTCGCAGTAATGGTATCGTTAAAAACGGGAACTTTATTCCCACCGATTGAAGTAATGCATTCATTAATGATTTTACGTAATTTTCATTTCTTGATAGATAAAATACACAAATCTAATAACCTAATCTATTCAAATAACTCTTTATTTTGTCTCTGGATATTCTATCATTCATTGCTTCAGCTCTAATTAAAACCCTTTGAAGCAATTCAGCATCTTTATTCTTGAAGGCTTCATTAGCTCCCAGTGAGATATCCCCATTTTGTAAATATAATTCGGTTTTTTCATCATAACCAAGATCATTACTACTCTCAATATATATTGATATTTGATCTTGGGGTGCTTTATGAAACATGCAGGTTTTAATAATTGGTCCAAATCCAATTGGCGATTTCAAATGGTTTGTCGATTGACTATTATCAGTGATAAATTTATAAAGCTTGGTAAACTCGCCTTCTTGAGCATAAGTCTGTAGAACTAAATGCCAAAATTTCTGTTGAGAAACCTTCATATCTTTGACAATCTTATTTGCTTGCTTCAATTGATTCATTTTGATTAATTTTCTCAAGATGTCAAGCAAAGATTTTTCACTGTAAAAAGATTTTTGGTAGGTCTCTGTAAGTCTCCTTTTTAATTCAAGAATTTGTAGTTCCGTTTGGAAAAATTTAGCTGAGCTTTTGGATGCTGATCTTCCAGTAAACTTGGACAATTTAGATTTATACTCTTCATGGTATGCCTCATTTTGAGAATTATCAACTATATCATTAGAACTTTGTTTGTCGTTCCCTTTGATAAATTCCTTCAACTTGATCGTATCAAATTGCACCTTTTTATCTTCTTCTAAGAGGTATCTTTCAAGGATTTTAGGCGTTGATTTACCAATACTATTTACCCAAAAATTACCAATTAAATCTCCTGAAACAAATAAATTTTCATTATTAACAAGTTTCAAGATTTTTGGATCATCTACTTCATTCAATGAAGTATCCTTGATTAAGCCTTTTTGTTCATTTTGATTCAATATTTTGAAAAATTGGGATGTGGTTAGCTCTTTTTGTAGATATAGTAAGATCAAACGACATAAATCGTAATTTCCTGATTGGAAAGACTTTACTAAAGCTAATTCAATCTCTTCAAATTGGAGGAAGTATTCGATTCTTTTGTCAATCGACGGTTCTAAATTGATTAATAATTTACATAAATCTATTCTTCCTTCCTCAAATGCAGTGTTTGAAATGTCTTTAATAGATATTAAGTTTTTAGCTGACTTATTTGATGAGCCATCCAACAATTTATTAACTATTATTTTAAATAATTCCATGTCAGACATATTAAGTTCTTTTTTGATCTTGTTCGAGCACCAATATACATATACCGTATCGGAAAGGTTTTGCAATCCAAGAATATCAATTATTTTGAGTGAAAGATAATACTGATCTCTTCTCAACAACATTTCGATGACTCTTTCCCAGCCTACCAACAACAACTGATTATAAGTGAAGAATAAACCAATCTCGCTTGACCTAAGTTGGTTCAAGACTTTGAGATAGTTCAAAACTTCAAGGTATTCTTCAGCATTATAGAATTCATCATTATAGATGTTACCGAATGAGACAGCTTTCAATATTTTTTTCTGCCAGTATGGTTGAAACTCATCAAGAGATGCCTTTAAACATTCTTTCATGGCCAGCAATAATGCATGATCAGACTTAAGTAAAGAAATGCTAGTGTCAGCTTTGGAAGAATGTTGTACGACCTTATCAACACAATCAAGTAGAATGCTGCATGGATGAGAAGACCCAATTTGATACAAATTGACACAAGAGTCCGGAACTCTGCTAAGAAATTCAACTTTATTGGTGGTGATGATTTTAAGTCCATCGACTTCTGTTTTAATGATAGGAATGGTGAAAGACAAATCATTATTATCTTTAAGTATCAAGTCCAAATTCACGTCTTCCTCTTCTATGATATCATAAAAAAAGGAAATTGATCTTTGACCAGGACCAACTAATTTAATTTCGTCTCTCAAAGAAAGAACGATTGCATCATTCCCACACCATTCTACTTGGTACGGAGAGCTTGAATCATTAGAGGTATCATACTCCAATAAAACCTGATTGAAACTGTTATTTATTACAAATATTTTGCATAGTTCAGAATTGAACAAGGCAATCAATGAGCCATTGGGTGAGGCGGAAATTTGATTGAAAGACCCGTCGGTAAGTTCGTGGTCTACCAACTCGTAAGAGCTACTGCTGAAATCAATTTTAAATGAAACAACAGATCTTTCATAACTCAAGAGGATAGTTAAAACCTCATTTTCATACGAAAGCGGACATATATAGTGAATTTGATCCAAATCAAATCCAGAGAAAGTTGCTTCATAATTAATGAAAGAATCCAAATCCGTTATAATAAAGCGATCTTTCAATTTCAAAATCAAAAACTTATTCCAAGTGGTAGCTTCTAAAACATGAAATATTTCTTCAGTTTCATTATTTTCCAAATTAGTTATAAGTGCCAGCTTATAGTTTGGACTGCGGTCTTTCTGAGCAGTTGATCGAGCATCTTGCAATGCAATTAGATCTTGGGTGTAGTTATGTTCGCTGAAATTTCCTTTAAAGTCAGTATAGTATCGAAATTTGTGATTATTCAATATAACACAGAGATTTTCGTCCTTGAACATTATATCCACAATATGGTCACTGGGACTGCTATTATACACAACAGACCATAGTTTTGCTCCGCTGATGGAGTATATGTCCACCAAGTTTGGATGGGGAACAAATTTAGAAGTTAATGCAATCAAACTAGTATCTGGAGAAATTGTTACCTTATAATTGGAATGTAGGTTATCAATTGACCAATTCAACGTCTCGTAACAGGGCCTGTTACAGTAATACACATCTTGGAGCTTCTGCCAATTCAGACTAGGGTTTGCCAGCATGACTATGCGTATCTGACCTCGTAATGGAAGAAGTTATCCCTGACCTGCTTTTTTTTAGGTGCTCATTTTTGTTGATAATTTTTCAAACTTCAAGACCAAGTTTCTCTTTACTTTAGTCAGATTCCTTTCACAACGAATTACAGTATACCTACAATCCAGTATGTCCGGAACAGAAGAGTCCTCTTACGTTACCTTGGTATCGGCTGATAACCATAAGTTCATTGTACTCAAGGAGGTTGCGCTGATTTCATCAGGTGTTGAGAAGTACCCAAGGTTTTGGTGAAGGGAGAACGGGTAAGATCACCTTGGACATGGACGGTGATATCCTCGAGTGCATCGTGGATTACCTTTACTACCACTACAAGTATAAGGATTTGGCAGAATCGGGAAATATACCTGAGTTCAATATACCTACTCATCTTGCATTAGAACTTCTAGTGAAGGCCGATTTCTTAGATATTTAAGTGGATAGCTGTCGAAAAAAGGCTCACAAGATATCTCCTTTACTTGTCAAGTACGAAGTCACATCACCGTGATACGTGAATTGACGAATAGATAGCCAAACTACTGGATCAGCTTCCGAGACATAATTGGATTGCTCAGAAAGGCTTGCTTCTTTACGACGGGACGAACGTGTATAATCATATCAAAAACAACAACAAATACATAGTCAACAATGATATAGCCAGAAATATACTATCTAGAGCTTACGCTTGTTTGTAGACCCCGTAGTGTTGAATCTTGCAAGTTGTTAAGGACTCTTCCTGTACAGTGTGGGAAAACCGATAAGGACCGTACAAAGGTATAAGGGAGAAAAATGATTACTACTATCACTATTACTATTACTTCTAATCATTGGTTCCTTCGATTCACACACTCAGCATGAGTACGGCTCTTTTAGATAACCTAACGACAGAGGTGGAGGCGCTCAATGAGGCTGGAACCACGACTTTCAGTGATATTGCTGGCGAATCGCAAGACTTTCTTAACGAATTGAAACTGATTGAGTCCTCTCTAGAAGAACAACTACGGTCAGAGGAAAGCCTGGAGAGTGTGTCGGATACGTTTGATGTCAAGCTATTGGAGAATTGCACAGATACTTGGTACAAGAAGTCCATATCCAGTCTTAAAGGGTACAATTCACAAATCAATAAATTTCTGAAGAATATACTTAATAATAGCAGATACAATATCGATTTAGATGAGTCTTATACGTATCCGTTAAACTTGAATAATTACCCAATTAAAGACCCAAAGAAGAACCCTACCACTGGAGAAGTACTGGAAGGCACGATTGAGTATATAAAGGGAGAAAATCAAATGGAGTTATTGAAAGCAATTATATTGCATTTACTTAAAATTGGCCAGTGTGACATTGTCAGGGAGTTGGTTAAGGAGATGTTTCCCAAAGATGAGGTTGTTATTGAAAACGAACTCCTAGCCAAATTTAAATTATTGAATGAAATAGTTGATGATATCACAATTCGTCATGATTTGACTAGAGTATTGCAGTGGTTTAAAGATAAGTATAATAAGAATGTGGCCCTATCTTCGGGTATAAGCCAACTAAATGCAAGTCCACTGTCGAATTACGATGAGATTGAATTCAAATTCCATATCTTACAATTTATATTGCTACTAAACGGTGATAAAGATAATCCATCAACCACTAGTCTTGACTCTGCCGCTGAAGCTTACATGTATTCCAAAGAATATTTCCCCAGATTCTCCAAAGAATATATCCACGAATTATCACCACTCATGACTCTTTTGTTGTTCAAAACAGATCGAGATAGTGATGATGATTTTGCTAAGAAACATGTTTTCAGCCTTTTGACCGATCTAGCCAACAAAATGAAGCAAACTTACGATCTATATAAAGAAAAGAAGAAAGATCGTGCAAGCGAATCCCAATTTTTAGGTGAATTATTAGCTAACTTCCAAAATATTCATCTGCAACAACATTTATTTATAAATCTATCAAATGAATTTATATCCGAATACTGTAAGGATATGAAGTTATCCAATGACTCTTCACTTTTCCAAGCAATGTTGGCTGGTTTCATCAATCTACCTAATTTTCAAAAATACAGTCTGCTTCAAAAGAAATTGGGCAAAACTTCTAAAGCTTCGGTATCGTTGGATTCGGCTGCTAGACCAGATATTAATCCTGGGAACAACAATCCTCCCACTAACAGAGCGACCAGTGACTCAAACATTAAAAGGGTTAATGTTGAAGCACCCTATAACTTTGATCTACCATTTCTGCTTCCTGATTCCAATAGGTTTTTATTTAAATATCATCCAATTTTCATTTGTCCTGTTTCTAAAGAACAGCTCATACCACTAACCACCAATAGTTCGTCACTATCCGAAGCAGAACACAAGAGAAAGAAAAAGAAGAAAGGCTCAAACGACCCAGACCCTTTGAATTTCGTATACAACCCAGTCGTGGTGCTAGAGCATTGTCAGCATTTGGCTTTGAGAGACAGTATTTGGCAATTATCCAAAAGAGGTGCAGATAACTTTAAGTGTCATTATTGCTATAAAAAGCACCAGTTTTCTGATGTCAGTGATGGGTATTTCATTGATCTCTGATTTCCTCTCCTCATGATTTATGTATTTGCAATTAATTCCATCTTTTGATGTCTTTTGTAGAAAGCAGCAAAAAAACGGCCTAACAAAACAAAAAAAAAAAGAACTGAAAAAAATTTTTCCCTTAAAAAACAGCTTAATCTTCTTCTCTTCTAACCAAATAAGCATGACGAAACTTAGTACTAAGGATAAGAATGCTGCTGATATAGAAGCACTTACCTCACAAGAGTCAATTTTGGGAGAACCGTGGGTTCCAATATACAAGACATCGGTTGGTTTCGAAGCTCATCATTTTGAAACTGCAATGTCAAATCTAATCAGACAACCAAATATAAACTCGACAGTGATTATGAGGGCTGACATTTTGAAGGAAAATGTATATGACTCCCAGAAGGGAGATTTCACATTTGTAAGCAAGCAAATAAACGAGATTCCGGAATTTCCCACATCAGATAAACCAGAAGATATTATTCTACATCGATATTTGGATGATGTTGATTTGAAAAATTGTCCTTTGGACCAAAGCAAAATCAAATTACAAGTGAAGAATGAAATAATAAGAAGGATAGTACCTAGAAATCCATTCAAAGACCACTTGATTAATCAAACATGTTTGGTTTTCACCAGTCCTCCAAATACAGCTAAGGAAGATGAATCAGTCTTAGTAGTTTACATACCGCATATTAAAACCAGTGATGAGATTCCATTTTATTTACCACCAGTTTACGGGGTTGGGATATTGTTTAGTAAATCATCACTTTCAATACATTACTTACCATTTGATTATAATCAAAATGCAAGCTCTTTAAGAAACTTGGAGCATACTGAAAGACCAATAAGGATTGCCCTTCGATTACTACAAACTTCAAGCAAGCATGCACACGGGGCTCAAGTTGGATATGAAAAAAGGGTTAATCACGATTTGGTTGTACCCAAGATTGAATTCCAAAATAGATATATAAGTTTGAAGAAGAAATATTCATCACACCTTGTTAATCAATGGTGTGAAAGCACTGATCCTAAGAAACATGTTTTCGAAGACCTAGCCATTGCAGCCTTTTTAATTGAGTTTTGGAGAATGAAGTACACTAATAAAGATGAATTCGAATTTCGTGATTTGGGTTGCGGTAATGGATTGTTAGTCTATATTTTAAACCAAGAAGGTTATAAGGGGAAAGGAATTGACGCAAGAGCAAGAAAGTCTTGGTCGATATATCCCAAAGAAACTCAAGATAACTTATTGGAGCAGATCATTATTCCAAGTGTATTATTAAAACCCCATCCTGCCGTGGCTAAGCTTGCTCCACATATCAAAGATAACGGAAGATTTTTCCAAGTCCCTGAACTCTCTTCCAATCATCAATCCCCCGATGAAACTGCTCTGGGGAACGTACCATTAATGTCTTACTATTCATCGGCCAATTTATTACAATCTTCCCAGGTATGTACAACCGACGAGTTCCCTCCAAACACCTTCATCATTGGTAACCATTCAGACGAGCTCACGTGTTGGATACCCTTATTAGGCTTCCCATTCATCGTAATTCCATGCTGCTCGCATGCTTTATCGGGAGCTAAATTCAGATATGGTCCACGGAAACAAATCAATCAGGCCAACCACAAACAAAACAAAGTAAACCAGAAACAAAGCAACCAGAAACAAAGCAACCAGAAACAAAATCAAGATCAGAAAACCGTCCACTTACGGTGCCTTAGTAGATCACGTTGAGGACCTCTCAAAGCAAATGGGCTGGACGGTTGCAAAAGAAATGTTGAGAATTCCAAGTACCAGAAATGCAGCCATAATTGGTACAAAAAAAGTAGCTGAAGCATCAAATGAGTCCCATGACTCCATGCAGACCAGGGTCTTGGACATTCTAGCCTTGGAAGGAGGTGCTGAAGGCTGGGTCGAAAACACCATGATGTTAATGAAAAAGAGTCCTAGAAACCATTAATTCCTAATAGCTAGTCCTAATAGATTTTTATAGACACTTACCGCTTCGCAGCTCTTGTAGGCCCCTCTCCACATCATTGTAGCTACCAAAGGACTAAGAAAGGGTCGAGAAGGGCCCAATAACGGCCTAAGCTAAGTCTTTAGAGGTTTTTTTTGCAATAAAAGACTATTAAGCAAGGGCGTCATCCTGCACACAAACGGGGACGATTGTTCGTTCTCTTTTTTCCCTTTAGATTAAAATAGAAAAAATTGAAAAAAGACAGAACCCACCATTTTACCAGGTTTTAATCAACTTAAAAAGGTATACTAGAGGTAATTACTGAGGAAAATGGCAGGATCGTCATCACAGTATGTATAGCTGAAAGAAAAGTGGAGGAAAAAGTGAATGATTTCTGAGGAAATCGCAAGTCTCGCTACTGATTTATGACTCGATACTAACCAGATTAGATTTCAACAACTTGAAAAATTAGGGGAAGGTACTTATGCTACTGTTTACAAAGGTAGAAATAGAGCTACTGGTGCTTTGGTTGCATTGAAGGAGATCAGTTTGGATTCCGAAGAGGGGACCCCATCAACTGCAATTCGTGAAATATCATTAATGAAGGAATTAGATTGTGAAAATATTGTTTCATTATATGATGTTATACATACTGAAAATAAATTGACTTTAGTTTTTGAATATTTAAATAAAGATTTGAAACATTATATGGAAGCACATGGTAATAATGGGGCATTAGATTTGAAGACTGTTAAATCATTCATGTTTCAATTATTGAAAGGGATTATGTTTTGTCATGATAATAGTGTTTTACATCGTGATTTAAAACCACAAAATTTATTAATTAATAATGAAGGACAGTTGAAACTAGGAGATTTTGGTTTAGCAAGAGCATTTGGTATTCCTTTTAATACCTTTTCAAATGAAGTTGTTACTTTATGGTATAGAGCACCTGATGTTCTTTTAGGTTCTAGAGCTTATACTACTTCCATTGATATTTGGTCTGCTGGCTGTATATTTGCAGAAATGTGTACTGGTAAACCATTATTCCCAGGTACTGCTAATGAAGATCAATTAATAAAAATATTTAGATTAATGGGGACTCCCAATGAAAGAACTTGGCCAGGTATTAGTCAATATGCAAATTATAAAAGTAATTGGCAAATTTTCGTTCCTCAAGATTTAAGAAGTTTAATACCAAATTTAGATTCCATGGGATTAAACTTATTAACAAGTTTATTACAAATGAGACCAGATGCAAGAATTACTGCAAGACAAGCTTTACAACATCCTTGGTTTCATGAATTAGCAAACCCAAATCCTTTATTACAGCTGTTACCTGATCCATACCAACAACAAGCCCCTCAACAACAAAATATAATTGAAGGTGGTCAACATTACTGAAACAGCATTGTAAAATAAATTCAATTCTTTCTAGTCTCCCACATAATAGTCAATATATATATTTAAATATATTATTTTAATCGTTATATTCATTATTAGAGTGTTCCCACATTAAATCACCGGGTGGGTCTCTAAATTGTAATAGGAAATCTAATAGAAATGGTGATTTATCTTTCAATGATTTCCATAATTCAGAATCGTTTGAAAAATTTGGTAAATGATAAAATTCATTTATATAGTATTTGAGCACACTAAACCAACGTTTCATTTCAACTTGATGAGATTTCCCATGTTCTCCTTCGATTTTAGTTGGCCATTTCTTAATATTGAAATCTTTCATTCGATCATTTACTTTACTGAAAAGCAAAGCTAAACTTTTTACCTCAAAGTTCCCAATAGCCCTTTCCATGAAAACTTTGTAATTATTTAAGAAAATTTTTGGATGATTTTCAAGATACTGTTCAAGAACTTCTCCTCCATTCGGGATCCAAAAATTCTCCTTAGTTAATAAATTAATGACTATATCGCTTTTCATTTTCGAATAGTTTTTGAAAAAATATGATGGCAAACATATATGATCATTGATATCACCATCGTACTCTGCGCTTGTTTTTGCTAAGAGTTCATGTTCTTCTTCCAAAGATTTGACTTGATTTTGTAAAAATATACGATGTTCGATTGATTCTTCACTAGTTTGATCAAGTTCGTAGTTTGCCAACTTATCTTTAGCCACAAGGCACTCAATGTTTTTTATATGCTTTTTGAAACTATAATCAAGACGAATATTTTCCTTTTCGATGTCATTTTTCGATAACACAGTTGAATAAAAACGATTCTCTCTATTTAAATCAATTATAGATGAATGCATGAACTTATAATTAAAAGCAGCCAAATCGATTGCGTACGGACTCTTTTCGCTATTATCAAGTAACTCCCTAAAGAATTGATACCTTCCTTTCAATTCATTATCATTGCATTCATAAATATACGATTCCATTTCCTTCAATTGCGAACGATAACAATCAAAGTCAATTCCTTTAATCACGTCATACACGAAATTGTATTTCAAGAAGCTTATCAAAAAATTTAAATTGGGAATCTTAGTACCAATTTCGCCCCATTTCTTTAGAACATGTCTGAAGTTGTAATTCAAATCACTATTCAAGTTTTTATTAAGTAAGGGTAAATTGTTATCTTTGCCGGCGTATATGAAGATCCTTTCGAGGATTTCTTTTGGGAATCTCTCTAATATCGATAAACTTTTATCATTTTGTTTCTGTAATATGGATTCATTGGACGCCGTTGTTGATTCATTTTTTTGAAGTTGCATTAATTCCATTCGTTTTCTCTGTGATACCCTTAGGCTTGCCGGTAGCGGTCCATTTGGTTTTAGCCAATTAGACCTGGGTTTGTTATTCTCTTTCTTAGGATTAGAGCTTCGCTGAACTAGCTTTCCTGTTAGTATAAACCCCATTATCTGAAGAGATGATATAAGTAGATTTTTTTTTTTTTTTTTTTTTTTTTTTTTTATATATATATATATTTTTTTTTTCACTACAAGTTTATACTGCGAAAAACATATAACGACTAAAGACTATGCTATTACAATAGATTAAACAAGTGTATACATTATAAATAAAGACATAAGACTATTTAGAATCAAAGTTAGATCTTACCAGCAGCTTTTTCTTTGAATTGATCTTCGGTAACACCAGCACCCATGGCAGCAGTAGAAGTGACACCACCACTAACCATCTTCAATAAACCATCAATGTATTCAGCACCAGACCATTTTTGATGTTTGACAACTTCAACACCTTTTTCGATTTCTGGTTGTTGAACGGTTTGACCGTAGGCTCTCATACCAATTTGAGAGTATTGATTAGCAAAGTCATCAACAGCCAAAGCAGTAGTATGTAACCCAGCCAAGGTAATGAATTGCCAAACATAACCCAATTTACCCAATCTCTTGATATAGGTTTCTTGTTCATCAGCAGGCATTGCTCTATTCCAGTTGAAAGAAGGAGACAAGTTATAAGCCAACCATTGATCAGGGTATTTGGATTTGACACCGTCAGCAAATTCTTTAGCTTGATTGAAATCAGGTAAAGCGGATTCCATCCAGATTAAATCAGCATAAGGAGCAAAAGCTCTACCTCTCATAACAGCACATTGAGTACCACCAAGATATCTATAATAACCTTCTCTAGCTCTGGAAACATCCCAATTAAAGTAAATATCTTTACCTAATAATTCTTTGGCCAATTTTCTGGCTTCTTTATTAGAAGTTTCAGATAATGGATTAACTTTATCGGTGAATTTTTTAATCAAGGCGTCTTTATTTGAATAAGAGCCCGATTTGATTTCATCAATGACTGCTTCACTGAATAATTTAACCCCGGCAGTTTTATTCCATTCAGTTTCGATGGCAGCCAATTTTTCACCGTAGATACCACTAGCTTCAGCTTCAGCCATCAAGGTAGCCAAGTCTGGGGAGTTTGGATTAGTGGCACCAGCAATGAAATAGTGGTCTCTGTGGTCAATAGAAGAGGTAATCAAGGTGGCAGCTTCCGAATCGGTTCTGGCAACAGCCAATAAGTCGGTACCCAAGATATCGGCAGAGGCTCTAATGGCAACCAAACGGTTAATGTGTTCTTGCACAGGAACCAAAACCTTACCGGCCATATGACCACATTTCTTAGTACCCGGAGCTTGATCTTCGATATGAATACCAGCAGCACCACGTTCAATAAACAACTTGGTCAACTTGATAATAGCAGTCAACCCCCCATGACCAGTATCGGCATCAGCGATAATTGGTCTTAAGAAGTCAGTGTATGGAGTCTTAGCACGTTCTTCCTTGGATAAACTCAAACGTTCTTCTCTTTGTTTTCTATCGTGGAATAATTGTGCAAACCATAAATGTTCAACCTTGTTTGGAACGGTATCGTATGGATAATCAGCCAAATCCGGAGATGGTTCATTGGAAGTGGAAGCAGTAGATGAACATTGCCATCCCGAAACATAAATGGTATCCAAGTACTTGGCCATTTGAGCAACGTGAATAGGATCTAAAGCACCAAAAGTGAAACTAACACTCTTATTTTTATCGTGTTCTTCTAATAATTTAAACAACTTCTTGGATTGACTATTAGATGGATATTCAACCTTCAAACTAGATCTCTTCTTAGCAATTTCTTCGGGAGTATAGATTCTCTTGGTCTTTCTCCAACGAGGTTGGGACCACCATTGGGTGATTTCTTTAACTTGGTTTTGGAAGAACTGTTCTTCTTCGTTAATGTCAATCTTAGTGTATGCCATATTGAAACTAGTGGGTTATACTATTTCTACATCGAAAAAGATTAGCCCAGCTGGAAATCACTCTATTTATATAATTTCCACCTTAACTTGCTAATTATGTCACTGTACCCCAGATTCATCCGTCGAAAAAAAAAAAAAAATTGAATAAAAAGACTTCCGTTTATCCACCAACACCAGCTTATACTCGCCTCGGATGAAGGGACCACTGGGCCCCATACTTAAGCAGGTGAATCATCCCGTGACTCAAACCCTTCACCGTGAGTCGGCTCCGACGCCCGCTGCCCGCTTAATCCCGAGGCTCCCCCAGTCTCATGTGACTAAGGCCATGACTAGTACAACCACTACAACTACAACCACTACAACTTCAGTGAGACTTGTAATATCGGTATTGTATCAGAAGTTTAATGATTGGATCGAGTGCCAATCGGACATGTAGTTCCAGTGGCCAGATGAACAAATATCCGAATCAACTCGGATCCTGCTAGGGGCATAACCCCTTTACTGCTATTCGGTTAGCCAATTCTCGGAGTTTCAAATCAAGTGAAGTCTGGGGAACTGCGAAGGTCCGAGGCTCCGCAACTCCGGAGCAGTTTCTGGGGTATGGAGGTTTGCACACCGCGTCACGTGACGCGGTGTACAAATACGCTTTAACTTAGAGTAACATCATAGATATGCAAGAATATCTGTGGAGTGCTGAATGGGAGCACTTCTATTACAGGTATAGTTCTATTACAGGTATAGCTCTAGTACAGGTATGGCCCATTACAGGTATGGTTCTATTACAGGTATGGTTGTATTACAGGTATGGTTGTATTACAGGTATGGTTGTATTACAGGTATGGAACTATTACAGGTATAGCTCATTGCATGGCTTATTACAGGTATAGCTCATGGCTTATTACAATAGCTCATTGCATGTGACCACCACCGGTCTATAAGTGAAAACTACCTGTAAAGTGCTGGATACTTACAAGCACCTTTGTAGTTGCAAATGTACGGATGGTTTTGGTGGACTTGTGAAGAATAATGTATGAGTAGAAGCCTCTAAGAGAATAGCGTAACAACGTGACACTAGCAGAATCAAGCTATAAGATATCGAATAGAGACTTGCTACTCTCAGTGTAATTAGATGGCTGCAAAACGGGGGTATGTCCACCGGGGGAGCTTGGCGGCCAAAGACCCAAGCACCAGCAGCAGCTCAGCATCACGTGACCAGCACACGATTAAATCAATAAAAAACACCTAGCAAAGCATCTTGATCAACTACCCATGTCTTCTTCATCATAATGGGCTCATATATACCACCAGAATACTTACAGTACTTTGAGTATTTACCGGACTTGCAAAAATGTGCTAATGTTTTCATAACGTTTACCCCGATGTTCAGTTATGGAACAACTTGCTATGGAATATATAAAAAAAAGACATCTTTGGGATTTTCAATTGATATATGTGCTACCATGCTAATGGCATCGATATTAAGAATATGCTATTATACCATCTCCCCGTTTGAAATATCGCTACTTAGGCAATCGATCGTAATGATATTTATCCAATGTATACTATTAAAGATCTCTTTAAATTATAGACCAGTAAATTATAATCCAGAATTACTAACTCCTTTACCGATATTCAAAAATGAATTGAACAGTTACTTGCCGAGAAGATTATCCCAAACGAGTAATATCACTCAGCATGATATTTACCAAGAAGACCTGATGGTACTTGATTTTGGCAAATTTGTTAAAAGCTATACTGTTATTGTATTCAGCCATTGCTTGAAATTTTTCGATGTTTATTATAAAAGACCAGGGTTATTCTGGCAATGGGTGGAAGAGAAAAACTACTGGGTTTTCTTAGTTAAGTTTCTGTTGGTTTTCATTACCCTAACTTTCATTTTCATTAATAACGAATATTATGGCTCTTTCATTGGTATACTAGGATTGTTCATTGAAAGTTTATTACCATTACCACAAATATTATTATTAAATCGATTGAAAGTCAATTAAAAATTTTAAAATCTTGTTATTATTAAGCTGGTTAGGTGGGGATTTAACAAAATTAAGCTACTTATTATTTGGTACTAATAATATATCAATAATTTTCATTATTGCCGCTTTATTTCAAATGAGTCTTGATATTATAATTGCATTTCAATATTTCCATTTTAAAAATTTGGACTTCGATAACTTGAATTTATCATTACCAAATTATAAAACTCCAAAAAATACCGCCAATGAATACGAATTAGACTCGATTCCTTTCACTCCAAATTCAAGCTTATCAACGCCTTCTTCTTCTTCAAATTCTCAAAATTACTTTCCTTCAATCGAAAGTAATTCAAAATTCCCTCCAGTAACCGGAAGACAAAGATCAGATTCTCAACCAAGAGCAAGATCCCAATCCCACTCTAGCCGTAGTATTTCCCGACTGTAATAGATTATAGATTATAGATTCTACAATAAAAATATATAATAATTCATTCCAATCATAAGGTATTAAACTATTTATAAAAGATATTGATATATATATATGTATAAGAGAAAGAAAGTAAAAAATTAACCGAAATAAACAACCCACCCAAAAAAAAAAATAAAATAAAAAACTAATCATCATTAAATTGAAACATATTCAACATTCTTCTTTGCTTCATTAATCAAATCCAATGCATCCTTACCTCCTAAACCATGTTTGACTTTGATATGTCTGGATAATGCATCACCTCTTGAAAAAGTCTTTTGCTTCCCATTACCATCTCCACCATTTAGTCTACCCTCACAGATAACACAACGGAATATCTTCTTCTTCAGGGCATGAATGGTTTCTTGGTGTCTTATTAAATCGTAAGGACGACTAAATTGTTTATTACATGGTTTACCGGTTGATGGATTGATTTTGTCACATTGATGATTTGGATTATTGGCAGAAATCTCTGCAGCAGTCTTCATAGGGGTATCATCAACCATCATTTGATCATCATCATCCTCTTCTTCGTGTTTATGATCATTTATATTCAAATTAGTTAAAGGAGGTGGGGATAATATTTCTTTTGGATTACCATCAACAACCTCTTCTTTATTAACCCCAAAATCATCAATAAACCCACCATTCATCAAATTATCCTTGATGTACATATCCCAAGGTTTGATTTCTGGCTCTTGTTGAGGAGGTTGTTGAGGAGGTTGTTGAGTTTGATATTGTTGATCATCTTGAGGTAAATATTCATATTGACTATTCATGATGAAATCATCAAATTCATTATCATCATTAAAGAAATCATCTTCATCATCATCATCATCACTAAAGTCTTCTTCGACATCTTCATCAAAATGATCCATCATTAAATAATCATTTTCATAACCGGGATAGGACCGTTTGGATCGATATAACCTTGGTTATTTTCTTCATTATCATTAGGTATAAAGAGAGAATCTGAATATAAATCATGATTATTCATCACCAAAGAAGAAGGTTGAATATCAGTATTAAACAAGTAATAATTTTCATCTTTCAAACGTTTTTGTTTTGATTTTGAACCATCATCATCATCCAAAGTAGTTATTCTTCTTCTTCTTGGATGAGAAGGAATTTGATAAACGTCATTTGGATGAATAAAACTAGGTTGAGTGTTAATCGAGTCCGGGTTCCCGTAATCGGAAAAGGGGCTGATTTTCAAATCGTCCAAAGGTTGATTTGCTTGATAACCATCATCCATGATATTATTAGTAGATGAAGATGGCGATATTGAAGCTAAATTATTACTACTACCATTTAATCGATTATATTGGTCCAAAAACGAATCTGGAATATTGAGTAAATTAGGTAAGTTATTAGCAACTGGTTGAGCGTATAATGAAGATTGTCCTAAAGCAGGGGATGAATTAACTGATGATGACATATTACGAAACAACGATGCGGGTTTAGGAGAGTCCGAACGATTAACGCCGGCGGCACCAGCATTATTACTAGTAGATTGCACATTCAAAGGCGAACTAGGTAAATGATATAGTTCTTCATCCATGATATCGGTGATTGTTCTTTTCAAAGGGGGTATCACAGCCAAAGAGGTCATGTTAGGTTCCTGGTTATCTTTTGGCAACGGTGGCAATAAAAAGGTAGAGTGTAAGCGCAGAAGCAACGTATGTATAAGCGGTGTACTGCTGAGTCAGCGTAGGCGTAGGTGTAAGTGTAAGCGTAGGCGTAAGCTTGGGTGGTGTAAGCTAGGAAGAAGAAGAGTGGCAATATTTATATAAAATGAGTATTACTAAAGCAAATTTATCCTCAGCTGAAACTTCGGCTATATGCTCGTTTTGGCCATTTCCGGAACAATACTATCCAACTGGTCCCATTCAGATCTGATAAGCCCTGACTACATGGTATTACTATCACGATTACTGTCGCTGTCACTGGTATACTGGTATACGGGATATACGGGGGTATATAGCTGGTTATATAGGTGGCTATATAAGTGGTTGATCTTTTGATGATCGATGCTTCTAGAATAAAGGGTTTTCTTTGTTGTGGTGTACGGGCGTGGTGGGGCAATTATAACTTTTGACTTGCTTTAATACCTTCATTAGACACCTTTTCAATACCCTTCTTAGCCAATTCTTCATCTAGATAGTAGTAGTCTTTTATTAGCTCGCCCTTATCGTTTAGCTCGAAGACAAGCGGCACACCTGTAGGCACGTTGATTTTGCTGATATCGTCATCACTGATATGGCCCAAGAACTTGATAAGACTTCGTACGATTGAGCCATGAGTCACTATAAGCACAGTTTTATTTTGGTGAATGAGGTTCTGGTTAATGATTTCGTGTTGGAAAAAGGGGATCAACCGATTCATCACCATTTTGAGTGATTCACCTTTGGGTAATTGGTATAACGGAACGTCGACGTTGTTATATCGTTCATCGATGCAATGGTCGTTTTCTGCCAATGGCGGGACGGCATTGAAGTTTCTTCTGTAGTATTGAAATTTTTCTTTACCGTATTGATTAAAAATGACATTTTTCAAGACTCCTTGGAAAGAACCGTAATGGCGTTCATTTAGTCTCCAAGATTTGACGGTATCACACCATAAACGATCGATTTTCTCTAGAATGATATTCCCGGTTTGAATTGATCGGGTTAATTTGGAAGTATACATTAAAGTTGGTTTTAAATTATATTTATTTAATAGATTAGCAGCGACCATTGCTTCGTGTTTACCCTTATCACTTAGCGGGATATCGATCCATCCGCAGAACTTGCTTTCCTTATTCCATTCTGATTCTCCGTGGCGAAGAATGATGAGTTTATGAGTGGTCATACCTGGTGTAGTGGTTTATGGATGGGCAATGGGCTTGGAATGGTCAATCACTTTATATATGGGAAAAGCGTCTGGTGATTGATCCATCTATCTGGTGTACGGGTGTTATATCCGAGCACGAGCTTGCAGCAATCACCTCCGGTCCTAATCGGTTGGTGTACCGGCGTTCCATTCATCTAATGCAATGTTACATTGATGTTTTTCAATCTTGATGGCACCGTAATCTACCCAAGTATATAAAGATAAAGAAAGTAAGAGATGTAGGAGGTAGGTGGGTGGGTGTGTTGGTGGAGAGGATAAAAAACGTGTATATAATTCGCATGATTCAAACGATCAAATTTCCATCGATTACTGTTTTAACAAGTCAGACTATGCCAGCGGCATCAAAGATTATTGACAGGCCGTTGAACTGGTTGGAAATCAAGTATATTATTGATACTAATGACTTGGATAAGTTTGCCAGATCATTGGATGAAACCCAGAGGTACCACCAGTTCAAAGAAGAACTAAAACGGGGGAAAACCACCATATACAAGCATCTACTTATTAAAGAGTTAGAATGGGCTAACCCCCAAGATTACTTGATGAGTGATTTGGAAATTGCTAAAACGGTGGAAAGTAAAGGAGAATATATCTTTACCTGTAGTGAAGATTTAAAAATTATACCTAATCATTTCCCATATTTTTTTGAAAAGGGGATAAAGCATTATTGTATTTGGACCAAGATTAGAATCCCCAGTGATTATACCCATCCATTAGGAGATTTGAGTAAACCAGTAAGAAAAGCGATTGATACCTATGTTAATAAAACGTTCAATCATTTTGGAATTAGTTCAGATAGAATAGTTTGGTTTAGAAATTGGGAAGCTCTACAAAGCGTTAAAGAATTAAGTCATATTCATATAATCATTAAAGATTGTACTCAACAAGAAGAAGATCGTTTCTTATATACGAGTGGAGTTCCCCTTACCATTAAAGAATACACCGATATAGTAAATTGATATAGTAAATTGATACAGTAATATTGATACACACAATATTGATACACACAATAATTTTTATTTATAATATACAACTAGATAGAACTAAAAACGTAAATAAATTTAACCACCGAAACCATACAAGGTTCTACCTTGTCTCTTTAAAGCATAAACAACATCTAAAGAAGTAACGGTCTTTCTTTTGGCGTGTTCGGTATAAGTAACCGCATCTCTAATAACATTTTCTAAGAAGGATTTTAAAACCCCTCTAACTTCTTCATAAATTAAAGCAGAAATACGTTTAACACCACCTCTTCTAGCTAATCTTCTGATAGCTGGTTTAGTAATACCTTGAATGTTATCTCTCAAGATTTTTCTGTGACGCTTAGCACCACCTTTTCCAAGACCTTTTCCACCTTTTCCTCTACCGGACATGATTTATTAATGTTGATAATGATAAAAAAAAAATTATGGCAATAGATAAAGTGCGAAACTCCTTTTATATATGACTTTCTAAAAGTTACCTGAACATAATTAAGGGATTGCTTCAGGTTCTCATTTTTACTCAGTTATTGGGGCGATTATTGTGCGCAGGTAACTGGGATTCTTTTGTTTGAGAAAAGGTTGCAATTTTCGAGTGAGGAAAATTACCATGTCCTCCGTAAATCTCAGTATGCGAAACCACACCATTACCATAATATACTATACTATAATATACTACTACACTATACTATAATATACTATACTATAATATACTATAATACACTATACTATACTATAATACACTATACTATACTATAATACACTATACTATACTATAATACACTATACTATAATACACTATACTATAATACACTATACTATAATACACTATACTATAATATGCTATACTATAATATGCTATACTATAATACACTATACTATAATATAATATACTACTATGCTATACTAATTAGCAGCTTATTACAGCTAAGGGAATACAGTTGGAAGAGTACCTGAGTAGAGTATATTCCAGTATTGCGGTGAGAAGATATCCCTTAGAGAGTCTCAGAAGTTTATCTTTTGTATTAGTGAGTGTCTTTTGTATTAGTGAGAAGTTGTATTAGCGAGTCTTTGGGTCTTTTGTATTGGTGAGAAGTGCTTTTCGATCTTTTGCAACTGCCAAAAGTCGGTATACGATATACACCCCGGGTGTAAATGCGAGCACCACGCCGACGGGTGTTTCCCCCCACAAAACGCGCCCGGCAGCAAATGTAAACAGTGGCCCTTCTCACTAAACCATTTAGTATATAAATAAATCAAGATATCCTGGTTTATCAATGTTATCTTCTTATCATCAACCAAAATGGCTAGAACTAAACAAACTGCAAGAAAATCCACTGGTGGTAAAGCCCCAAGAAAACAATTAGCTTCCAAAGCTGCCAGAAAATCTGCCCCATCAACCGGTGGTGTTAAAAAACCTCACAGATATAAGCCAGGTACCGTTGCTTTAAGAGAAATTAGAAGATTTCAAAAATCTACTGAATTATTAATCAGAAAATTACCTTTCCAAAGATTGGTTAGAGAAATTGCTCAAGATTTCAAAACCGATTTAAGATTCAATCTTCTGCTATTGGTGCTTTACAAGAATCAGTTGAAGCTTACTTAGTTTCTTTATTCGAAGATACTAACTTGTGTGCCATTCATGCTAAAAGAGTTACTATTCAAAAGAAAGATATTCAATTAGCCAGAAGATTAAGAGGTGAACGTACTTAATCAACATGATTTCAATTCTTCAATATCTTAGATATTAGTGTATATTAGAATAAATATTTATATTGTATATTTTCTTATATTTGTAAGTATTTAAAAAGGATATTTCAGAGGATCATTATCAACAGTATACCCCTTGGCTTCTTGTTCTAATGCTTTGCGCTCTAAATAATCATAACAAACATCTTTATATTGATATAACCCTTTATAATCAGCAACATCTTCTTCCCAACTCTTCATCCCATTCAATAACCGTCTAGGAACCCAGGGCTCTTCACAAATCTCAACCATTGGTATGAAATAGGTTCTGATGGTGAACACCACCCCTCCACTACGTGGTAATCTTCTTAAACTTTGTCTTTCACTACGGAAATAAATTTGCTCAATGGTGGTGGCCGCTTTCGCAGTATACCATCCAACTTTTTCATTCAGTTCGTCTCCAATCGATGAACTCCATGGTAGCTGATCATCAGTTTGAATAAAGTAATTGTTTCTAACAACCGGCTTATCTGGAGTTAATCTAATGAAAAATTTCTCCATTCCGGGTCTTAAATTAGTCTGATATTTTGGTACATCTCCACTAGTATGAATTGCACTCAATGGTAAATTGAATTTATCTCTAAATCGCCAAAACCCTGCTAACATAATCGCTCCACTCTTCAAATAGTATTCTCCGCTTTCGCTTTCAAGCATTATGGCCAAATCATCCTGGGTTAACTTACTAGCTATCAATATCGGATCTTCTCCTAAACTTCTACTGAACTTCTCTTTACCTCCCTTTCTCATGAAAATGTGATCTTCTCCAGTTTCTAAGTTATAGATCCCGTCCTTGGTTTGCTTGAATAAACTTGGATATCTAAGTGGTAACCAGTTTCTAAACTCCTCCAATAATTCATATGCTGCATCAATGGCTTCGTCACTGGTTTCATATAATTCTTTCCCCTTGGTGGCTATTCTGTTCAATTTATCTTGATGATACTTGGGCCACTGGTTATCTAATTCAATCCACGAGTCCCATGGCATGTTTCTAATCCCCATATTCACTTTATAGTTGGATTTAAACGCCCGGTATGGTTGTGGTTTGGTGGTTTCAATGTTCCAATCAGGGAACGGGGCTGGCTTTGGCGTCTTGAATTTTTCATCTGGAATCCATTGTCCTAACTTACGGTTCTTATTATCTCCTTTAACCACCTTCTTTGGTTTCAGCTTAACTGCTTTGATCGAAATTGCAATTAAAACAACCCCAAATAATACCATATAATTAAATAGCTTTAAATCCACTCGCTCCTTAGTGAGTTGATTCACCTGTTTAAACAGATAGTAATAAGCACTGCTTAAAAACCCTCCTTCTGTTGAATTCATCTTGACTCTTACTGTCTCTACTACTTCTCTCTAGTAGATCCCTCCTCCTCTACTTTATATAGGCTGATCTTATCAAAGATCAGTTTTCGCAATATCGTATTCTGTAACCTATTTCGGAAGTCGCAGCCACTGAAGTAGCTAACAGAACAAATCAACTAATTCGGTAATCGTATCCTACAACTTACTGAAAAAAATCATCAGATGTATTATGCTGGGGGTAGAAATGCTGCAAATAAAGTTACATGAACTATATTCCAAATTATCAAGTAATATAGAAACCCTTTCACGAAAAAAGATTGTCGATCGTAATTAAGGATCATTATACTAAGGGTCCAATTAATTATTGGTAAGAAAGTTGTGATTCTTGTTAGTATTTGGGTATTCCAAAAAAATATTCCTCCTACTAACACGGCTGAGTTTACTAATAGAATGGGTAATAACTTCAGCATTGGATATTCAATTAGAAAAAACTTGAAACTTATCATACTGATACTTATTGTTGGTAATGCAAATAAAAAATTTGGAATATTATTCAATGTCCAGTAACTTAAAAATCCATTATTCCAGTAGTTTCCTTGTGCGTATTGGAATAACGATGGAATTGTATTAGAGCACCATACGGGACTCAGGTCTCCAGTACAGAAAACAGTGTATGGATAGATGTTCGATACCAATAAACTTGTGAATAAAAAGCTCCCACTAATTATACTCCATAAACTATCTTTTTGGCTATGGTTTTTAATACTGAATACGTATAAATCATATAAGTAGACTATTCCGAGTAATAATGTATTGGCACGCATTCCATAACTGATGGCAAAAAAGACTCCTGATAATAAATAGCATCTCCAATCTTTTATCGAAAGCTTGGAATTTTTCAAATTGAAATTTTCATAATTCATCGATATTTCTCTTAAATATAATCCAGTAAAACACAAAAAGGCACATGCATTTTCACTGTAGGAGCTTGTTAAAAACCCTGCTCCTGGTGATAATATATACGTTATACCACTAGTGATTGAAATTCGATCTTTATTGAAAAATTTACCCAGTGATTGGTTGAAAACAGTTTTGGTTAGTTTCCAGATCATTAAAACACTGGCAAAATGCAATATATTACTCATCCATAAACTGACTATGAACAGCTGATAAAAATTGGTCGGTGTTCTATTCACTTTGCTAACTAATTTGATCAATCTCCACCATAATGGACAAAATACAAATTGATGTTCATATTTGATCTCATTCACAAATAAATCAGCAAAATATACAACGTCCCAAACAACCAATTTCTCAATTATGTTATCTATGATTGACCTGACAAAGGGCTTTAGTACGGAGCTATATGAACTTATGTACACTTCTTTGGACGTTTGGTAACTAGTACGCAAAAGTAATTGCGTTGATGTATCGAACTGAACAGGTGTAAAGTAAACCAATGCCAATTGCGAGACTTTCACGAGGATGAACGTTTGAAAGAGCCTCGTTACTGGATGTTCTTTAATGGACAGCATGATTCTTGAAGAGCCATCCGCTGGCTTCATTTCTTCCTGTCTTAACTTTCTTCTTCTGCTGCTTCTTCGAGCATGTTTTTTTTTTTTTCTTCTTTTCTTTTGATGATCTGAATCTCATTGCGAAGGAGCTTCTTGCAGAACTTAACAAATACTTCAGCTACAATTACTAAAAACACTTTTATAAGATAAATTAAATTTATTTAATAAATGAAAGAAATCTTCAATTGGAATAGTTAAAAAAAAAAAAAAAACTAACTAGCGAATATTCACATTAATAACTCTACTGAATGATTTTTTTCTATTTCTTTCTAGATTACTTATTTCTTACCGAATTGGTTAGCAAAAGAATCAATAATACCAGCAACAGATTGAGGGTTAGCTAAAGTAGTGATATCACCTAATTGGTCAGCTTCATTAGCGGAAACTTTTCTTAAGATTCTTCTCATAATTTTACCAGATCTAGTTTTTGGTAAATCTGCAACGATAATAACTGATTTAGGAGCAGCAAATGGACCAATTTCACTTCTGACTTGTAAAATTAATTCTTTTCTTAAAGCAAAAGCTTCTTCACTAGTTTCTTTACCGTTGATTTTGTCGGCGTATTCATCTTTCAAAGCAACATAGGCAACAACAGCTTGACCAGTTAAATCATCATTAATACCAACGACAGCAGCTTCAGAAACACCATGATGTTCAATTAAAGCAGCTTCAATTTCAGCGGTTGATAATCTATGACCACTAACGTTAACAACATCATCAACTCTACCTCTAATCCAATAATAACTATCATGATCTCTTGCAGCACCATCACCAGTGAAATAGTAACCAGGGTAAGGATTTAAATAAGTATCCATATATTTGGTATGATTATTCCAAACAGATCTAGCCATTGAAGGCCAAGAATCTTTAATTGCTAAAACCCCTTCGACATCATTACCATTAATTTCAACCCCACTAACAGGATCAATTAAACAAGTTTGAATACCGAAAAATGGTAAAGAAGCAGAACCTGGTTTATTTGGAGTAATACCAGCAATTGGAGCAATGAAATGAGAACCAGATTCAGTTTGCCAATAAGTATCAGAAATATGACATTGACCTTTACCAACTTTTTCATTATACCATTCCCAAATATCAGGAGAAATTGGTTCACCAACCGATCCTAAAGTTCTTAAAGAAGATAAATCATATTTTTCAATTTCATGTTCACCAGCTTTTCTTAATAATCTTAAAGCAGTTGGAGCAACGTAAAAATGAGTAGCTTTATGTTTTGCAACAATTTGCCATAATCTACCATAATCAGGATAAGCAGGAGTACCTTCGAAAACAATGGTTGGAACCCCAAGAGATAAAGGACCATATAAGGCGTAGGTATGACCAGTGATCCAACCAACATCACCAGCGGTGAACAAAACATCTTCTTTATGGATATCAAAGATATATTTAGTAGTTAAAGCAGCACCTAATAAATAACCACCAGTTGAGTGAACAACCCCTTTTGGACTACCAGTTGAACCAGAAGTATATAATAAGAAAAGAGGATCTTCGGAATTAACTGGAACTGGAGGTAAATAACCAGGTTGGTTAGCAGTTTCTTCGTGCCACCAGTAATCTCTACCGTTTTTAAGAGCGATGTCAGGGTTACCAGTTCTTTTGTAAACCAAAACTTTTTCAACACTTGGACAATTGAGTAAAGCATCATCGCATAATTTCTTGATATTGACAGTTTTACCACCACGACGACCTTCATCACAAGTAATTAAAGCTTTACAGCTAGCATCATTAACACGATCTTTAATTGAACCAGAAGAGAAACCAGCAAAGATAACCGAATGAATAGCACCTAATCTAGCAACAGCCAACATGGCAATAATGGCTTGAGCAGTCATTGGTAAATAAATAGCGACAGTATCACCTTTTTTAATCCCCCAATTTTTCAAAACACCAGCTACTTTTGAAACTTCTCTCAACAATTCAGAATAAGTTAAAATTTTGGAATCTTTTTCATCGTCAGCTTCATAAATAACCGCTGGCTTATTAGGAGTTTCATAAGCCCATCTATCAACACAATTGTAAGACGCATTCAATTCACCGCCGATAAACCAAGCAGCATCACCATGTTTTAAAGATCCAGCTTTAACTTTATGGAAATCTTTATCCCAATGTAACAATTCTTTAGCTTTGGGGCCGAAGAATCCTTCTGGATCTTCAACCGATTGCTTATATAAAGTTTGATACTCTTCTAAAGAACTTAAATGGCCTGATTTAGGTTGTTTTTGGAAAAACTCTTTAGGAGTTGGACGAGGAACAACATTATTGGCCTCGTGAACAATTTGATGAACTGGAGAAGTAGTCATGATGAATAACTCTAATTATTAACTATCCAAATACTCAATTCAATGATATTTGAAAACTAAAACACCAATTTTTAAGTTAGTATATAACCAATAAAGAAAACAATTTTTTTGTTAGTGAAAAATTTAGATCCAAAGCACCGAGTGAAAGAAATGGATGCGACACGTAACGACCGGCTGGATCAAAAATCAATCTTCGTTTTTGCAATTGCAAATTACATACCAATAAATATGGATCTAGTATGAAAATCAATTTCAACTATTTAGTCTGCCGGAATTTCCACTAAGAAGTCTTTGCAAAATTCAACTAATTGGAATTATTTCAGTCTCGTCGTATAGAAAACCCTCACTGAACGACAAAGTGAACGAAAATTATAATAAAATCAAGGTTGAAAAAAGGTTGGGTTGGGTTTTGGGTTTTTTCCAAAGACAATTGCAAAATGGGACCAACAAAGTATATTGATGGGTATTTTATTTATAAATTGTGTGGTTTGGGTACTGGAAACGTACTTCTGTCCCTGGGGGGCCAGGGTATATATATACTTGCCGATTATCCAATGGCCCCCCACATATTTCAAACCATTGATTTTGAAATATGGAGATTCCCGGTCGACCGTACCCTCGTAGTACTGGAGTTAAGTGATCCTTATGTTCGGACTTGGGACCGGGTATCTGGTTTCTTATGACTCTACGATTGCTTTGCTAATACCGTTGCATTGGTCTTTGACCTTCTAATCTTGTGCTGGAGGTGTTCTCTTGCACTGGGTGTCCTGACCCCCCTGTGCTGGCCGTGTAGTGGCCTTCAATTATGAGCTTATCGCCAGAAACCGTTTTATTGTCGGTGGGGCTAAAAATGAGAACGTCAAATTACAGTGGTTATAAGGTTATAACAATATCATTAATATATATATAAAGATGTAAAGATTACATACTTTGACTATCATACATACACATAAGCGAGAAGTGAAAAGAAATCTAAAAGGAGTCTAAATAGTTTAATCAACTTCTTCAACAGTTGGACCATCATTAGATGGTTCTGGAGCAGCACCACCGGCAGCACCTGGGAAACCACCTGGAGCAGCACCACCTGGAGCGGCACCGGCTTGGTAAGCTTTAGCCATGACTGGGTTAGCTTTACCTTCTAATTCTTTTTGGTGATCAGCGTATTCTTCTTCGGTGGCGGTTTGGTTAGCATCTAACCATTCGATAGTTTCATCGGCAGCCTTAGTAACTTCTTCAATGTCACTAGCTTCTAATTTAGATTTAATTTGTTCTTCATTTAAAGAAGATTTCAAAGAGTAAGCATAAGATTCCAAACCATTCTTGGCTTGAACTCTAGCGGCTTCCTTTTCATCTTCTTCTTTGAATTTTTCAGCTTCAGAAACCATTCTTTCGATATCTTCTTTAGATAATCTACCTTTATCGTTAGTAATGGTAATTTTTTGAGTTTTACCAGTACCTTTTTCTAAAGCAGAAACATTCAAGATACCATTAGCATCAACATCAAAGGTAACTTCAATTTGAGGAACACCTCTTGGGGCTGGAGGAATACCAGATAATTCGAATTTACCTAATAAGTTGTTATCCTTAGTTTTAGCACGTTCACCTTCGTAAACTTGAATCAAGACACCTGGTTGGTTATCAGCATAAGTAGAGAAAGTTTCGGATTTCTTGGTTGGAATGGTGGAGTTTCTTGGAATTAATTTGGTCATAATACCACCAGCAGTTTCAATACCCATAGATAATGGAGCAACATCTAATAATAATAAATCTTGGGTCTTGGAAGAAGTATCACCGGATAAGATAGCAGCTTGAACTGCGGCACCGTAAGCAACAGCTTCATCTGGGTTAATAGATCTATTTGGTTCTTTACCATTAAAGAAATCAGAAACTAATTTTTGAACTTTTGGAATTCTAGTAGAACCACCAACAAGAACAATTTCGTGAACTTGAGATTTATCAACTTTAGCATCTCTCAAGACTTTTTCAACCGGATCTAAAGTAGATCTGAATAAATCTTGACATAATTCTTCGAATCTAGCTCTGGTGATTGAAGTGTAGAAATCAATACCTTCGTATAAAGAATCAATTTCAATAGAAGTTTGAGCAGAAGAAGATAAAGTTCTCTTAGCACGTTCACAAGCAGTTCTTAATCTTCTTAAAGCTCTTTGGTTAGAAGATAAATCTTTCTTGTTTTTTCTCTTAAATTCGTTAACGAAATGGTTAACTAATCTATGATCAAAATCTTCACCACCCAAGTGAGTATCACCAGCGGTAGATTTAACTTCGAAAATACCATCTTCAATAGATAATAAAGAAACATCAAAGGTACCACCACCTAAATCGAAAATTAAAACATTCTTTTCTTGTTCATCTTTTTTATCTAAACCGTAAGCAATGGCAGCAGCAGTTGGTTCATTAATAATTCTCATAACATTTAAACCAGCAATTAAACCAGCATCTTTGGTAGCTTGTCTTTGAGAATCATTGAAATAAGCAGGAACGGTAACAACAGCATCGTTAACTTTATCACCCAAGTAACCTTCGGCGGTTTCCTTCATTTTACCCAAAATCATGGAAGAAATTTCTTCTGGAGTGAAAACTTTGGTTTCACCTTTGAATTCAACTTGAATATGAGGTTTACCAGATTTTTCAACAACTTTGAATGGGAAATGTTTAGCATCATTAGTAACTTCAGCGTCATCGAATTTACGACCAATTAAACGTTTAGCATCGAAAACAGTGTTAGCTGGGTTCATGGCAGCTTGATTTTTGGCAGCATCACCAATCAATCTTTCAGAGTCGGTGAAACCAACAAAAGATGGAGTGGTTCTGTTACCTTGATCGTTGGCAATGATTTCAACACGATCATTGGCAAAGTGAGCAACACAGGAGTAAGTAGTACCTAAATCAATACCGACGGCTGGCATATTTGATAATAATTAATATAAATAAATATACTTGGTAAAAAAGAGTAGCAGAAAAAGGAGTTTTTTCAAAAAGCCAATCTATTTGATTTAAATAAAGTAAAATTTGCCAAATTCGACGTCCAATCCAGATTAATTGTGTAATGGATAGAAGATTCTACAAAGTTCCAAAGAATGCTCACTAAATCTGGGTGCAATTTTCAAAATGATACAAAACTGGGGGTTTGGTAAAAGAATTTTATGGAACGTCATGGAAGGGTGTGTGGGTGTTTTCTGCTGGTGTGTGGGTGTAGACCTATTTGCAACCACAAATCATCAACTCACTAAGACCCCAACGATGAATAGAAGCCTAGTGTATGACATCTTTTAATTCTAAACGGGGGTTACTACACTGAAGACCAGGGCCATATTCTTATACATTCATGTAATACACTAATGTAGAGACTATACTTCATGTAATACACTAATGTAGATACTATACAGTCATGTAATACACTAATGTAGATACTATACATTCATGTAATACTAATGTAGATACTATACATTCATGTAATACTAATGTAGATACTATACAGTCATGTAATACACTAATGTAGATACTATACATTCATGTAATACTAATGTAGATACTATACATTCATGTAATACTAATGTAGATACTATACAGTCATGTAATACACTAATGTAGATACTATACATTCATGTAATACTAATGTAGATACTATACTTCATGTAATACTAATGTAGATACTATATTCACGCAATACACTAATGTAGATACTATACTTCACGCAATACACTAATGTAGATACTATACATTCATGTAAGGATTACACTACTGTACATACTTATACAACATAAAACAATACTTTTAGAGTTAGTTAGATTTTTCCTTGGTGAAATCGTTAACCAAGTAGAAGCCACCAACTTGTCTGGTAACTTGTTTGATTTGAATCCAAGCTTGTTTAACAATTGGAATATTAGCATTGTTGACAAACTCTTCTAATTTAATTTCAATTGTTTTGAAATAGTTTCTAGTGAAGATCAGTTTTTCGTATCTCAATTTAATAAAAATCAAATAGATAAGCACAGGACTTAAAGATCTTTTTCTGAAAGCAAACATTCTTATTAATAACCAACCCAAGGTGTATATTTCCAAAATAGAAGCCAATTGAATTGATTTTGCATTATTTGAATTGATCAAGGACCCAATTTGCTCACTAACTGGATGGGAATCATAATGGAAAATTGGTAACAAGTAACCTTTGATATAAGCCAAAACATGGAAAGTTGAGTATAATGCAAATGATGATAAGGTCAATAAAACATATGGTCTTAAGAATAATAATAATAATCCCAAAAATAAGTAATGAGTATTATCATCTTTTAATAAAATAGTCAACTTAGTTCCCTTTTTCAAGCTGATTTGATAAATTAAAATCCCAAAACTTTCAATAATACCAATTAATGATAATTGATACCAGAATTTATAGTAGCCTGTTCCAATTCTTAAGTAGGTTAAAGTATAGAAAAAAATACCAATCAAAGTAATTACATGTCCGATAAACCAGGCAAATTGTAAACTTTTCACAAGATCAATCAATTGACTTGATTCAGGGACTGGCTTGGTTGATTCGGCAGTAGGTTTGGTTGGTTCAGTAGGTTCTGACATGATTGATTACAGAAGAAGAGGAAGTAGGAAAGATATTAAATATCTTTTACTTTTATAAGGGGTATAAAATTTCACTTGAGAAAAGTGAGCGTGACATATTTCTCGAGCAGTGAAATTCTCATCGCAGCAAACTAGGCTGAAAACCATAAAACTACAATAAAGTAAGACAAAACAATTTATTTTAAACACAATTCTTATAGACATCAGATATAATCGTCATAAGATTAACGTAAGAAACCTTTTCTAGTTTTTTGAGGAGCAGGAGCTGGTGGATCTTGAGGTAATGATTTTTGTTTTTCTAATTGAATTTTTTTATCTTCTAATAATTTAATTTGTTTAATTAATTTATCCTTCATTTCTTTATGTCTTGAAAATAAATCAGCTTCGGATCTTTGTAATTTTTTCTCCTTTTCACTAACTTTTTGTTGGAAAACTGTCTTCATTTCAGTTTCCATTTTAGCTAATTTTGCTTCATGTAAAGCTTTTTCTTCTTCTTGTTTTAAAAGGGGATCAAATTCTCTGAAAACCAGATGATCTTGTTCAATCCCCATTCTAGTCAATTTTTCTGATCTATATTGTTCATATAATTTATTATTAGTTGATTCTTTCAATTCTTCTAAATAATTTCTAATTAATAATTGACGTAATTTTATGAAATCATTATGTTCTTCATTATCAACTTCAATAATACCCCAAGGATAAGCTCTACCTCTAACAACTCTACCATCATTAGTTTCAACTTCTTTAGTAGAACCAACCACTGCAAAAGGATATTTATCTAAAATTTGTTTGGTATGAAGAATGGTTTCTTCATCATCAATATCATAATTATTTGGTTTGAAAATTTTAATATTTTGAAATTTAATATCGTCCAAAATTCTTTGTTTAAATTCAAGAATTTCTTCATCAGTTAAAGTATCTGATTTAGCAATAATTGGTATTAAATTAACTTTTTCATGAATTTGTTTCATTAAAGTAATATCCAAAGATCTTAAAGAATGACCAGGTTGGTTCAATGAAATATAATAAAGCATGAACTCTATGATCAATAATATTATTTCTATTTATTTTTGATTCACTTTCTAAATAATTATCAAATCTTTGATTAATTTCATCAACAATTGGTTTCCACAGATCACTATTATTAATTGATTCACCAAATCCTGGAGTGGTAATAACATTTAAATTTAATTTAACCCCATCTTCTTCTATAATCGAATTGGTTGATCTAATTTTAACTCCAGTTGTTATTTCATTATTTGATTCTAATTCTAAATCATCTTCATTTTGATCGACTGGTAAAACTTCTCGATTAAATAACGTATTAACCAAGGTGGTTTTACCTAATCCACTTTCACCAACTGTCATTAAATTTAATTGAAATCCTCTTCTAACTGATTTTCTATGCCATTGTTTTGGTAAATTAGCAAAGCCAACGTATCCATTTAATTTACGTTTAATTATCTTTACTTCTCTAGAAACAACAGAATCCTTAGCAGATTGCGCTGCTGGTGCAGAATCAACTTCTACTTCTTGTTAGTATTCCTCTATTCAACTTCGATTCATCATCGATTCATCATCTTTCATCTATACATACCAGAAGTCATTCACAAAAACGATTGATGTATTAAATGATTGGAAAGATCCTCTTTCTTGCTTTGAAAAGAAAAAGAACTACTAAAACGTGTTATATGTGATACCACTGCCAGCTCACAAGATCCGAGTATAACTTGAAGTAAACTTGTTTTTATTCCAACGTCAAGTTTAACGAACTTTTTTCTGTCTTGTTGTTTTGTTTTGTTTTGTGGAAATTCCCCTGGGCAAAAAAAAGCTGGTGTATGGGTGTTTTTCTGGCTAGACGTGTCAGTCTCCACCATCGACCTTGGGCCTTTGGTGCTCTGGTAACTGCTGGTGGGCTTACTGGTAGAGCTGTTGGTAGACTTACTGGTGGGCTTACTGGTAGACTATTCGAGCCGGTGTATGCTGCATGTAGTCGGTGTTTACTAGTTAGACGAGCACGAGTTCATACTCTGTTTTAGTCTTTCTGGTCTTCTAATCTTCTCTGCTATTTTGCAACCACGAATACATGCTGCAATACTAGTGCCAGGTTGTGTTAGCAGAAGTGGCAGTTGTGTTAGCAAATTGTGACAGCAGAAGCCCAGTTGTGTTAACAACGACACGCTTATCCATCTGTATTTACAATTATACAGCTGTACGGACTACAAATGCTGGATACAAATACTGGATGACTACAAATACTGGATGGACCAACTGATGGACTAACTGATGACTAACTGATGGACCAACTAATGACTAACTGATGGACCAACTAATGACTAACTGATGGACTAACTGATGGACTACATACTACTTGACGGACTAACTACTGTACGGACTACTTTATAGAATTGTATAGAATAGAGAATTGTAAATTAAGAATATAGAATATTATACCGTACAGACTACACTACAATACTATTACGATTAACGTTTATACAATCACTCCAGACTTCAATACTTATGCTTAGTGTAGGTTTTGGCCATATTACGGTTGATACGATACACCCGCACACCAGCATTCTGAATATCCAACAGTAACTGGTGTATTATGGGGATAGTACTATTGAGTGGATGATGATTAAGTGTATTGTATTAATCAGTGTATTATAGTATCAATTGGGGTACTAACAGGTGTATTATAGTGTTATTGTCTGAAATGCCATTTTTTCGAAAATTGAAAGAAATTGGCAGAATCTCTACAGAAGTTGACTAAATACTTATACAAACCATGGATAATTTCAAAATTTTCATAAATAACGAACTTTCTATATACTTTCTAAAGTTTCCAATAGAAACTGTAAGCCCAATTTAGCAAATTCAGTCATATTAAAAGAACGATCATTACTTCCAGTACTTCTACTACAAGAAACTTCACCATTTGGACCGTTCAATCCAAGGTAAACCGTACCAACTTTACTATTCTGGGATCCTTCATGATTCTCTAGATGTAAGTCCGTAGAAGGACCAGCAAATCCAGTTTCAGATAATACATAAGTCGATCCTAATTCATACTTTGTTGTTCGAGCCAATTTCAATGCAACCAGCTCCGATGGTCCCATATAATCACTAATCTCTTCTTCTGTCCATCCACTTACTTTCAATCTCTGCTTCAAAGAGTAAACTAACTTCCCTCCAATATAAAAATTAGATGCTCCTGGTACCGATACCAAGTATGCTGATATTAATCCTCCACATGCTGCTTCACTAATTGCCAATGTTTCGTTTTTACTTCGTAAATGAACCGCTATCCTATCCACCAACTGTTTGATCTCATCGTCCGGGAAGCCCATTCTGTATCGTTCTACTTAACTTGTAGGTAAAGATGAAGATGTTTTAGATCATTTTGGTGGTCGTGTCGCCGGTTCAGCTTTTTGTACTCACTGAAAACAGTGGCAATCAAAGCTTCCAACTTACTTCCTTTACTCTTAGTAAAGCATTATGGCCGCTAAAACCATCAAGTTCAACGCCGGTAAAGTGCAATACGACGAAGAAACAAAACGCTGTACTCCGTTACCGTTCAAAGGAGTAGTTTCAATTAAACCAAACGCTGACGAAGAAGAATTTTACGATTTTACTTGGACTCCAAAGTCAAACACTACAAGAAGCTTAGATAAAGATGAGTTGTTAATTATACCTGGAGATGTGAGCTTTAAACAAGTCCAGTCTTGTAAAACTGGAAGAGTGTTTGCTCTAACTTTTTTAAGTTCTGGTGCTAAAAACTTATATTGGTTACAAGATATCGGTGATGATGATGAATTAGATAAATTGACAGAAAAGGATAAATCATTGGTTAAATCAGTGGAGGAATTGATCACCCCCAAAGATGACGACGACGACATTAAAGAAGAAGAACCAATTGAACCAAAAGAGGAACCTAAAGAGTAAGTATCTCTTTGTATAACATCAATTTTTATTTCGACCTTTTCTAATTTTTCTCTGCATATGATGAATATACATTAATCAGTAATACTAACCGTGCTCTAGTAACCCTTCCTTCCCGCTCCACTCCATCTCCGACCTCTTGACTCCTCAATTGGTCGAACAACACTTGGACTCTTTAACTCCCGACCAAATCCAATCCCTATACGGCCCCCATCTCCCTCCCAATAGCTCGGTTTCCAAACATGACGTCTTACAAGTGGTCAGAAGCGGCTTCTTCCAACAAACCGCCAACAAACTAAGCGAGCAGTTGCGCGAAAGCAGAGGCGTCGGCTACCTCTTGGCCCAGGCGTTCCACTACGACTACAGCGGTGAAGGTATCGATGACTTCTTGAATGGCATTAGAAGAGTTGCCAAAGACGACTAAATAGACAAAATCCGTACACACATTCTTTTCCATTTATTTGTATCTTTGTAGTGATCACGTGACCGAAAAGTGACCTGAGATTTAGCAAAAAAAGATAGAAAAAAGTTTACAGCGGGTAAAAAGACCATTTATTAAAAGATCAGTAAAGAAAACCCTTTAATAGAATTGATATTCTAGTTGTATTATTACTGTTTTGTTGTTGCTCAAGTGTCAGATTAGATCAAGGCAAGGTGGAAAGCTGTTGTTTCTCACTTTTGTTTTACTTTGTCCCGCTTGTCGTTGATTGCTTTGTCTAAAGAAATTTTTTTTATAATTTCCCATTTTCCTAGAACCACGAAATAAGATCTATATCTCTTGATTATATCTTGAAGTGGGCTGTCCTTTCATATAGCTAGAGAAGACAAATGAATATCTAGTTGATTGTTGCACCTCCTTTCCCTCCTCCCCCCACTTTCATTCAACAATAGTGATTCTCAACATCTTAGCTCTTTATTTTATGCATAATGTCATCAGCGTCTCCATCTTTGGCATCTCCTTTGGAGTCGACGTCTTCACTACCATCTCCTCGTCCTTCAAGACTTGTAATTGACAAACCTGATGATAATCTGAAAATACCTTCTATTTCAAATAAAGAACTCTTCAATATAAATAAAACAAGCTCGGCAACGACTGAAATATCAACTCCTGATACTCCTACGATGTCTGCCACTTCTACAGATGATTACTTCCCTGATTTACCAAAAGTCGATGATAAAGACTTAAGACATAACCTTCTTGAAAAAGTTAGTGGAATCTTTAGTAAAACTTTGTCAAGATCAAGAGGTAATTCAGTCACTTCAGTTTCTTCGGATAAACTGTTGAATCTTCCCCCTAATCAAAATAGGAAAACTTCAAATCAATCCAATTTATCCTATACAAACCCTGATATTAACGATAATTCTAATGATGATGCCCCCCAATTTAATGTTAACGATTTATCAAAATCTAACTCTAATACTACTAATGATAACCTTTTAAAATCTCCCCGTGAAATACACCCCTCTTTCAAAATTCCTAATAATCCAAAACTACGCCAGAAAGAAGTAAGAGAAACTAGCCATGTCTTTTTGGAATACGACCCAATAAATAAACGTAAAGTATTGAATACTTATGAAATATTAAAAGAAATTGGAAGAGGCGAACACGGTAAAGTTAAACTAGCCAGAGATCTTATTGAAGATCAATTAGTTGCAATCAAAATTGTTAATCGAAAATCAAAAAAGGATCGTCCTGCTTTGAGAATGAGAAGATCTTCTAAAGTACAGGCTCCCGGTAACGATTATGAAACAAAAATTAAAAGAGAAATTGCTATAATGAAAAAATGTAATCATAAACATATTGTTAGATTGAAAGAAGTCTTGGATGATTTGAATTCATATAAGATTTATTTAGTTCTTGAATATCTTGAGAAAGGTGAAATACATTGGAAAAAACAACGCTTTTCAAATCATTCGGATGATGATAATTCGTTCAATAATCATGTGGATTTACCTTGTTGTGGTTCAAATGGTCAAAGAAGATATACCATTGACGATGAGGATAATGATTTATTATCAAATGAATTCTCTCCCAATTTAACTTTTAAACAATCAAGAAAAGTATTTCGTGACGTCTTATTAGGTTTGGAATACTTACATATGCAAGGAATTGTTCATCGTGATATAAAACCAGCTAATTTATTAGTTAATTCAGAAAATGTGGTTAAAATTAGTGATTTCGGAGTTTCTTTTGCTTCTTCCTTAAATACAAATGATGAAGGTAAGTTAGTAAATGAAATGGAATTGGCAAAAACGGCTGGTACCCCTGCTTTTTTCGCTCCTGAATTATGTCAAACTAATTTTTCTTCCAATAGCTCAAATTCAGTATCCGCATCTTCTTTAGAGATTTTGAAAAATGAACATTTATCTTTAACCAAAATCTTACCTAAAATTAATCATAAAATTGATATTTGGGCTCTAGGTGTTACATTTTATTGCTTGTTATTTGGTAAAGTCCCTTTCAATGCCGATTCTGAATATGCCTTATTTCAAGTTATCGTAAATGAAAAATTGGAATTCCCTAAAGATAGATTTTCTTTTAATTCACTCACTGAAGTAAGTGAAGTTGAATTCGAATTAGCAAAAGATTTATTAACAAAACTACTTGATAAAGATGCAACTACTAGAATTGATATTCCAGATATTAAAAATCATCCTTTTGTCTTAATGGATCTAGAAGAAGATTTAGATCTGTTGAATGAATTATTTTTCTTGAATGATACTAATGGTGGGAATTTACTCAATGAAGATGCCGTTTCCAAAATAGATTTAACTAGTGGTGGAGATATTGTTCTGCAAAGCGAAATAGATAATGCTGTAGTTGGGGTCGGTAGTAAAATCAAAAAAAGTATTGTCGAAGCTATAAAATCAAAAGATAGTAAGGCTATTAAAGATTTTGCCCAACGTATGGAAAACTCTTATAGTTCTTCAAGTGGTGAGGACTCAGCTTATGATTCCAAAAAAAATTCTTATTCTGCTTTACAGAGTGCAAATAGAAGTGAGTATTCTGTCATCCTTTCAGAAGCTTTACAGACTTCAACACCCCCTCGCTCCATCTCACCGGCTGGTCGCCCCAATTTATTCGGGCGTCACGGATCAAGTAATTTTGATCCATTTACCTCGGCTCCACATGTACCTTCAGGATTATCGTCTCAGCAACACGCTGACAGCCTATCTTCTATTGAATCGCCTCAAGCCCCTAAGGGTCAGAGACCAAGTAATATACTCTTACAAGAGGTTATAGAATCACATAGTCCTGCAACTAGTAGAAGAGGGTCGTCAGCTGGCTTGACAGAAGCTCCACAGATTGAAACTAAACGAAATGTTGGTGGTGATTTATATCTAAAGAACCAGTCAATCGTGGATACTTTTAAAGGAATTCAACAACAGGATGATAAAAGAAGAAGGTCTAGCATTTTTTCAAATGGCTCGATTCCACAGCGTTCGCGTCACTCGTCTATTGCTGGCTCTGATGATCCAACATCTAGCCGTATTCGTGTGATGCCTCCTACGTCACCCCAAAATATTCCTCAAGAAAACCGTTTGAAAGTAAGTGCTCTTGATATCGCGCCCGAAGGCAGACCTCATTCTCTAATATCTTTGCCTTTATCTGAAAGTTTTGCTTCTTTGGATAGTTTCAATGATGAATATCTCACATTTAAATATCATGAGGTAAATTCGAAAAAACAATTCCTGAATAATTTAAAGAAAGATAATGACGTCAGCAATTCAGATCCAAGCTTTCTCACCACAAAAGAACAAAATGATGCCTCAAGTGCTATCAATACAATTAATGAAAAATTTCAAAAATTTGATTTGAACTCGCTGATGAACGCTCGCGGCGTCAAATTCAACATGGAAGGACCATCCACTGATGCAATTGGCCCTAAGAAATTTCAAAATTTTCCAAATTCATATTCATCATCATCTTCATCTGTTTCCAGTAGTGAAAGCGGAAGTGGAAGTGGTAGCGATAGCGAAGATGAAGGGGGAAATTTAACTTTGAAATTTTCTTCAAAAGTAACTCCAAAATCGGGGCCTCCGTTCCTATCTTTGAGCAATAGAGCAAAATCTCATGATTCAAACTTGCCTGACTTGATGAGACACAGTTCAGCACATTATAATAATGTAAATCCCGTTATATTTCAAGATAATGTTCCTGAATATGCTGATGTACCTGCTTCACTAATGTCAAATGTTCCAAAAGGTAACTCTCAGGCGATGGATCCAACTGTGTCTGTTGTTTCGAGTAATGGTTCAAGTATAACATTGACTCAGGATGGTGCAAAACTCAATACTCAAAGTAATACCAGAAGCCCTTCCAATTTGCACACGTCTTCTCCAGTATCCAGAAATAATGCTTTTCAATCAGATGACAAATCAACCGGTCAAAAATCCAAGGAAATTCCTTCACATAGAAAGAAAGTATTAGATAAAGCCAATACTAGGCAGCCGTCTCCACTTGTCAATAATGCACCACAGTCTGCTATAGCAACGACAAACTCTCATTTGATTCCTTCAATATCAAAAGATAAAATTAGAGACAACTTGTTTAATAATCATTATAATAATCATTATAAGAAGGATCCGGTAAAATATCCGTTCCCCAAAGCTCATCACTTAGATAATGACAAGGAAACGGTCATGAAGCAATCGGCTCGCGAGGATGGTATCAACAGACCCGCATATTATCGCTCAAACTCTGTTACGGTTGGTTTGATTCAACGTAATAACGATAGCTTTGGAGTGATGATGACGACCAAACATAGAGCCTTTCTACATAAGCATACATGTGAATTAGTAATATTGTAATAGTATAGACCTTTCTCTACAAAATTCTGATTAAGTCGAAAACGTAGCATGTATTGTTGTATATAAAGAACTCAAAACCATAGAAAATAAACCTTAAGAGTGATTCAAGCCATAAACTTCGAACCAGTTGCTTTTTTGGAACTTTAATCTTGTGGTGTCAAAATTTAGACTTGTAATAACTCTGTAATAAAAATTCCTAATTATCAACAGACAAACGGAAACTAATTGACATATAAAAATTGAAATGAAAAAGAAATAAAAATAGTAATAGGGAACCCAAATTAAAGTCAATGTAGAAATAAAGTATCAACGTATAAAACGTAAGAATAGATTCATAAAATCAATAATAATAAAAAAATAAGACAAATAGCCTGAACAATCTGAGGAATATTTACATAAAATAAGTGTAAGAGGAAAAACTTAAGAGCAACTGGTATATCGAAATTAAAGTAATTCGATTTTTTTCTTTAAAACAGAAAGTCTGTTGCCAATACTGACGATGAATTTTTCAACCATTGCTCTGTCATCATCGTCCAATTTTTCTTCGTCTGAAGAGCTATCGTCCAAAAGAGCTTCCAACATCCAAATAGCAGTACTATAAGCTAATTCACAGCCTTTTAAATCTTCCTTAACCAATTCATTAACGGCTGCATTCCTGGATATTTCTAAAGCACGATCAAAAATTAATTTTTCAGCAATTACTCCAGAGCTTTTCTCTAAGCTTTGATTATTTTTGATCCATGAAGAATTAGAAGATGGCGAAAATCCCGAGGTATTCGCTTCTTTGGCTGATTGTATGATCAGCTTCTTGTAGTCTCAATCTAATGAATTCAGCTTTTTCTAAGCATTCATTGAACTTTTCTCTAATCCATTGAACAAGCTCATTAATTTTAGGAATACTATTAGAATGTTTCATTAAAGCCTGGGAAGCTGGGTTTTCACCACTAGTTTCCATCTGCGCTTTATTATCAAATTGATCATACCACCATTCACTAGCAACAGCCATCCCTCTAGCTAACAATGATAAAGTTTTAACATATAAAACAACACCTTCTTCACTAATAGCTTTTACCATTTTAGGAGGTAAAATATCATTTTGATGAAGTATATCATCATCCACTCCATCTGAAGATGGGGGTGAAGGGATTAACTGGCTGAACTTAACATCAGCAAACAAATTAACAGCATGTGCCTTCGTAGCCAACGATTCTAATGTATTTAAGACTTGCATATCGGGAGATAATACTGGTTGAGGTGATGGCAGTTTTGAGGACGAAGCATTTGCAATTGTTGTAGAAGTTGGTAAATTCAACTTATTTAAAAGTAAGTTATTCTCAAAATTCGGACTTGACATGACAGTTGTATAGTTTTGATTATTATCTTTAGATGAAAGCACCAATTTATCATTGGTAGTATCTATGAGATTATCAGTCGCATTTGTATTAGCATTAGCACCAAATAATCTATTTGAAGCCAAACCAATAGCTTTTGTCAAAGCATTAGTTGGTGATATTGAAATTGATATTCTTCTATCTTGAAAACTCCCTCTTCTTTGACTTTCAGCAGAATTGGACCTCATTGAAGATGATCTTCTGAATAAAGGATTCAATGGAGGCTTTTGTACCTGTTGATTATCAATACTTGAAGGTTGTCTACCTTGTATGTTATCTTTTGAATCGTGTATTGATTTACCTTGCAGATTACGACGTGGATTTATAGCAACAGCACCACTACCTGCACTTTGTAATTCATCAGCAATTGCATTAACTTCAACCACCCTTTTTTCAACAACAACGTAATCTTTTTCTAAAACCAATTCCTCTTTATTACGACCTGATCTCTGTTTATTGTTATGAATAGATTCATTAATTGATTCAGGATCAGGACTATTTTTGTTAATGATTTTTTTAATTTCTTCATCTCTTGAAGAAGAGGAAGCATATTTTGGAATTGGTATATTATCTTTATATTTATTAGTTGCTGATCTAGGGCTTGTATCATCATCATTATGAGATTGAATTTTAGCAGGAGTCATTGGACTAATTGGTTGTAATGGCTTTGATCTTTCAGAAGGTTTGATTGGTGAGATATATTCACTAATGAATAAGTTTTCATCCATTTCCGACGTTTCGAGAGGTTCATCATTACTCTCCAAACCACAAGTGATTAAAGGATCATTAAAAAATTCATGGAAAGAGATTCTTTCAGTTGGATTATATTTTAATAAAGATCTAATCAAACGTTTACAAGATTCAGGAACTTTTGCCGAAGCAGAGAATTTTATACGGTCCTCAGCTTTTTCAATATTTGCCAATAATTCAATATGATTAGCAGCTTTAAAAGGGGGTCTACCACAAGTCATTTCATAAAGAACTGCACCGACCGACCACAAATCAGCTTTGGCATTATATTTTTCATATCTTAAAATTTCTGGAGCCATATAAAGAGGAGAACCACACAAGGTTTCAGCCATTGACGTTGAAGGTAAGAAACGGGCAAAACCAAAATCCGCAATTTTCAAGATTGGTAATTCCCATAAACCAACGTATTGACCTTTTTCAAAATCTGATTTTGAATGAACTGGAGGACATAATAATAAATTTTGAGGTTTAATATCACGATGAACCAAACTTTTACTTCTTAAGAATTCCAAAGCCGAACTCAATTGCTTTAAGAAATGAAGAACCAAAGTTTCATTCAAACCATGTGAACCTTCAGGAGAAGGATATCTTTCTAATAAAGAAGATATGACTGGATGAGTCTTGATGAGCTGATCTCTTTTTCTTATAAAATACGATAAATCCCCCATGGAACAATAATCCATAACCAAATGGAAATGAGATTTTGATTGATTATAATCCAATAATCCCACAATATGAGGATGTTTCATAGTTTTCAAGATTGAGATTTCAATTTCTAAATTAGCAATCAATTTTTTCGATTTCAATTTTGATCTCACCACTGATTTAATGGCAACTGAAGCATGGGTTTTGTTATTGATACATTTATAAACTGTGGCAAAAGATCCTTTACCGATTTCTTGACCAACAGTATAAATACCAATCTCTTTACTTTCCCCATCAGATGAAGAAGACCGATGGGACTTCGAGGAAGTATGAGAGGCTGCAGACATCATTAGCCAGGTTTAATTGAATGATGTTGCTGCTGATCTAAAGAAAACTAGTAGTTAAAGAAAAAGGGAACACTCTGATTTAAAACTGATAGCGCGAAAGACTTTAATAGTTCCTTTAACAAAACAATAACAGTTCAAACAAAAAAAAAAAAAAAAAGACTGCGGTGTGGAGACTATCAGTAGGGCCTTCGATAAGGGGAGGGGGAGACAAAGAGTAATAGATGGACTAAAACTAGCCGCGTATAGAGTAACAAATGTTTCTTTAGAGGAAAATGGATGAGAAAATAAACTGCCCAAGGCTGGATGGTAGTTGGAGCAAGGTATTGATACTAGAGCAACTTCAATCTTATACGATGTACGATAAACCAAAACAGCCCTTACAAAAGATTAGGGGATAGGACAATAGTAGGACCAATAATCGAGCTAGCGTAAATAGACGGGGGCTATTTTGATTTGAGGGTTGTCAAGTTGGAACCAGAGAGTCTCAATACTAAATGGGTAAAATGAAAAGGTGATACTAACAAGCGATAACTCCCCCCATATAATAAGCGCGTAATATCTGATAGGTAACTTTCACGTACTTGACTCGAGGTGGTATTTGTTGAGCAGTGATTCAATTGACTTCTTATATGAATCAACTTCTTATACAAACCTATTTATGAATCAACTTCACAGCAAGGATAATAACCGCTTAGAGGTTATCAACGGATGAGTGGGTGTTTTTTTTTTCCTGTTATATCGATTGGTATTTTGTTCTCTTTTTTTCCGTTTCTTAGAGTAAAACAGCTGGAGATTCAGATGAGATTGGGTGGTTTAGACCAGTGAAGATACCTTTGATCCCTCAAGTAAAGCAGCTGAGAGAGGGAATACAACGAAAAGATTAGTAATGGAAAGAAAGAAAAGAAGTGTGTGTTTTGTAAAAAGAGTCACTTATTAGTGATGATTCATCATATTGTGACTGATCACATTCACTGTGCTTATCGATAAGCGCCTAAAAGGACAAACTTAGCCGCCCACAGCACAGCACACCCGTACACCACATTACCCGTGACCACAGTCAGGTGACCGTTCATCCCTTGATAGCCGATTCAAGTATTGATTCTACAGGCCACCGAGACTTACTCGGTATAGAAGCTGGCACGTCGTATAAAGAGAAGCTGTCTGGCTATTCAACTGAGTCGGCTAGTCAGCTGTTCAGTTAAGTAGTGAGTTTTCGTGAGTTTAAGTAGTTGCCAACAGTTTAAGTAGTTGCCAACAGTTCAAGTAGGTTCTGCTGGTTCAAGTAGGTTCTGCTGGTTCAAGTAGGCTCAGCTGGGTTCAAGTAGTTGAGTCAGGTCAGCCCAATAGTTAGGACAGTAATCCATCAAGTAAGCTCAGGACTGTTTGAGCAGAAATTTGCAGCCATGAAAATAGTCGGAAAACAGAATTGGCCGTATCACTACAAACAGCCCTTCAAACTATCACTCTAATACATGCCTTTACCTTATAGATGTAGCTGTTGGGTTTACTATGAAACCACAGTTGAATAAAGTCTCAGACACTATAAGCTGAGATCACGTGACCAAAGATTACTTTTATATAATATGTACGGGTCTCGTTTTTTATGGGTTGCTATTGTCTGAGAAGAAAAATAGTGTCAAAATAGCGTCACCAGAAAGATCTCTCTAAAAAATAGACGCTTGGTTAGTCTTTATTAGATTAATGATCTTATTGGTACAATTACTTAATACTAACTACTAAATATATCAATTGACAATCCACTGATACGGCTAAAAGAATTGACAGGACTGATAAACAAAATAATATGTTTGAATCGATTGTAGCTAATCTTTTGAATAGAGTATTAGGATCTTATATAGAGAATTTTGATCCTAAACAATTGAATATTGGTATATGGAGTGGTGATGTCAAACTAAAGAACTTGAGATTGAAAAAGGAATCGCTAGATAAATTTAAATTGCCGCTAGATGTTAAGTTTGGTCACTTGGGAGAATTGACTTTACAAATACCATGGTCGAATTTAAAATCCAAACCAGTTAAGATCATTATTGAAGATGTTTATGTTTTAGCATCCCCGATTGTTTTACAAGACTATGATATTGAAGATGAAAAAAAGAGAGATTTGCAATTAAAGAAACAAAAATTAGATGATTTAGAAAATTTATTAAGTGCTACTGGGCAAAATCAACAATTAACTTCTGATTCTTCTAATAATGAATCTTTCACTGAAAGTTTGATTACTAAAATTATTGATAATTTACAAGTTACTATTAAAAATATCCATGTAAGATATGAAGATGATTCTATATTAACTGAAGATGCCTACTCAATCGGTTTAACCTTGAATGAGTTATCTGCTGTTTCAACTGATCAAGGCTGGATCCTAGTTTCATTTCAATCACTCAAAAATTTTCAAGAAAACTATTACTATTGAAAAAACTTTGTTGTTATATGAATACTGATTCAAATTCAGTTTTTTCAAATGATCCTGATGAATTATTGAAAAATTTAAAAGATTCAATGAATTCAGATAATGTTCAATACTTACTGAAACCAGTTTCCGGTGAAGGTAGATTAACTGTTAATAAAGCCGGTACCACGGAATCATCTCCCCATGTTAAAGCAGAATTATTTTTCGATGAATTTGGTATAGATTTGGATTCTCAGCAATATAGAGATATCTTATGGACCGCTTCTAAATTTCATTGGTTTATCAAGACTCAAAAATTTAGAAAATTCAGACCAAAAAATTCAGTACAAGATGATCCAAAAGGTTGGTTTAAATACACTGCTAAATCTATCCTTGATGAAATTCATGAAAAAAATTATAAATGGAGTTGGGCCTATTTTGCTAAAAGAAGAGATCAAAGGAAAGCCTATGTCAATTTATGGAAATTAATCTTAACCAAGAAAAATTTATCTCCTGAACAACAAAAAGATTTCGATGATTTGGAGATTGAATTACCTTTTGAAGATATTAAATTTTATAGATCTTTGGCAAGAGGTGAAGTCCGTAAACAAAACCTAATTACTTCTTCAACTACTGCATCTTCTGATACATCAAATTCTCAATCAACTCAAGCTGCAAATAAAAATACTGGTTGGTTCTCAGGCTGGTGGGGTGGTGCAGATAACTCTACATCCACTAATATTGAAGATGCTAAAATAAATGACTCTTCTTTAAACGATGAGGAATTGAAATTAACCGAAGAACAAAGAAAAGCTTTGTATGATGCTATTGAATACGATGACTCTCGTGATTTGACAGAAGCTATCGATATACCTCGTGATAGGAATAAATTTGAAGTTTTTGCAAATTTAAGAAGAGGTGGTATTAGTATAAGAAGAGATAAACACTCATCAAATTTGGCTGAAGTTGTATTCGAAGGCTGTACGACTCAAATCTACCAAAGGCCAGACTCGTTATTAGCAAACTTTCAATTACAAGAATTTAGAGTTGAAGATGGTACTAAAACTACTTTATATAAGCACATTGTTAGTGTTAAACAACTTCATACGCACACTCCTCCTCCTGGTGAAACCCCATCTGAAGTAACCGAATCTGCAAAAGATGATCCATTCTTTAAAATTTCGTTTGAACAAAACCCTCTCGATGGTAGTGCTGATTCTATACTTTTGGCTAAATTGAAATCAATGACTATATTTTATAATCCAAATTTCGTTGAGGAAGTTTTCAAATTTTTTAAGCCTCCTAAGGTTCACCTTGACACCGTTGGTGCTATTATGAATGCTGCTGAAGCAACCATGGAAGGTATTACTTCACAGACTAGAATAGGTTTACAATACGCTTTGGAAGAACATAAAACCGTTAACGTCAAACTAGACTTGCAAGCTCCATTGATTATCTTGCCACTTGATCCAACTAGTTGGAAATCTCCTGTTGCCGTCATTGATGCTGGTCATATTAGTGTAATTAGCGATTTGGTAGATAAATCAACTTTTGAAGAAATTAAGGGTAAAGAGAGTTATACAAACGAGGATTGGAATAGATTAAACACTTTGATGTATGACCGTTTCAATGTTCACTTACAAGATGCTCAATTCTTAGTTGGTCCTGATATTAAAAGTACTATGGAACAGTTACATGAAGTAAACCAAAAACAATCAGCATTGATTCTTGATAAATTAAATATCAAATTATCCTTGGGAATTTCAATATTACCAGATGTAACTAGTTTGGCTAGATTTAAAATCGGTGGTGAAGTTCCCGAAATCAGATTAGCCATTAATGATTTTCAATATAAAACTATTATGCAATTGATTGACGTACTTATTCCAAATTTTGATGACCTTGACTCGGAAGAATCAAGTGTATTCAATGCTTTTGGTAACCATGATAATGCATCGATCGAAGAAATTGACGACTCAGCCCATAGCATTAATAAACTCGAAGATTCGCCTAAGAAAATATCGTCAGCCAACTCGGAGGCGAATAAACAACATATTTTTGAATTTGATTTGAATGTTGACTTGGTCCATATATCTCTATCAAGATGTATAGATGGTGTCACCTTACAAGCTGAACCTTTTGTTGATCTTGTTGGGGACACTTTGAGATTGAACTTTTTCAAAACTGATAATGACATGCATCTCGACTTATTTTTAACTGATATCAACGTTATTGATAATATAGAGAAGTCTGGTGTACCCGAATTTGAAAAATTGGTCTCTTCAAATAATTTTTATGATGGTAAAGAAACTAAGAGACAAAGTAAAGAGTTATTCAAGTTGGACTATCAAAGGACCCAAAGAATTGTCGAATTCAATGGTAAAGAAATCGAAGTTTTCGACCAAGATATTAATTTGGATATTGCTACTGTAAAGTTTGTCATATCAAGGAAATCTTTGTTAAGTATCTTGAATTTTGTTTTGAATACATTCACCGACCCTAATGCAGAGGCCACTCCTGCTGATGAATTGAAGCATAACGATGCAACTAATGATGAAGTGAGTCCTCAAAAAATCAATGTTGATGTGAATCTAGAGAGTATAATTATGGTTTTAAATGAGGATGGTATTAAATTAGCAACCCTTCAGTTGAGCACAGCTAATATAAATGTTTTCTTAGTTCCTGAAGAAATGGAAGTCAAAGGTAAACTTGGCGCATTGAGTCTTCATGATGAATCAAATGAAGGCTCCCCAAGGGATTCGATATTGAGAAACTTGATAAGTATTGATGGTGACAATTTAGCAGAGTTCACTTACAAGACCTTTGATAACGAAACAAATACCGAACCTTTCAACACCCTCATCGAATTCAAAACTGGTTCTACGACTGTTAATTTTGTGGAAGATGCTTTAAGTAAAATTTTCAATTATTTGTGTCAATTTCAAAGAATGAAGGCCATTTATGATAAAGCGAGAGATGCAGCAATTAATCAAGCCGCTCAAATCGATTATGTCAATAAAATCAAGTTTGACTTTTTGGTTAAGGCTCCAACGATTATATTTCCTACATTGATTGATGCTACTGAAGAAAAATATGATACTATGACAGCCCACTTGGGTGAACTATATGCTTCCAATGAATTCATTCCAGATGGCGAGTCGTTCAGAAACGTGATTTCTTCTGGTCTCAGAAACATAAGTCTAGCATCTGTTTTCAATTTCGCTGATAATACCATTCAAAAGTCCGAGTTGGTTGATGATTTGGATGTCTCATTTAAGATCGATTATAACGATGAGTATGATCCTACTAAACCTACTTTTGTTGTAGATGGTAGAATGCCGGAACTTGAGATGCACTTAACAGAGTTACAACTTAAATACCTTTTGAAACTTTCGAATGCAATAACCAATGTTTTCACACCAAGTGAAAATGAAGATTCTCTTGATGACATAGAGGCTGATGCTGAGCATGCTAACGCTGTTGTTAGACATCACACAACTGTAACTTTGGAAAGTTCCCCTTCAAAGCCAAAAGGCAAAGTTCCAACGAAGGAAGCAATAGAGATACCCGCAGATCATAAAATGGTAGATATGAAGTTTGTTATTCCAAAATTAGCATTAAAAATTTATAACAGAACTGCTTCGGTTGAAGATTTCAAGAGCAAAATCCTCTCATCGTTTGTTTTGGATCAATTCGATCTAACTTTTGTTATGAATGAAGACTCGCATTTTGTGTCTGACGTTAATGTTAAATCATTTGTGGTTAAAGATGACAGAGAAGGCACCTCTAATCAATTCCCTGAAATAATACCTCCGATTAATCATGATAACAATCAATTCGTATTAAATGCATCAACCAATGGTGAGGCCACCAATAAGAACACAACTGTGATGTTAACTGTTGACAGTCCTAAGACAATATTGGCGCTCGATTACCTATTCGAATTACAAAATTTCGCAAATAAAGGAATGGAATCAGAGACGTCCATTGCAGAAATTGAACACGAAGATAATGATGGTGCAGATCTGATCGAGCTTGATAGTCTAAATGCTGTTGACAAGTCAAAAAAATCCGTGAAGTTGAAAGAATCCAAATCTAAACCAACCCAATCTAACTCCAAGCTTGGGTTTTCGATCAATATAATAAACCCAACTGTCATTTTATTGGCTGATGCATCGAATGCTGCTACCGAAGCGATAGTTTTTAGAATTGAGCATGTCTTACTCACTAGCCAAAACGTATTATCTCTCGCCGCAAATAACATTGGAATGTTTTTATCTGTTATGGATTCTTTTGATGATAAGAGATTGCGAATTATTGATGACTTTTCTATATCCTTCGCCCATGACTCGAAGGGTTCAACTGCTAATAAATTTTTGACGAACATTCAGCTTTCGATAGAGCCATTATTGGTTAGAGTCTCGTTAAGAGATATACGTTTAGCATTAGCCATCTTCAATAGAGCAACCGAGTTATATAATGAAGCCCAAGGGAATTCAACATCGACTAAAGAAGATGATTATAATTTTTCTGAAGATTTTAAGAGAAGGTTGTCTCATTACGCCCCTACTATTAAATCTGCTTTTTCTACTGAAGATCCAACAAAGTTCAAGGATAAGTCAAAGAGCTCACAAGTAATCATCAAAGGAGAGGAATTTTTTGCAAGCTTTGGTGGTGTAAGATTTGTTTTAATAGGTGATGTTCATGAATTACCTGTGCTTGATATGAGTGTGAAACCATTTGAAGCAAGAGCTATTAATTGGTCGACCGACTTGAGTGCAGAAACTCACATCGAGTCTTACGTCAACATTTATAACTACTCCAGATCTTCCTGGGAACCGCTATTTGAACCGTGGCCATTGGCCGTATATGCATCAAAGCAAACAAATCCTTCGCCTAGCATCATGATAGACTTTGTCTCTAGAGAACTTGCTCAGATAACAGTGTCTTCTAGATCTATCGCTCTATTGTCACAAGTTTTTTCATCTATTAAGAGTGTAGATTTGCTTAAATCCAGAGAAGATGCTACACCCTATCGTATTCTTAATGAAACAGGGTATGAACTAGAAGTTTGGATTGACCGTGATGACGAAAGCAAAAATAATAAAACTAGGATTCAAAATGGCGAGGAAATTCCATGGGCATTTGAAGATTGGAGAAAAATTCGTGAAAATTTAGATACTGATAATAAAGTTGATGTTCTTGGGTTGTCTTTGATGGGCTCAAATTACGATGCGATAGGAGGAATTTCTGCTACCAGTGAAGGCGAAGAAATAATCATGCTCTACCCACCAGTAAATGGTGTACACAATAGGTTATCATGTGATATAAAACTAGGTGAAGACAACGTCAAAACAATCTGGTTGAGATCTACCGTTGTAATTGATAATGACGTGGATTTCCCTATTTCAATTGAAATGCTTTCAGAAAACGGAAATAGCTCGAATAAATTGACAATTCCATCAAATAAGAAAATGGCTTTGCCAATAGATAGTGTTTATCCCGATCTTTTGAGGATAAAACCTTCAATTGAGACACCCTACAGCTGGTCCGATAATCTTGTTCATTGGAAAGATGTATTGAACGGAGGGGTCTCTTTGAAATGCTCAGCTTCTGACAAGAACGACAAATCGACTTACTATTTCCAGGCTGAAGCTACTTATGATAAAGAAGAGCCTTTAGCCAAAATATACCCTCATATGACTTTGGTTATTTCTGCTCCTGTCGAGATTGAAAATTTACTTCCTTTTGATCTTGCTTATAGGCTTTATGATAAGAGTGCTAAAAAGGATTGGAGTGGTATTGTTGAAAAGGGTGTAAAGACTCATGTGCATGTTGTGAGCTTAGAGAGTTTACTTCTACTTAGTGTTGAACCAAAAAGTCTTGGATATAATAAATCAGAATTTGCTATTATCAACACTAATAAAAAAAGCGATTTTAAAAGAGAAAAAAGCATGACTATAAGACTTGAAGATGGTCAAGTGTTGAAATTGAAAATACATTATCCTAGAAAACAGGCAGATACCACAGGTTTGAAAGTTGTTATATATTCCCCATATGTGATTCTCAACAGGAGTGGTCAAGATCTTACTGTTAGCGAGAAGGGAAATCGAATGTTCTCCGTTGGAAAGAAGTCAGCTTTACAGCCAACTATTCCCTCGTTGTTTTCTTTTGATAGGGATGATGATAGACAGAACCGTGCTTTAATAAAAATCGGAGACTCCACTTGGACTACTCCAGTAAGTTTTGATGCCATTGGTCAAGCTACTGCTATAAAAGCTCAAGTGAGCGGGAAGCAAACTGAAATGAATGTTGGTATTTCCATAAATGAAGGTGAAGGAAAATACAATTTGTCTAAGGTTGTAAATGTTGCACCAAGGTATATATTGCGCAATAACCTTGGTGAAAGGTTAGAGGTAATAGAGAATGGTTCTACGAGAAGCTTTGTTATAGAACCTTCAGAATTGGTTCCATTGTATGGATTACGTCGAACAGAACAAAAAAGTTTATTGATGAGATTCCCACATTCATCAAAAGGAACTTGGTCCTCACCATATGCAATAGATGATATTGGTCAAATATTTTTGAAAGTCTATAAAGAAAACGTTGGTCAAGTTTTGCTTAAAATTAATATTCTCACTGAGAATGGAACTATTTTTATACAAATAGAAAATGCTAATAATAATTGGCCATATTCCATTCGTAACTTTAGTGATAGTGAATTTTATATTTACCAGAGTGATCCTAATATAAATGAAAATGGTGATGTTGTGAAACAAGATACTAAATACAAGCCTATTTTCTATAGAATTCCACCAAAAAGTGTCATGCCATATGCTTATGATTATCCGAATGCTGTGATCAAGGAACTAATAATCAGGTCACATGGTCGTGAGAGAGGAGTTAATTTAGCAGAAATAGGAAATTTAAAACCATTTAGATTACCTGGAACTGAAGAAGCCGAGCAAGCTGTTGTGGATCTTAATGTCATTGCTGACGGTCCTACTCAATCCTTAATAATTTCAAATTATGATCCATCTGTTAGTCTATATAAATTGCAAGGAGCAAGCAGATCAAATTCCACTACTAATTTATCCCAGAAGACTTTTGAAGCTACTGAGAATGACGAAAATTACCATACAAAGATTATTACTAGATTTGAAGGTTTCGGAATTTCTTTGATAAATTCACGAGGGCAAGAGTTATGCTACACTACTTTGAGGGGATTGGAAATCCGTTACAACGAGTCGGATTTATACCAAAACTTGAGCGTCAAATTGAAATGGATTCAAATTGATAACCAATTATATGGAGGTATTTTCCCTATTATTATTTATCCTAGTGTGGTTCCAAAGTCGGGAAAAGAGATGAACAATCACCCTTCATTTTCAGGATCTATTTGTAAAGTGAAAGATGACTCTCATGGGGTTCTTTTCATCAAATATGCCACCGTTTTACTTCAAGAGATGACTATTGAAATAGATGAAGACTTTTTGTTTGCATTATTAGATTTTGCTAAGATCCCAGGCGCAAGTTGGAATCTGAAGCATCAAGATAAGTTATGTGATGATGAATTACAATTACCTGAACCCAAAGCGTTGAATGAGAGTTCGGATATATACTTTGAGGCATTGCACTTACAGCCTGCTTTGACTAACTTATCTTTTGTAAGAACAGAAAGAGTTAATATAGAAGATAGACAAACGTCTCAAAATGCATTGATGTTCTTTTTCAACGTTCTTACTATGGCTATTGGTAATATTAACGATGCTCCAATTAAGCTAAATGCATTGTTTATTGAAAATATTAGGGTTCCGATCCCAGTTTTAATCGAGTCTGTTCAAACTCATTACGGTCAATCTTTCTTCTATCAAGTTCATAAAATCTTAGGTTCCGCCGATCTCATCGGTAATCCGGTCGGGTTGTTCAACAACATTTCTTCTGGTGTGCTCGATATTTTTTATGAACCTTATCAAGGATTTGTTATCAACGATCGTCCCCAAGAATTGGGAATTAGCATCGCGAAAGGTGGTTTGAGTTTCTTGAAAAAGTCTATTTTCGGTTTCTCTGATTCATTCACTAAAATCACTGGGTCATTGGCAAAGGGGTTAACTGTTGTAACTCTTGATAAGAAATTTCAAGAACGCCGTCGTCTCAACCAACGTCGTAATAAACCAAAACATGCATTATATGGATTCGCATCTGGGGCAAACTCATTTTTTGAATCTGTTTCTTCTGGTGTTACTGGTGTTGCAACTGCTCCAATAGAGGGTGCCAATTCCGGTGGTGCATCTGGATTTTTCAAAGGTTTAGGGAAAGGTGTTGTTGGCTTACCAACAAAGACTGCAATCGGCTTTTTTGATTTAGCATCTAATGTTAGTGAAGGTATCCGTAACACTACTACTGTTTTCGATGCAGAAGGTTTGGATAAAGTAAGATTACCCCGTTACGTATCCTATGACAAGGTTATAAGGCCTTATTCCCAGAGAGAAGCGCAGGGCCAATTCTGGCTCAAGTCGATCGATGGAGGATCCTACTTTAAAGAACAATACTTGGCTCATTTAGTTTTACCAGGAGAAGAAAATGCTGTTATGATTACATTTAGAAAGATCATTTTATTCCAAATCAATACATTGAAGATCAAATGGCAAATAACATTTGATCAAATCAAAGCTATTTCTATAGAGCCAACGGGTATAAGCATTAGTTTGAAAAAGAGAGAAGGACCCTTTATACCGATTCCCGAAAAAAATAACAGAACATTTTTATACAATAAAATTGGAATTGCTGTTCAAGAATTTAATAAGCATTGTCAAGTCATACTATAGTTTCTATAGTCATTTATCATCAGCATTTTTTTACAAAGTTATCTATATATATATACAAGTTATTTAAATTGTTTTAAATGCATGAAATTTTAAATTTTTTTCAGTAGAACGAAGTCTCTTTGGTATTCTAGGAATAAACTCGGGTATACTCTCCTCGTTACAATACTGGAGTTTCAATTTCGGCGTTGAAATATAACCATCTATAGTTTTGATAAAAAGCTTACCATCGACCACTTCAGATTCCCCTGGCAGTTTCATTGACAAATCATTGCATGAAGATACTTCTTCAATATCGTATAAAATGACTTTCAAAGATTCTTCGAAAGATCCAGATTTCGAGTACTTTGATACATAGGTATGAACCGATCCCAAAGCATCGAGAAGCCTTTTTATTTGACGTGATGTTGTCAGGGACCAATTGATCTCGCTACTAGACGAAGACATTTTGGATGCAAGGGAATGAGGGTAATTGCTACGAGGTGAATCAATAGGCGGTAAGAATAATTCATTCTCTATAGTTTTCACAAGAAGATCAGCACCTATATTCCCCAATTTCTCTTCCAAGGAGGTATAATTATCATCATTTGAAATAGGTATTTCGTCCGATTGACTAACAATATCGCCTCTATCAAATTTTGTAGGATGCAAAGTTTGAACGGTAACCCCTGAAAACAGGTCATCGTTCATAAGAGCATATTGTATGGGTGAAGAACCCGAATACTTGGGTAATAGGGACGGATGAACGTTCAAACCTCCGTATCTTAATGATTTCAAAAATTTGGCAGGAATAAGAATACCATATGATACAGCTATGGCCAAATCGTATTGTTTTGGCTCGGATAATCCAAGGATATCACTTGCAGTATCAGCACGATGAATAACCATCGAATGATCTTCGGCATAGTGACCTATTGGTACATCTGTCAAATTTTTCAATTTACGCCCTGATTTCTTCTTACTTCTAGTTATCACGTCAATCGACTGTATTCTATTAGGATTAAGCTTTTGGTAGTCTAATAGTTTACCCAAGGATAAAAGACTGAATCTATCACTGCCGAAATAGGCTATACGTAATGGTTGTTCAATACTAGGTGTCTTTGTAGACATAAACCTTGGAATTAAGGTTGCACCCTGTTTTGGTACCACTTTAAGTACTGAAAGCAACATTGTTGGGATTTCTACAAACAAAGGATTATTTCAAGTTTCTTATTGAATGTTATGGACTCAGAATCAATCCCACCAACCAAATTTGTGAATCTATTCAATGATGAGGCTGAGAGACAAGGCGATGTTCCTGGCAGTTAGCTTTGTCGACAACTTCAACAATGTCTTGTGGACTCACACTATTCAAATGATCTTAGCCAGCTATTTATCCAAAGCCGTTTCCTACTCATATACTGAAAGAAGCTTTAAACGGAGATCAAGTACCTCGCACGAGAGATTTTCCAGAGTTTTTGTTAGCGAGTTTTTCAACTGGAGAAGCATAAACAAAGGACACCTTGTGTAAAAATCCAAAGGAGAAAAAAAGATTAGTTACTTCACATATATTTTTATACTATAATTTATTCAGCTCTAATTGTTAATTCTGGTAGCATTGAGTTACTAGTGAAAGGTTTGGCTATCTCATTACGTGTTTGCAAAAGTAATTTTCGGCGAACACTGTATTTTAAAGAAACCAGGTTTGCTCTGAAATTTTAGTCTTTTTATTCAATTTTTTAACTGGTTTAAACTGATGAAGATATAATGGTATCTCCTACTATAAGGAAAGTATTTGTTCTTCTTTCATGTACGTTTCTAGGGTTAATATGTGGGACTCTATATCTTTACTCTTCATATAGTCCGCAATTGGCAGCCCAACTCAATTACTCGGTCACGGATGCATCTTCTATAGCACTTATGGGGACCTTGGGGGTTGCAGTACTGGGACCGGTTGCTGGAGTGGTTGTGGATCAAAAAGGTTACACTGTTTCGATGATTATGGGAGGAGTTTGCATTATGACTGGATATTTGGGATTGAAGAGACAATTTGATATTCAGTACTCTAATTTGAGCCTTTCATGTATATTATTATTCTTGGTTGGATCAGGTTCTACATTTATCAATTCAGCATGTTTAAAATGTTGTGCTATAAGCTTTCCTAGTATAAGAGGAGTGGCTACTTCGTTACCATTGGCACTTTATGGTTTAAGTGCTCTTTTCTATTCTGTTATTGCTTCGGTTTTCTATCCGGGTATGACTTCAGCATTCTTGGGATTTTTAGCATATTCGTCAATTGGTATATTTTGTATTTGCACTCCTAGTATTATGCTATGTGATTTTGAACATAATAAAAAGAAGAAAATAGTTCATGCTAGAAGTACTTCAGGGTCTTTTGAATTGGCTAATCTTAGTGGTACTACAACTCCAATTCACTCTAGAAATTCATCTACAAATAGTCCAGCAATTTCACATAATTCAGATTCATTAAATCACAAACCAAAGGATTCTCAATTAAGTGGATTTAAACTTATTTATTCCTATAAGTTTTGGCTTATCTTTGTTATTACTGGTTCTCTTGCATCATTAGGTCAAATGTATATTTATTCTGTTGGATATATGGTTAAAGCCCTTCTTAGTAAGAGTATGGATTTAGAACCAATGGACCCACTTTTCGGGGCTGAAGAAGAAATCGAAGCAATGATCCAAAGAGATCAACAATTACAAGTTGGCCTTTTATCAGTTGCAAATTGTATCGGGCGAATCGCATCTGGGGTTGCTGGAGATATCATTACCCAATCTTTCCAAAAGAAAAGATCCTGGTTACTTTTCATCCCAAGCCTTGGATTATTATCTACTCAAATTATGGGACTAAAAGTTGCCCATTATAATAGTTTATCAATGGTTTCATTACTAACTGGGTTTTTCTATGGCTTTACATTTTGTATAATGCCCATTATAGTTGGTGATATTTTCGGAATGGATAATTTTTCGTCAAACTGGGGAGTGGTTGGTTTAGCACCAATAGGCCCAAGTTTTTATTTTACTGGATTATTCGGTAGAATATATGATTCTAATTCTGAAAAAATTAAAGGAACAGAAATTACTTCTTGTCAATTAGGTAAAGGATGTTATGATTCCATCTTTATGATTACTCTGGTAATTGCCTTCCTTGCTATAATGGTGACAATCGCATTGAACTTTGGGAAGAGGTCAACTTCAAAACCACGTAAACCAGTGGACTTTCGTAAGCTTAATTCATGATTCTTAATCTTACTTTCATTGCACGTCATTTTTAATTCGTTACATTTTAATCATTTTCGTTATTATTAACGTACTAATTATATTCTTTTTGATTTCTTTTTGTTTTTTTACTTCAAAGTTCTTCTACATTTAACGATCATATGAAGTCATATCTCTTCTATTTATGTAACATTAATAAAGTAAAACCATCATTCAATTGATCTTTGTAATAGTACCATTGAGACTTTTCTGTGGAGACAGAAAAAAAAAAAAAAAAAACAGATCTGAGATATCAAGAGTTAACTACTTCGTTCATTAAAGTCTTGCTAACATATGAGTCAAGCAAATGCTGGGCAAGCTCCCAAGTACCGTGTGAAAAGACTTGAGCAGAACCGAAGAGGTAACCAGAAGGCAGCAGACACAGATCCACAAATCCAAGGCCAATCAGCATGGAGCAGCAATAAGAACTCCCAGAATAATGATGTGCCTAAGAGAAGAAACAATAATAGAACATCGAATCTAATTCGTAAGCAACATCATCAATTGAGTCCAGAGGAAGAGGAGAAACTCAAGCAAAGACAAGCCCGGTTCAATAAAGACGATGAGAAACAGAAGAAAGCACAAGAAACCCAATTCGGATTCATTAGCAGAGGTGAAGATAATAGGCTCCAGCAAAGTGAAAAGAGCCGACGGGATTTCTTCAATCAAATATTACAGGCCTTTGTTAAGTATTGTGCCAATAATTCTACTTCTAGTTTGCATAAAGAGCTTGATAATTTTGACCTTGATTTAGACAATGCAAACGATAATTCAGGCAAAGATCCGGTGACACTCGATTCAATAATGTTATCATTGCGTAAACTAAGAGAATCCTTGATACATTCCAGAATCGACGACTTTAGCAAGAAAGTTTTTTTGTTTTCCATAAGGGTCAGTGCAAACATCGGCCATTACCAAACATACATACCTAGTATTACTCATTTATTAGATTCTTCAAATATCCATATTCTTAGTGACGTTGAAAAGACAGAAATCTCTTCGTTGCTCGTGCTACATGTGACGCATTACAACCATAACTATAATGAAGCTCTTCGATTATTTTTCAAGTACCTAAACCCTGACCATGATGCAAAGATTCTTCAAATAATCAAAAGTTGTATAAACAACGATTATTACACCTGGACCCGAATTTACAATTCCGAGGTCAGTAATGCTACCTTCAATGTAATGAAATTCGGACTTAATAAAGTCGTCCAATCTATAGTTGAATGTCTAAGTGTTTCCTATTTCAACATTAGTTTGGGAGAGTTGGAAAATAATATCCTACCTAATGGCACCAGTTTTGATTCTGTCACCAGGGACTTCTCGACTCTGTGGACCCTAGACGGTGGCAATGTCATTATACGTAAGCGTCCCGTCAAAGCTAAATAAATATCCCCTTTTCAATACTCTTGTAGATTATAATGACTGCAAAATTATCACCCTGGCGACATTGTCGCAAAAGAAAAGGAAGTATAATGTCGCGGGCACTCAAACTCTTAAGAAATGGAAAACACGTAAGAGCATTTACAACTCCATCAACATCACAGTATAAGTACAAGAGAGGATGTCTGAGTTGAAAAAAACCAACTTGAAGTACGTGGTGCTTTTTTATTTTGAAAGAAAAACAATATACTAACACAATTAAAGTTCAGTTGTTGATTTGAGAACCGTGGTTGATGATAATCTCCAAGCCAGTTTGGGTAAACTAGGGTATGCCCAATCATTTACATTAACTGATCTCAAATTGGCATTGGGATATATGACTCTAGCCATTGCCGGAGGTTTATTTTACCTTGACAAGAAGTTTGAATTCAAAGATGCTTATAACTTTACCGTTGCTGGTATTGTAGTTTACTTTATCATAAGTGGGATACATTTGTTTTTCACTTCAGGTAAGTTCAAAAACAACAAGTACGTTGGCTATAACGATTCCAAGGAAAAGATTCTGATCAGTAGTTGGACTAATAAATACGAACCTACCTATCATTATAAAATAGTTATCAATGATGATGAGTCCAGAGCAATTACTTCTCAATTTCCCTTCACTTCGGTCTTTGATTCCTTTGGCTATTACAAAAGTGATTTAACTACAGAAATATTGCAAAAAGAGCTCGAAAAATTTGGTAAGAAAGACCTCTAGGCATTATCTTCATAATATAAAACCGTTACACCCGTAAATTTTTGTAAGTTTACCGTTTACCTGTAAGAAGTTTACCTGTAAGGGGTTTACCTGTAAGGAGCTCACCATGAGGTTCAATTCACTAAGCTCGTGCCCATGAATCAAGTCCCATAGCTCGTGTCCTTGTTTCAAGGTAGTGGAGTTCTTTTAGATTCTCCGTAAAATTTTCAAGTCGAAACGCAGTAATTTTTTTTGTTCTTTTGAGTATTTCATTTTTTTGTTCTGTTCGTTTCTGCATTAAAAGATTAGATTAACTGGTCAACAATCTTTTTTTATCTTACAATAGGAGAATGCCCACCACTTCCAGAGACCCCAGGCTACCTGATGTCATCAAAATCGATGATATTGCTTCTGGGAAGATCGAGCCCACGTTAATATATAATGAATTAGACCGATTAAAAGTGGAGATCAATGTTTTAAGAAATGATATGTCTTTATTCATAAAAGCGTTAGCTACTGTTCCCGACAATCAAAGACAGGATGACTACTATAGAACAGCGGTCCAAAGGTTAAAGTGTGTTCAAAATAGTATCAAAGAATACTGTAACGAATACTATAAATTATTACCAATTATAAATCTTGCTCAAATCAAACTCGGCCACGAAGTTGAAATAGTACCTCAGGCAAATAAGACCCCAAATGTTCCTCCGGCCCCTAAGCCCACCACTGCAAATAAGGCGCCAGTCAAGAGAACGGCTTCTGGCTCCAAAACTAATAACGTCCCCAATGGTAAACCAATGGCCAATGGCTCTAATGCAAATAGAAATGGCAATGGTAATCTTCCAAACCAACCAATAGTCCTATAAGCCCTCTGTCTCTACAACTGCCCCTACAACTGCCTCTACAACTGCCCCTACAACCTACCTGTCCCTACAACACGCCTTTCTCCCTCCGACAAACCTTGGTTACTCGTTATTCCCAGTCATTCCTTCCTTTCAATTCAGCCTTCCAGTTTCATTAATTCTACTTTTCTTTCAATTGTCTTCTGTGTATATTATTCCTTTCAATGAACAATTTTGCTTCCCTTTAATATCACCGTTGAAGCATACGCCATTCGAGTAAACACCTGTACATCTCAAATGGTTCACGCCCGTACATCCCAAAGATCATCTGGTTACCCTGAACTGACTCACCGAAAGATCATACAAAAAAAAAAAAAAAATACTGAAAAATTTAAAAGAAACGATAGAAGAATATAAAAACAGCAGCAATTACTCTATAATTTTGGTTTGACATTACGCTTTTCATTCAATTAGTATAATAAAGATGTCTGCTTCATTAAAAGAAACGTTTGAAAGATGCAAAAAAGAGGGCAGAAATGCCTTGGTTAACTTTATCACCGCCGGGTATCCTACGATTGAAGATACTTTACCTATTTTAAAAGGTATGCAAAATGCCGGTGTTGATATCATTGAATTGGGGGTTCCATTTTCTGATCCTATAGCTGATGGACCAACCATCCAAGCTGCAAATAATGTTGCCTTGGATAACGGGATCACTGTATCCAAATGTTTGGAATTGGTTAAGAATGCAAGATCCGAAGGTATTACTGTTCCTATCATCTTGATGGGTTATTATAATCCAATTTTAAAATACGGGGAAGAAAAAATGATCAAGGACTCGGCAGAATCTGGTGCTAATGGTTATATTGTTGTTGATTTACCTCCTGAAGAAGCCGTTAAATTTAGATCCACCTGTACCAAATACGGTTTATCGTATGTTCCTTTAGTGGCACCAGCCACCACCGATGAACGTTTGAAAGTCTTGGGTGGTATTGCTGATTCCTTCATCTATGTGGTTTCTAGAATGGGTACCACTGGTGCTTCAACTGAAGTTTCCAAAGGTATTTCTGAATTATGTGCCAGAGTTCGTAAATTTGCTGGTGATACTCCACTTGCTGTTGGGTTTGGGGTTTCTAATAGAGAGCATTTCTTAACCGTCGGTGCTTCGGCTGATGGTGTGGTTATCGGTTCTAAAATTATCACTTTAATTGGTCAATCTAAACCAGGTGAAAGAGGTGATACTGCTTTTAAATTTGTTAAATCTATTTTAGGAGAAGATTATGAGGCTCATGCTCCAAAAACTTTCACTAATGCTCCTCTTTCTGAGTTTAAAGATACTAAACAAGTCTTAGAAGAATTACATAAATATAATCCAAAATTTGGTGATTTTGGTGGTCAATACGTTCCTGAAGCCTTACATGCTTGTTTAGCCGAATTAGAAAAAGGTTTTGAAGATGCCGTTGCTGATCCTGAATTTTGGAATGAATTCAGATCTTTGTATTCTTATATCGGTAGACCATCTTCTTTCCATAGAGCTGAACGTTTATCTGAATACGCTGGTGGTGCTCAAATTTGGTTGAAAAGAGAAGATTTAAATCATACTGGTTCTCATAAAATTAATAACGCTCTTTCTCAAGTTTTAATTGCCAGAAGATTAGGTAAAACTGAAATCATTGCTGAAACTGGTGCCGGTCAACATGGTGTTGCTACCGCTACCGCCTGTGCTAAATTTGGTTTAAACTGTACTGTTTTCATGGGTGCTGAAGATGTTAGACGTCAAGCTTTAAATGTTTTCAGAATGAGAATTTTAGGTGCTAAAGTTGTCGCTGTTACCAATGGTACTCAAACCTTAAGAGATGCTACCTCTGAAGCTTTTAGATTTTGGGTTTCTCATTTAGAAAATACTCATTACGTTGTTGGTTCAGCTATCGGTCCTCATCCTTACCCAACCTTGGTCAGAACATTCCAAAGTGTCATTGGTCAAGAAACTAAAGAACAATTCAAAGAATTAAACGATGGTAAATTACCAAATGCCGTTGTTGCTTGTGTCGGTGGTGGTTCAAACTCAACTGGTATGTTCTCACCTTTCGAAAAAGATACCGAAGTTAGAATGTTGGGTGTCGAAGCCGGTGGTGATGGTTTAGATACTGAACGTCATTCCGCTACCTTAACTGCTGGTATTCCTGGTGTTTTCCATGGTGTCAGAACCTATGTCTTGCAAGATGATGATGGTCAAGTTCATGATACTCACTCTGTCTCTGCTGGTTTGGATTACCCTGGTGTTGGCCCAGAATTAGCTTTCTGGAAGAGTACTGGTAGAGCAGAATTCGTTGCTGCTACTGATGCCCAAGCATTGGAAGGTTTCAAATTACTTTCGCAATTAGAAGGTATTATTCCAGCCTTGGAATCCTCTCATGCCATTTACGGTGGTGTTCAACTTGCTAAAACCATGAGTAAAGACCAACATATCGTTATCAACGTTTCCGGTAGAGGTGATAAGGACGTTCAAAGTGTTGCTGAAATTTTACCTAAATTAGGAGATAGAATTGGCTGGGATTTGAGATTCGAAGATGATCCATCGAAGTAGATTCATAATCTCTTCAAGTAAAAAGTCAAATATATTTTTTTTGTATTCACTGATCGTAGTTTTCTGTCCTTCTGTAAAGAATAATACTCATCCTTGAAAGTAGTCTCTTACTTACTTGAGATAATTGGGAAAGCTCAGTTGGTAAGGCTTGTAGAGCATAACTAACTATTCGTTCGTAAAGTCATCGTGAATGCTTTTTTTGCAACATTTATCAGATGTACTGGTGTTTACCTCTAGTCAAAAGAGTACGCGAATTTTCATAACAAGAATTAAAGCTAATATTAGTTTGACTACAACAACATATACACAAGCTGAGATGTCCGGATCAAGTTTCACTCCTAGTCAAGGTAATTCACCGAATTCGTTAATGATCGATTTGGCCAAATTGCTCAATGTGAATATTGATGAAACTACTCTACAATTGTGTATCAAGTTGCTAGATCAAGGTGTCGACCCATTACAATTAGCTGATTCCATTAACAAAGTTAACAACGAAACTAGTCTGGTATTGAACTGAATGTAAATTTATCTTCAACGTTTGGTTGATATGAACTATTATACAAATATATACAAATATATTACAAGTGTGAAGCATTATGATGCTTGAAAATTATGCAAATCCGGACTTCTTCTTTTTCTTCTTTCTTTGACTCGATTGCAGTGATGGCATTCGCTTTTGTGATTGATTCGAAGACTCTAGATGTCCTTGTGACTGTGATAAAGCTTGTGAAGACAGTGGGATTGGGGAATGAAATCCTGACGACGACGGTTCTGATTCTTGAGACAATCCAAAACCGTCTTGAGAAGCCGTGTAAACAGCTTGCGATAGTTGTGATGCATAAGTTGGAGCATAGTTGTCCTTTTTCTGTGATGCTATTTGGGAATTGAAAAGTTGGTGCCTGAGGTCCTTTTGGGATCGCTGAGACTTTTTCTTTTTAATTGAAGTAGTAGAACTTTGTGATGATAAATTAATAGTAGGAGTCAATGATGGGGTATTAGATTGTGATTCTCTAATTTGGGTTTCATTAAAACTGTTCAGGTCCCATGATTCTAAAATATCTTGTAGGGCCTTGTCAGAATCTTCAATTTCACCAGATACCTTACTCTCATAGTAATTTGGGTCATGTTTCTCTAAAGTTGCCTTCATCGAACATGTACTCAATAAAAGAGCTACTTGTCTGATGTACTCTCCATGATTAAATAATGCAGTTTCTTTGGATAAATAAACGTCTTTTAAATTTTTTTCAAGGTTTTTCAGTGAATTCGTATTTTCAAGATTTTTGAAAATATCATTCATAGCTAGTTGATTGCCTATATTGGAAATATTAACGCCATTTTGCTTGTAATATCCAATTAGTTGATCTATCATACAATCAAACTCATTGAGATCCGTCACGGATAAAGGTAAATCTTTCGATATGTCAACAATAGATAGACTTTTAGGCTCTTTATCTTCGTTGCTGGCAGAAAGTTGTTGAACCTTTTCGCCGAGTTTGAAAGCATACGCTTGAATGAGATCAATTTCATCACGATCTTTATTTGGCCCAGCTTTCAAACTTTCTGCCATTGACGATAATTTCGACTTGCTAAGTTTATTGAAATACCTTGACGCCTTTTGCTTCAGCCCGTTATCGAAATTCTCGTAGTCTATATTGAAATCCAAAGGTTTCCTTAAAAATATGCCACTCTTTTCCGAGCGTATCTCCATGGTAAATTTCAAATTATTACCCAATTCAAAAACACCGAATAATTTGCCAATGTCTCCGTTGTAATCAACTTCTAGTTCATTCCTGACTGTGGAGAAGAAGCCTTTATTGAGTTCGCTTATGAAAAACTGACGCAAGTGGCTTTTCTTGTCTGACCTTTCAATGAAGTAAGGGTCTCTTAAAGAAAATGCTTTATCTTCTATAAATCCAAAATTATAAATGAAAATAAGAGGATTTACTTCTGAATAGACCGAACAAAGAAATTTCGAATCGTCATCGTACTCCGTTACGTTAATTTTTAATGATGGATCAGAATCTAATAGGAAATGCTTCCAAGCTAAAACCCTGTCTAACTTTTCACCTATGTGTACAAGAATTATTTCCTTGCTTGTTAGCAAAAATGCATAATTCATGGAAGCGGTTACTAATTTAAAATCACGAATTTTGGACCATGACTTCGAAGTTATTATTTTTTTGGATGATAAGTAGGGCAATAAGCTGAATCTAATGATTGTAGATCTGGAAATTAAAAGGATATTGCTACCATCATAACACCATACTATTTTTTTCCAATGTGATAATTCTGAAGGGTCATATATGGACGGTCTGCAAGTTGCATTTGTATTAGCATTATCATCATTTGATTCTTGAACTTCCATGTTTCCTTCTAAGTCCACTCTTTTGACAGCAGTCTTACTTTCTCTGGATTGAATCCTCCAAACCCCAAAATTTCCTCTAACGTCAACTACTGCAAGCTGTTCACCGTTCCAATGATTGAAACTAGCGTCAACAAACGAATAGCCCTCAAGCTCATCCACAGATATTTCCGTCAACTTTGATAGCTTGAGGTTCAATTGGATACCTCGTAAGACTTTGATAATGACTACTTTAGAATCAGTTCTCACTGCTAGATGAGGATGGATGGTATCAAAGTTGTCTTGAACTTTACAAAACTCTATTTGTTTAATGGGTTCAGAAAAATGGATTTGAAGTGTTTCCTGTGGGAAATGGGGGAATAGCACCTTCTTAGGCTTGGATTTATGTAGAATAGTTCTCCTTTGATACTTCATCACTCCAACATTTAAAATACTTCCAACTTCGCCGGTCACATATGCCATAGCTGTACTTGAATATACCCCCAGCCCTGATTTGATATCAAAAAAGCAAACAAGATCACCATATGTAGGATCGTGAGTAACAGAGGAAGTTATCATGTTGGAATCGACCTTCAAAGCTTTCATTAAATCTCGGGGGATATGTTTATCAAAAAGAGCCGTTGATTTAGAAGGCTTAAGACCCGAGTGGTCATCAGAAATCTGTTCTGGGTTAATCTCCATAAATCCTTTTTCAACTCTATTCAACTCAAGCCCTTCATTTCGTATTCTGGGAAATTCAAGGTACGGTTCAAACTTGGTCTTCCCATCATTATTTGGATCCAATTCTTTGATCTTCAATGAACCATTACCTCGAACCCCGTAACCTAATTTCGACCCTGTGCCTTTTTTATTGGGCCACATAGGAACAGATGGGGTAGAACGGACTATATCACTAACACTTATACTAGTAACGATTAGGAAAGCAGCATCAAAGATTTATACAAAAAATTTTAAAGATATCTAGAAAATGATATGCAGGAATTTGAAAAAAAAAAAAGAAGAGAACGAAAAGTCTTGCGAAGGTTCAACCGTGTCTTCTAAACTGATTGCAGTCAAACCACAATATTCTTATAGAGAAGCTTATTTAAAAAGATGAGATATGGCCTATTGTATTTGGTTGTGTCATTTTTTGTTTTTGTGGGATTGGTGAACTCAAACTCAATTGAATTTGATGTTTATTCAGGAGAAGATCAAGTTGAGGTTGATGACAGTCTTTCATACAAATATGATCAATTATCGAACAATTCCTTACTTTGGGGACCCTATAGGACAGCATTATACTTTGGGATAAGGCCAAGAATTCCACGCTCCTTATTGTCTGGGTTAATGTGGTTCAATGCTGATGGTTATAATACGATCGGAGACTTCAGACATTTCTACGAACAAGGTGATAATATGGGGAAAGCCAATTGGGTTCAATATGATCCTAGAATTGGTGGTCGTCAAGTCATTACTGACAATGATTGTCACATAGACATTACTATTGATTTCGTCAAAAGTAATGATGGGAGATCATGGGGTGTCAAAGTTAAATCAACACCTCATGCAGGCCATGAAAACATTAAAACTTCTTTCGTTTGGTACTCAGGTTTAGAAGGTAAAAGGGATGATGTACAGGACGGGCAATTTGAAGACCCTGAGGCTGAAGTAGACATTTCTGGAGCTGGATATTTCAGGTTAGATAACGAAAAAGATGTCAAAGGACATGAGGGGACTGTGAAATTTTCAGGTATATCAGATGGATTGGGATTATTTGAATTGGAAATTAATGATGGACCCAAAAGCAATAAGCATCCCGTGAGTAAATATTTGGTCGATCCTGAATTGGACCCCAAAAAATCGCATCATTACAGTTTGAATGTTCCAGATGATAATGTCTGGAAAGCAAAAGACATTTTTATGACCATGTTGCAAGATTCAATCCAAGATCTTTTAACCAAGCACGGTGAGCTTGACAAGTTCCCACCCGAGCAATTGTTCATAATGAGAGACATACAAAATTTTGAAGGTAATTTACATTATATTCAAAAGATGTATCAGGGTTCAGCAGAATTCGACATAATCTTCAATAATGCACTTACTCCTCAAGATGACAAGATCACTTTTGATAATATCAAAGATAAAATTAAATCTACTTTATCGTCTTTTGATTCTAAATTTGAAAAGCATTTTTCTCCCAGTAAGCCATTCAACAAGAAAAAATATAATACTTTCGGTAAAGAAATTGTTTCAGGTTTGTTGGGAGGACTCTCATATTTTTATGGTGATCATTTAGTCGATAGAGAAACTGTCTTTGATGAGGATTCATTTGAATCATATGAATTGAAAGGTCAAACAGAAGGCCCATATGAATTATTTACTTTTGTCCCATCAAGACCCTTCTTTCCAAGGGGTTTTTATTGGGATGAAGGTTTTCATTTATTGCCATTACTAGAATATGATTCTGATTTGGTGTTGGAAGTTGTCAAATCATGGTTCAACTTAATCGACGACGAAGGTTGGATTGCTCGTGAACAGATCTTAGGACCAGAGCTGAGATCAAGAGTACCAGAACAGTTTCAGGTCCAAAGTCCAGAAATTGTTAATCCACCTACACTCATGCTTGTTTTTAGTTCTTTATTGGAAAAATCAAGAGCTTTTCAAGTTGATGAGCCCGCCAAAGCTAAAGGTGGTTATGGGGGTATGGAGTCGTTTAATCAAGAAGACCTAGGCTCAATTATAATGAATAATCCTGAAGTTTTAACCAACTTTACTAAGCAAATTTATCCTAAGCTTAAATTACACTACGACAAATTCCGTTCAACACAACAAGGATATGTCGAAGAATTTGATAGAGGTACCAATTTAGAAGCTTATAGATGGAGAGGACGTACATCAAGTCACTCTCTTGCCAGTGGTCTTGATGACTACCCCAGAGCACTTCCTGCAGATATTGCCGAACTAAACGTTGATTTATTATCTTGGATCGGTGTAATGACCAGGTCTATCAAATTGGTGGCAGAATTAGTTGGGTATGAAGATGACTATAAACAATTAGCAGAAATAGAACTGAATATCATAAAGAACTTGAATGACTTACACTGGTCCGAAGAACATAAAACTTATTGTGACTTATCTGTAAATGAGGATGATGAGAATGTTTATGTATGCCACAAAGGTTATATCAGTTTATTCCCATTCTTGACCAAACTCATGCCAATTGAAGATGTCGATAAATTAGAACATTTGGTAGATATGATTCTCGACCCTGAGGAATTGTGGACTGACTTTGGTCTCAGATCCTTATCTAAATCTGATAAGTACTATGGTACTGCAGAAAATTATTGGAGATCTCCAATCTGGATTAACATCAACTACTTGGTATTAGATAGCTTACAATATTACAAAGCAGAATCATCACATAAAGCATCTAAATCCTTACTGGATAAGTTAGGTAAAGCATACTCTCAATTGAGAGTTAACTTGGTTGATAACATATTCAAGCAATGGCAGAAAACTGGGTTTGTATGGGAACAATATGATGACACCACCGGAGAGGCTAAAGGAGCTAAGAACTTCCTTGGTTGGACTTCAACTGTTGCCCTTATGATGAATATGCCAGAGAAGATTTGAACCAAAAAAAAAAAGAGCTTTTGGTCGCGTAAATAGTCATAATTAATAAAAGTTTGCAACTACCTCCCACTTCGTAGAGTATAGCGTTGTAACCAGATAGAATAAGTTGCAAGTCGTAAGTATGGCTCCAAAGAAAGCAAGGGGTACCGCTGCACAAGCCAAGGGAGAAGAAGCCGAAGAGCTTATTCTCGATTATATGAAACAACAGTATAGGCCATACTCAGTAACAGATATCGTTTTGAACTTGAACGGCCAGATTAACAAAGTTAATGCGATTAAGGCATTGGACAACTTGAGTTCTAGAGGTGAGTTAGTCTGCAAAGTTTACGGCAAGCTGACTTACTACGTATACAAGGAAATTAGTTGTGAGGAGGATGAAAACACCCACTTCGATATAACTGAAAGAGTCAAAACGATAGAGCAGAAGAACAAAGACATGGAGAGTTTATTAGCTAGCTTGGAAAATGGTACGTATGCTAGTTGAGTCGTCTTTTTTGCTTTTGATGGTATTAACAGACTAAAGAATATAAACAGATCCTTGAAACACCCAATGATGAGATGCTTGTATTACAAGTATCTCAATTGGAGCTGGAAGTACAGGCACTTCAAGAGAGGGAGTCAGCCTTCAAAGGAGCCGAAAATGAAGGTGTAAATGAAGATACTCTAAATAAATACAATGACTATTCTGCTGCTTTAATGAAAGAATATACCTCAAGGAAGAGAATGGTACGTAATGAAGGCGTGTTTCCCTCACTAAGTAATACTAACATTTCAAATTCGTGAAGTTTCAGAATTTTGTTGAAGTTGTTAAAGAAGGGGCAGATGATTTTGAAAAGTTCATGGTATGTAGTCAGTATTTGAAGTATTTTGCAGTTTTATCATTTTTTATACAAAATACCCCAAAGGAGAAAGTTAGTTACTAAACTTCACCAACAGGATAAAATTGGAATTGATATGGATGAAGCCAAAGCATATCAGTCCTTATAGCATCTTTTCATATGTTAGTAAGTAATTACCGCTCAGAGTTATAGTAATGTATGTGTTAGCAGTAAGATAAGTCTGTCGCACGCTTAATTTTTTTTTTGATCAGAAATATCTTTAATACTTTTTCCTTATCATCTTCTATAAAGTTAACGATTAGTTTGAGCTGGCAAATTCGAGATGATTGAACTGATTTCAAAGAAGAAGATTGACCATTTGATTCTCAACTACTTTATTGAAGAGGGTCACCAAGAGGCTGCGCTTAGTTTTGCCAAAGAAACCAAGATAGATTTGAGCAATCATCGAAAGCAACAACCGAAACAGAATCAAACCAAGAAGTTCATTAAAAATTTAAGCAATGACTCTACAAATAGCGCTGATGGGTTTGCGGACTTAGTTGAGGACTACCTCCACCAAGCAGAAAATACGAATGGCGAAGCATCATCGACTGCAGCACACAATTCGTACGATAATGATGGAAATAACTCTCGTGAAGTGAACTCCAAGATTGTTGCTGGTTATTCCACCATTAATAAAAGAAGAGAGATAAAATATTTGATTTTGAAAGGTCAAATAACGGATGCGATTCAAAAACTTAGTGAATATTTCCCAACTATATTAGATTCAAATAATTTACTACATTTCAAATTATTAAGATTAAATTTGATTGAAATGATCCGTAATCATAAACTCAAAGCTAAGAATGACCAAGAAAGTGAAAAAAAGTTTTTGAATGATATTTTAACTTTTGTTAGAGAAAATTTGGTTAATAAGGTGACTAATTCATCAAAATTGTTAAAAGAATTAGAAATCACCATGAGTTTATTGTGTTTTAATTTTGACCCTAGCGTTAAAAACATAGAAGATCAAAAGGATTTGCCCGATGAGTTAAGGTCATTATTCAATTTGTCCTTAAGAAATCAATGTTATAAAGTGGTGAATCAAGCCATTTTAAATTTGGATCATAATAATATCAAAGGTTCAAGAGCAATTAGATTTAGTAATGAAGCCAATGACGATAATGAAGTTCAAGATGAAAATTTTACTGGTCCCAAATATTTAGAATTTGATTTCAATGATTTGGATGAGAGAAGTGTAATAAAACATGAATCCAATGATGATTCTTTCGAGTTTGAATCGAAACCAGTTGATAAAACAACCAATCCGGATGATGATGTCAATATGTTGGGAGAAAATGGAGAAAAAGGTGAAGAAGAACAGGAAGAAGAAGAAATCAATTACGACTATAATTTGAGTTATGACAAAAATGTTCTATCTGTTGAAAATAATGTTCAATCGCAGGATAACCTCATTCAGGATGAAGAATTTGAAGATGAATTACAGAACGCGTCATTAGAATCTAAACTAGAAAGAATTATTAAGTTATGGGTTATAACCGAAAGAAATATTATTGATGCTAGAGATAAGAAGAAAAACGATTGAGATAAACATGGAGTTTATATTTGATTCATATTATCAATTTTACGACTAATTTTATTAATTAAATTGTAGGTATATATGCTCGAGAAAAATGAAGCGTTCAAAGACAAATCACTGAGTCGATGACATTACCAGTTTCAATGTGAACTTTACTTAAATATTGCAAGTCTTGATCCTCTTTAACCTCTATATTCTTATTATTATAGATTCTAACGTCTTGTTTAGACAAACTTTGAGAGTTTTTTCTAAAGTCACGGTAAAAATCAGAGGTATTGAAAAGATGCAAGATTTTACCTCTCAAATGTTCTATAGTGGAGCCAAATTCTGGTTCTGGGTTATTTTCAAAATCTTCTGGACTCATTTCAAAATGATACTTTATAAATCTTGGTAATTTGAATAAGTTAGCGGCCAATTGATTTGTTTTAGTCCAATTCAATACATTAAATGGTGAAGATTGCCTTAAAGTATAGTATTGTTGCAAAAACTCATTATCCTTTGAGTCAATAAGATTCAACCTCACATAAACATGGGCACAATGAACTGGAACTTCAGTGAAAATGTCTTTGGCGTGATATTCCCAAAGCCCTAGATATATTCCAGACCAGTATACAGTTTCATAACTAAGTAATAATACAAACGAAGCAAACAAAATTTCCGATATAATAACACTAATTCTTGTTGTTACAAGGTTCGAAGTAAAATGATGCGCTGATAACCACGTAACAATAGTTTCATCATATTTTTTCACCCAAGTTATTATAGTATCCAACATGTTGATCACTTTTGGTCTTTGTTTCTTTTTTTTTCAACTAATCGATTCAACCTTCTTGCCCTATCCCAAACCAAAACTCGAGCTTATCCAGTAGCAAAAGCCCAGATTATTGATATGGCGTATTCTTATCAGCAAAAGATACCAAAGTAGCCATCTACAAACTACGACAAACACTGCTTCGCTCGTGTCTTCTTTTTTAACAATCGTTTGATCGCATGAGGTTGCCGAAACTCGGAGGTTTTTTTTGGTAATGATTTTTTCAATCACCAGTATATCCGTACACCACAAATTTCCTCAAACAAGACAAGAAGCTCGAGCTGATGGTAAGATAGAAAGGCAACTGGCTAAATATAGTTACAATAGGCGTGACGCCAAACCCCAAAGGTTACAGCTGGCTTGTTTATTTACATTTTTCGTGTGCTTTATGTTTACTTACTATGTCAATGAAACAGGGATTGTCTTGATCTTAAATAAAGGGTCGCGGTGTTGCAAATTGATTGTTGCAAAACTATTGTCAAAAGACAAAAAACCAATTTGGGACAATGACCCCAAACCTTAATGAGAAAAAGATATAAACAAAGTGGAATAGATCTTTAGGAAGCCAGCTTTGGCAATGTCTAATACCATTTAGAGCTTTTACAGCCTGTGATCTTTATAGGATCTTGGCTATATGGCTGGAACACTAGATATTTTTGTGGAAGAGGACGTATTTCCAGAAATCAAGGTTCCTGTTCGGACTAATTTTTAGCAGAACAAGTAGCGGTGTTATGAATCGTGCTATTGTTTTGCCTATTGCTTCTGATTGTAGTACCTTCACTTGCTTGGTGATCTAAGAATGGAGCAGGACTCTGCCTTTGCATTTTATGGACGGAGTTACTTTACAAGTCGTAAGGCAGTCTCGACTAGCCCAGCATGGCAATCGGTTTACCCAGAGCTGCTCTATGATCTTCAGTTTTTCAACATTGGCAAGAATAGTTCAAGTTATTGCTATTATTGTCAGGGGATTTTCCTTCGTGCTTAATGCTACCCTAATTCTAAGGGTGCTCTTTCCATTTATTAACTTTACGAGTTAAGATTGTTCTTTATATTAGGTACTTTGGCTTGGCTATTGTAGAAAGTTGGGCATTTTTTTCAATTCTCCTTCACGACAAGGTATAAAACCCTCGTCGAGTCCAAAGGTTTAAACTTTTCAAATTCTCCTTTGTATTGAAAAAGTTATACTTATAATTAGTTATTTCTTCCAGATAGTCGCTCGTTATATTAACTCCCTCTGGATTATAAAATTGACAAGTATACTCAATGAAATCAATAACTATTTTATCTGTTTTTCATCTTGCAGCTACTCTGTGTAACTGCAGCTCCAACCTCTCTTTTGAAACCATCCCAAGATAGCTGGTATAATTTACCTAAAAATTTTGAAGATGCTCAACCAGGTGATATCTTGAAATGGAGAAAGACTCCTGCCCCTATCGACTCTCCTTTCTTTACTTTGAATATTAGAAACTCCTGGCAACAAATGGTAAGATCTACCGATTCTTTAGGAAACCCAACTGTTGCAGTCTCAACCATCATACAACCTTATAATGCTGATCCTTCTACTTTAGGTCTCTTACAACCCCATTGAAGATGCTGTCAATATTGACTGTAGTCCTTCTTATGCTTATTTGGATGGTGCTGACAACTCTACTGCCACTACTCAATCTGAAATGTATATCATTCAATTGGTTTTGAATCAAGGTTGGAATGTAATTGTTCCAGATTGGGAAGGCCCTAAAAGTGCTTACGCTGCTGCTGAACTTAGTGCTTACCAAACTCTTGATCTGATAAGAGGTGCTTTACAAACTAAAAATATTACTGAAATTAATTCTGGTGCTAAAGTAGCCATGTGGGGTTACTCTGGTGGTACCATTGGTCCACTTTGGGCTTCTGCTTTACAGTCTAGATACGCTCCAGACTTAAATGATAACTTCATTGGTGTTGCAGTAGGTGGTACTGTAACCAATCTCACCGATACTGCTGTTTTGTTAGATGGTAATGCTAGTGCAGGTCAAGTTGCTGCTGCGTTAGGTGGTGCTGGTGAACAGTACCCAAGCTTCAAAACTCAATTATTTAAAAGTATGAATCCTGATAAAGTTGACAAATTCAATAAAATCTATAAAACTTGTTTGGATGATTCCATGAAGTATTCTTGAATGACAACTTCTTTAGTGGTGAAGATAAATATTTCCCAGAAGGTTGGGAATTCTTACAAATCCCAGCAATCAGAGATGTTTTAGATGCTAATACTTTGGCCATTAATAAATCAGATGATATTCCTCAGTTCCCAATTTTCTTTTATCATGGTCAAAAGGACATTACTGTTCATATTGATACCGTAGAACGGGTTTTCAATAACTGGTGTTCTTGGACTGATACTCCAATTGGAAATAAGGATAATACTACTTATACTACTAAAAAACGTGGATTATCTTTGGAGTTTGCAATTGATCAAAACAACGACCATTATCAACAAGCTAAACAAGGTATTCCTGCTGCTTTCGCCTGGTTAGATAAAAGATTCAAAGGTGAACCTCACGTTGATGGCTGTAGCAGAATTGAAAGGAAAAGTAACCTTTTATATCCTGGGGTGGCTAAAGGTGTTATTGAATTCGTTGAAGCTGCTGCTAAGACTTTGGTTGGAGCTAGAATCGGTCCAACCAATTCTATCTTTGACTTATTTGCTAATGGTATGGAAAACTTACCCGAACTCAATCTTGACCTTGATCTTAATCTCGATCTTAATATCTCGCTTTGAGTCTAATTGCTTACTTTTATGCCGTGTTACAATCTTATTCTCACCTCTTTGCGCTCGATATAGAACTCTCCTAAACAGCTTTGTATACTAATTTTTTTTATATTTATTCAACCAGTGTGATAGTATTCTTTTCTGAAGTAGAATTCCCATTTGATACTACATATGACCTCTAAGCACCTAAGCTAGAGTCCCACGCAAGTCTTCAATCCACAAGAGCGCAAAGTTCTGGTCGTATGAAATCGATTGTTGATGATTAATTATTGTTTACTCGTTTGTATCCCGCAGTATTGTTTGCTTTGTATTATACAAAAGTTGGCCCGAGGACTATCCACGGCATAATTAACTGCCTCGCTGCTGAATAACAATTCCAGGGGAACCAACATGGCCTTCAATGGGATTGTCTGCTCAATTACTAGTATAAGTTGTTCCATTTTTTGCAACTTCCAAAAAAAAAGACCAAAAAAAGAGCATAAAAGAAGAAATAAAGAAAGACAGGAATGAGAGCTAAAATTTCAACTAAGGGCCATAATCTGCCATGGCTTGAGCTAACCTCCAATTTTCAGCCTCAAAAGCTCAGAAGTACTCCCAAGTAGAGAGGAATTGCTGTTCACATCTGGTTGGTTTTATTGTAAACAAAAAAAAAAAACAATGAATCCTCGATCAACAATAGAAACAAAGATTTTGGTAAACAAAATTAAAGAAACCAGCAGCGAACGAGTGAAATGAGTGATTCGGTTAATCCATAGTAGAAGTCCAGTCATACTCATCTCCAGTCCCTGTCGTCTCTATGAAGACCACAAGTGATTACAAGAATCCCCAATGATTAGTAGAACTTCCAGCGAAAGCATGTATTTTTTTTTTTTTTACGACTGAGATCTGATCTCGGAAATCTTCATATCCAGCAATAAAGTTTAAACAGAGCTTAAATCTGGAAATAGCGCCTAACAACAATATGTATCTGGCTTATGTGGGTTGGTTAATATTGTCCTTGTTAAGAAGGAAAACCAGTTTCCAAATTCAGAACCCTCGAACTTAATGACTCGCATATTTTGTCGATTGCAAAATTGCCAGCTCTTCTAGTTGATTGTTTCTATTGACATGCTTGTTCGTCACTCATGGACAAGGGCTAAATGCGCCGAAGAGATTTCAATAGTAACTAGAAAGTGTACCAAATCAAGAATCAGTGGCTGGATCATACTATTTATAGTAATGGGCCAAAAGAAATCTTACTGAAAATGCCCTATGAATCAATATCGCTTACGGCCAATTCAAAATACTGGGTTAAGTTATCTATTGATGTTGAAATCCATTGTTATTGAGCTTGCATCTAGTTCTTGTTATAGTAGTAACTCGAATTTCAATCAGTGATTTTTGTTTCTCCAGTTAATTGTTCTTACAAAGAAGTTCTTAAGTTTCAAATCTTGGTATAAATATCGATATGATTCTCTTTGAGTTTCGACATTTTGTTCTGAAGATTCTGATCATTGTCAAACTAACTTCTGTTTAAAGTAAGACATTGTTTTATCAAACCAAAATGTTAGTCGAAAATTGGTTAACTTCGATAGTATTGATTTTCAGCTTATGGTTTAATCAAGTAAATGGTTTACTCCAGCCTCTGCAAGATGATTTCTATACTGAACCATCCAACATCTCAGCTTATAAGCCGGGGGAAGTAATTAGAAAAAGGTCAATGCCCCAAGAACTTTCTCCTTATTATCCAGCTTCTTCCAGAAAAGTATATCAAATTGTTTATTGTTCCCAAGATTCTTTTGGTAAAGCAGCTGCTTATGTTGCTACCGTTTTTGAGCCAGATAATAATCCAGACCCTTCAAAGCTTCTTGCTTACCAGGCCATTGAGGATGCTGCAGATCCTGATTGTGCTCCATCGTATACTTTCGCTGCTAATACCACTTGGGTTAATGCAAATGGTAAATTCGAGTTATTATACATTGAACATGCTCTACAACAAGGTTATTACGTTGTTGCACCTGATTATGAAGGGTTAAATAATGCATTTTGTGCCAATAAAAAAAGTGGTTATGCAACTCTTGATAGTATTAGAGCAGCTAAAAACTTTGATGGAACAAAAATTGATCAAAATTGTAGTATTGTTACTTGGGGATATTCTGGGGGTTCTATTCCTGGATTATGGAGTTCAGTTTTGGCTGAATCTTACGCTCCTGAATTAAATATCATTGGTGCTGCAATTGGAGGAGCGGTACAAAATACTACCTCTGTTGCCCTTGCAGTCGATGGTACTTATAACGCTGGTATTGCAGCATTAGCCATTAAAGGAATGATGAATGAATACCCTGATGTGGAGGATTACATTTATAATGAAGCATTAAGAAAAGATAAAATAGCTGATTTCAATAGAACGTCCGAAGTTTGTTTATTAGCGTCAATGATCGTATTTTATAATGATAATTTCTTGCAGTCGGTGATGATCATATTTTAAAGAAGGGGTTAAAGCATTAACAAGGTGGCCCAGTTAAAAGAATCACCGAAGAAAATGCAATTGATCTTGAAAATGACCCATTACCAAAATTTCCAATTTTCCTTTACAGCGGTAAACATGATATTGAAGCACCATTAGAGCAAAATGCTGAGTTAATTTATGAAATTTGGTCTGAAAGAAATATTAATTCTTTAGAATTTGAACTTGATTCAATTGCAAATCACGAAGCTGGACTTTACTTAGGAGGACCTGCAGCATTTGCCTGGATCGAAAATGTTTTCAATAAAGGACCAGTTGTTAAAGGGTCTGAGAAGAAAGAAAGATTAACAAGTTTACTTTATCCTGGGGTTGACCATAATATTGTTAAATTGACCTACCAGGCATTGCAACAAATTCAAAGGAATGGCTTACCCGATATTTTATCTGAACTTGAAGGTAGTCTCATTGGTAACATACAACAAGCTATGAAAGTTATTAACTTACTCTAATTTAATTCCCCGATATCTCTTCAATTCTATTTATTTATATATGTATTATTAATAAAGCTACATTCAGTAATAAGAAATAACATGATTAAATTGAAGTATGTAAATATTAACCAGAAGAAATGAAAATCGCTAAAAATACAAGAACAAAATCAGAATCCGAAATACTGGACAAAGGGAAATGACATACCCATTCATCCAAATTCAAAGCCATGGAAACGGGCTAAAGCAGAATTTAAATCATTTTCGCTAGCGTTCCATCTTACCATGAGCTTAAAAGTCTAAATACAATAAACCATCACAGGTAATTTTAGAAGCCTCCTTGACTGAGGAATCTAGAGACTCAACTTCTTGAAGAATCTTCTGTTTTTCTTCGGGACTAAGGACGTAAGGATATTGCTTCCCCTGGATACCTTCTTGTTGTTCATGGGCTAAAGCAGTTCCATTTTCTTCATTAGTAGTTTGGGGTTGTAAACTATTGGTCAGATATGAAAGGTTGGCCGCTGGAATTGTACCGTTACTCACAACAGGATCACTCAAAAACGTGGAAACATCAATTAGGTTATCATTCAAATCATTAACTATCCCATTTAGTTCTTGTTGTCGCTGCTGCTGTTTTAATAGCTCCTCTTGAATATTCTCGTCGGAGTGAAGATGCTGGTTGCCCAATAATGAGCTTCTTTCATTGAATTCGTCCTCATTATCGTAGTCTGGACGTATGCACGAGAGACAGAGACCCATTCTGCTAGCCTCCAATGATCTTTAGTTAGCTCTATATGGTAAAGAAATACCCTGCTTCTTATACCCTAAGCTCTTTCCTCCCAGTTTTGGTTTTGTCCAAAAGGGTAAATGACGAAAAAATTACACCCGTACCCTTCAATTACACCCATACCCCAGCTTATCGCACGTGACCATATATTTGCACTAAAAAAATTGCAACCACTGCTTGAGTCATCGAGCGATAAGATTAGGCTGAACGGAAGAGGTCTGAGACTGATTAGAAGATCCGATGACACGAAGGATAGAGTTACGGTTAAAGTTGATTTGTATTGTAAACGAAGCGAATATCATCGCCCTTTCTGAGTCAGTGCAGGATGTTCCGTCTGCTGTATACACAGGGCAAATTTCAAAGGTCATATGAAACTTTTATCCGAAGTGAATTGCTAGCAAAAGTCACATCATCACAAGATGACTAAGAATATAAAAGCATGTATATAAACATCCATAAGTATATATATATATATATATATAAATATACTATACATGTATATGTACTGCTAAAGGTTAGCTGCAAGTATCACAGTATTGTCTTATCTTTCGTTTTTTAAAGGTGCACGGGCCAGGGTATCAGTTATAGTGGTTATCTTCTGCAACCGTTACTGTTATAGTAGTTACTAGAAATTGTATTGCTTTCTGATCAGATCAACTTAAAAGAAGCTTATTTTGTATTAGCAGCTATTCCCAAACACACCAAGAGTAAGGATGGCACAAGTATTATTCCAACTTCCAAAAGAGCTTTTGGTTCACACGTTATCATTCCTCCAACCCGATGAATTAGCATCCAGTTTTGGACTCCATGAGTTATTATACGCTGATGATGGTGATCCGTTTACCCAGATAAGACAGTTGGCATTATGGGCTAAATATCTGGATCGAAACGTTGCAATGAGTAACAATGTTTTTGAAGGATTGAACCAACTTGATTTATTGCATTTGAAATACTTGATTAAGTACAATATATTGATTCGCCCAAGAGAGATATCGTTTGTTTTATTTGATTTTACTAACTATGCTGGTTCATATAAGTATTTTGAAGTGATCAACGCTTATTATCTTGAATATTTGAAGAAATTCACTGATTGCTTTAGTATACAGTTAATTTTGGTTGAAAATGTCGAAATTGATAATTACTTGGTCAAATCAATGTTTGAACCATTTAATTTAAATAACTATAAAATCAATTGGTTTACAATTAAATATTTACCAAATTCAATGACTGGTAATCAACAGTTTGACTTTGAGGATTTAAATGAACCGAAACGCAGAGTATAGGATTAATGATTTCCTTAAAAATAATGATGGTTTGATGGTTGAAAATTTGAAATTACATTTATTCAGCTCAAATAACTTATTGCATCATTTAAGAAATGATCCTTCCAGTGATAATGCTTGCTTTTACTGTAATTCCTTGAAAACAATTGACTTCTCCTATAATAATCTAAAGGACGACGATTTGCAAAATATTAATTTCCCGCAACTGCTCGAATATTTAAACCTTTCTAATAACAACCTTTGCTTTTTATCAAATCGTAACTTCAATCTAACTTCTTTAATGAATTTGAAGGTTTTGAATATTTCAAATAATAATATCATGCAATTCAACTTTAATACCAATCACTTGCCCTCGGATCATAATTACCAATTGGAACACCTAGACTTATCCGGTAACAACCTTACTGATTATCAAGATTTATTCAAAACCAACAATTTATTTTTCAAAAACTTGATTTCAATTGACTTATCTAGAAACTTGATATCAAAATTATCGTCTTTCCCTTCATTGTTAAAACGTATCAACCTTAATGGTAACCACTTGAGCAACTTTATAAAAGAACTCAATGGCGAAATATTTCCTAAAAACTTATTAGAGCTCTATATCAGTTTTTGCAGAATTGTCGGAGAGAAAAATCTTTATCCTTTGTTTATTAGTCATTTGATATTTGAAGAAAACCTCTTCAAACTTCGTCTTTTGGAAATCACTGGCGGAACAATTGATTACTCGAATTTCCATTCCAAGTCTACTTTACCTCTTCATTTACAAGTTTTATAGAGTAAATACCTTTAATAAAATAAATACCTGGTTGCAAAGGCTGCAAAAAATGCTAAATAATACCTTTTTTTTAAACGCTTGACCTATTAGCCAGCTACCATAAGAGATCACCTTATCACTTTCATTCAGCCCATTCATTGCCCATCATTCAATACAACTATCGTAAGTGATGGTTTCCCTTATTGAATTTAGTGTTCTACTTGTGTTTGACTGTACGGGTTTATACGCTCACCATTTGATAACCTCATCCTCAACTTTATAAGGGGGTTGCCTATCTTTAACAGCCTAAGACCACCTACTAATCTTGAACAAGATGTCAAAGGCATTGAGTTTATTAGCATTTGAAACCCTTCATAACAAAATTTTCCAAGAGTCAACCTCAGTTACTTTAGCAAAGTTCAATGATTTAACAGAATCATCATCACTGGACTATCCAGAAAATGCTCCTCTTTTCATTACTTGGAATAAATCGGGCCAGTTAAGGGGATGTATTGGAACTTTCCAATCTTTACGTATTGAAAATGGTGTCAAACGTTTCGCTCTCACCAGTGCTTTAGATGATCCTCGTTTTCCTCCAATAACTAAAAAGGAGTTTCCCCTGTTATCAGTTTCGGTGACTTTATTAGACAATTTCACGCCTATAAGTCTGCCTCTTGATTGGCAGATTGGCTTGCATGGTTTGAAGTTACAATTCGAAAAGAATGACGAATATTACTCAGGGACTTTTCTTCCAAGTGTAGCGGAAGAGCAAGAGTGGGATCATAAAACAACCCTTTATTATCTTCTTAAAAAGGCAGGCTACGATTTTGCAGTGAAATCCAAAGTCATTGAGTTCTATGAAGATGGCCTTCAAGAAGGTTGGCTTCAATTAGAAAGATACGATGGTTTAAAAAATCATTTAGATTATGACGAATTTATTAAAATTAGAGACAAGGCATGATTGTCATAAAACAAATTATATGCTGGTCATTTTCTATGATTATACTTGAATTTTTTCGAAATCCTCAAATACTTCATAATAACATCACTTTTTTATACTTCAATACTACAAATTATACTTTTAATATTGTTATACATTATAATCGTAGACAGTTAGAGTTTATATACAAGAATATTTTGAATTTAACCATTGATTATTTTAACTATATGAATTCCCGTCTTCAAAATAGTCCATCAAGGCTTTATCGATCCAATCACAGCCAGTGTCTGAAACAGGTGATATATTTCCCGTTTCCATTAAAACGTCATAATTAATATCACTGGGTATGACATCGCTATTCAATAGATTATTCAAGTTGACAAGATTTTGTCTTTGTTCATTCTGATAGAAGCTGAATTCGTTAATATATTCAGGCCTTTCTTTTTGATCAATAGCAAAACCTTGATAATGACTGGCGTCTTCAGAACTATTGGAAGTCGAATTTTGATTCGGTGATGTTGAATTAGTCAAATGATTGCTGAAGTTAGAATTAGGTGTATTATCATTAATACTATTAGAATTGCTACTAGAATCCTTAGCATGATCATCAATACTTTCAGCCTTAAGACCGAAACTCTTTAATTGTGATTCGATCTGTGGCAACTCGTCTTTTAGTTTCGAATAAAGTCCAGGACGTAACTTACTTAAAGAATCTCTTATATGTTTAGTCAATCTACCAGATAACTTCCAATGTTTAGAAATTGGATAGATAGCCGACAACGACAACTTTATGTATTCAGCCAAAGATGACAAATCATCATTTGTGAACGAAGAACTATCATCTCCTTCTTGAGATACATGAAGCTTGTTCTCAATCCATATATAAGCACTCAAATGAACCAACGATGCCAATGCTAAAGAGCATGCAAAAAGTGGAGTCCTTTTCAAAACCCTTGTAGCACTGGTATCAATAAGGACTCTTACAATCGAGTCAGCTGCCTCAATAGTTTTCGAAGTTTCAACTATTGCAATCGCATCACCTTTAAGTCCGGTCGCAAACTCTCTAGTTTCGTTATAGTCGCCACCAACACACCGTGGAACTTGAGGTGACTTGATTTTCCACAAGTACGAAAAGGGACGATGAACGAATATTTTAGCATAGTTAAGTAACAAGATAGATTGATGAACACCCTCATTGACAACACCATGTTTGTTGATCAACAAAGGAGAGTTATACGATGGTGGATCACTAAGTTTCATTTCCATAGTTGACAATCTAGCATTCAAAGGTGCCAAATGTTTGTCTAAAGGCTGTTTGTTTATGATAGCAAGATTAAGTTTAATTGCACTATTAACTAAAAAAGCTGCTTCAGCTCTGCCTTTATAATCGAAAACATGAGCTGGTGGATAGGTTGGATAATTTACTTCACATTCGATTGAGCTAAAATTGGTTAATGTTTTTCCATCTGCAGATCCAATGATAACATCAAAAAATATAAGCTCCCAAAAGAGCCTTCTTGCCAGATCAGATATACTCTCCTTGGAAACAGATCGAAGTCTATCTGAATCGTATAGGCGATTATTACGTTCATTGTCAAAAGAGGTTTTCGAGTCGGATGGAGTAAGTAGCTGAGATTTATTTTCAAAATCATGCTTAGCATCAAGCTTATTGATATCAAATTCTTGAATCATTTTTATAGAAAACTGACGTAAAATCTTACTGAAGTCATGAAGCGCCGAAACGTGAGCAATAATGGAAACGAGAAGAAGTGATATCAAGGAAACAATATCGAGGGAGTTGTTCTTCTTTATAAGGTCGAGACATTGTACTAATCTATCAGATATTAATTCTGAATTATTGGCATATATATCGGTTTCCTGACCCTGAACAATCACTTGCATTATATACAAAAGTTCAAGTTTTGCACTCTCATCTTCAAAATATGACTTAAGCTCTTCTTTTCTAGGTAGTAATGGATGAGCGGAATGAAATTTCTCATAATACTTATTTATTATTACATCAGTTTCATTAGCATCTATCTCGAGCATATTTGAAGGGTCTTTTATGGAAATCCCGACATTCAATTTCTCCAATTCTGAAGGAAGATAAGGAGGCTGATCAAGCCCACCGTTACCACACATACAGTTTGGTAATTTTGGAAGACCGTCTTTTTCGAATCTTGGTCTCTTTCTAAGTTGATTAATTTTTATTTCACTATCGTTAGCATCAACCACGGAAGACTTCAATTTACAACCATTTCCTGAACATCCAGGCTTACTACAGCCACCTGCAATTGGTTTCTGATAGAATGCATCCTTATCAGGGTCGACACCGGGGGCATCTATTCTTCTATGAGGTAAATCCTCAATTTCCGTACTTCCTTGTTGGTCGTTATTCTTAGTTTTAGACTTATCAACTTTACTAACACCTCTTTTTCTGGAACCACCCCTCTTACTTTGAACATAGGTACAAACAGTCCCCGTTTTCACACATTTCAGACAGCTAGGTAGCTCACCGGAGCATTTGAAGTGCCTTGAACGACAATTCAAACATGCCCTAGAAACGTGCTTTATATTGGCTCTTTGTTTCACCGGTGGTAGCAGAAGGTTGATTTCTATCTGACGTTGTCTTTCAGCTTCTAAATCTTTATAAATTCCATCATTACTGGACAAAACAGCAGGATTGAATTCTTTCGAATGTAAGGTCTCGTTACCGATCGGTGATTGAGAAATTTCATCTCCTGGAAATGATGGTGAGGTCTCGTTATGAAGCGATACCTTCACCTTAGTTTGAGTATGGTTATCAGTGCTTTCTTCTGCCGAAGTAGCACGCATTTTGGTATAACCCTTGGTTGTAGATATCACAATTATTCAATGGGTCGATAATTTAGCGGAGTTGAATAAAACGAGAAAGTCACTTTCAAACCCCGTACTTTAAAAGAAACGAACAAAAAAAAAAAAAAAGAGCAGAGGCACGCTCTAAAAAAGACGAAGTACATACGAATATCCCTTTGAAATGAATGACTGTTCAATAAGGTTCAATAAGGGAACGGTTCAATAAGGGAACGGTTCGATAAGGGTACGGATGCCTATGGAGAAGAAGAAAGGAGAAGAAATAGACGAATATTAATATATTAGGATGAAATCTATAAATACTATATAAATTGAATATGTAGACTTAATTCAAATAACCTTTACAACCAGGAGCACCACAAAGACATCTGATACGTTCTTCATCATTGGTTTCTCTCTCAAACTTGTAATCATAAGTGAGCTCTTCATTAGCTTCAATGTCACGTAATGCGTAAATAACGATTCTTTTCTTACCTTCGACCTTGATAATTTTGGCAGTGCAACTTGGGTTACAACAATGATTGATGAATCTAGCGATACCACCCTTTTTAGTTGCATCAATAACGGTATTTTCATCGATTCTGAATAAGTATGAAGAACCAATACCGGTCTTTAAGTAACTTTTTTCTCGGTGTTCGGCAACTTGTTGCCTTATGCTTTCACCAACGTATTCAATAATCATTTCTTTTGCTGCAATTGGTTCCAAAGCATAGAGACCCCAATTATGGATGGCCGATCTTGCAAATGAAACAGGCTTTTTACGTTTAGTCAATGCATTAAGATTTAAAATATCAGTTTCACTTCCAATCATTTGTTTCTGTGCACTAATATCAGCTGCAAATCTTCTATTATTAGCTCTATTAACACGAGAGCTTTGGATATTATTATTGTTTTGATTGGAACTATAGTTCCCAGCTCCACTCTCTTCATCATCATGTTGAACCGTTTTAAGTGGTTTATGTATTTTACGGCGATGAGGTAGATACTCAATTTTATCAGCATCCAAAATTTTCCGGTATCCTTCACTTTTGAAAGAACCAGTTTTACATTCCAATCTAGAGCTTAGAGGACCGGTGACTTCTAATCCATCTTCGGCAGCTTCCTCTGTAACTGAAGAATCCTTAAGATCTTTTTGTTTCCATGCCCAATATTCAATATTTTTGATATGGGAGGCAGGCTTAAAATCAGTGAACAATTTCTCGGCCAATTGAACATCTTCTTCATCTCTAATAATCGAACGAAGTCTATCCAAATCAAAGGGATCAGAGTATCCAACGGGTATTTCGTCATAAACCGGTTGTGGAGTTTCAAATGTTGGTTGGTATTTTTCTTCAATTTTCGAATAGTCAATATCCTCAAACGGTTTCTCATCTTCAACTTCAGATATGGCTTCGTCCTTCTTATCAACATCCATATCATTGAAACTTTTCTCCTTAGTTTGATCAATAATTACTTGCTCATTATCTTCTTCTTCAGAGGAAGAATCATACAAGAATGATCTAGTTAGCTTCTTACGCTTGTTTCCCTTGTCCTTCGGAGCTTCAACTTCATATTCTCTCTTCAAATTAGATGGTTGAGGGGTGGCCGATTCACTCATTTCGTCTTCAATGTCAGAAACATCACTATCGTCATCATAGTTAAGTGCATGTTGCATTGGTATCAAATTCTTCCTCTTGTTACTTGAAGGTAAACTTGAAGGTAAACGATTTGCTTCAGACTTTCTATTAAAACTAGGTAAATTTGCCTTTGCTTGCTGATATTCTTTAAGTCTTCGTTGTTGTTCTTCTCTTTTGGCAGCAAGAACAGAAAGAGCATTTTGTCTGACTTGAACGGACTTGTCTATGATATTTGCAGATTTCTTAACCTGTTCAGCTGCTTCTTTCTCTTTAAGTTCTCGAACGAGATCGGGATAATGTTCATGACTCAATAAATCAAGAACCACCGGTGCGATAATTCTTTCTCTAATATCTTTGGCAAGGAATGTTTGAAATTCTTTAATTAACATATTTGCAGCCTCATCAACAACATCATGTTGTACATTACGAGAAATATTATTTTCCTTGCTTTCGAATTCTTCTATATGCTTAGTGACATCGAAGTTCTCTGGAATTGCTAATTCCATAAACATTTTGAATTCAAAAAATTTTCTACCATCTTCATTATGGAAACAACGATCACATTCTTTGAGCGAATTGAAAACAACATAAAAACCAGTTTTATCCGACAAAACTCTTGTCCAATCGTATTTATTAAGAAATCTTTTAACATCCTGTGTTGAGATTTTCATAGTAGATATATATCTGTCCTGTATCAAGATGTAAGGACGGTCCTTAATGTATTTATTCAAATCCTTAGGTAGCATGATACCAGATACCACTTTATTTCGATGTCTTATAGAAAGAATAGTTGTATTTGATTTGTATCTGGCAAGTGATGAAGATGAAGAGCTTGATTCTGAAGCATTCATGCTAGAGATAGACGACTTGGAGGTAGTAACAGAAGAAGCCGATTTGGAAACTTCTCTTCTTTTCTGCTCTTCAATTTCTAACTTTCTCTTGATTTGACGTTTTTCTTCTTCATCTCTTTTGATTTTTTCTGCATGGAGCCTATCTCTTGCAACGGAAATTTTAGAATCCATCAATTTATTTTCATGATCATTTAATCCGATTTTCAATTCGACTCCATCCACTTTAGGTTGGTCCAATTTCAAAACTTTTAATAATTTCAAAGCAGATCTCATTGCTTTATCAGGAGATCCCGGGAATGTGAAAGTGGCAATACCAAGAGGGACTCCATTTTCCGGATCGTTGATAAATCTCATATTTTTGATTGACTCACCGAAACTGTCAAAAAAATTGACTAGGTATACTTCACTAGTGGTTGTTGGAAGATCCCATACAACCAAATCAGTTTTGGGAGGACTACCTAAAGAATCTTTATCATAAGTGAACTTAGGTTGGGGTAATTGTTTGAAAGGAAATTTCTTTGATTTTTTATTGGGTTTTAAGAAATAATGAGATGCACTGGAACCATTTTTTCTAGGATCTGTTAACGAAGATGAGAGTCCTTCACCATTAAAACGGATTTTCTTTGATTTTGCTTTTCTTTCTGGTTTTGAAAGTGACTTATCTAACTCAGGATCGTATAAGACTTTATAATTTTTCTTTGGATCAGGAGTAGTATTATAAGGAATTTTTTGTTGAAGATTAATATTATGCGTCAATTGAGTGAAATTTTCATCAATTGGATTAATTCCAGTCAACGGATCGGAACCGCTTAACTCCTTTGCAGGCTTAGGGGCCGAAGGCAGCAAAGTCGACGACGCAGAAGCCGAAGGAGAATCTTTGAAATACTTAGGATGCAGTGGGGTTGAGTTAGCAGTCGAGCTGGATTTATAATTTGAGGATAGAACCGAATCAGTAGGTGAGGGCTGGGACGAGGAATTACTAGACGAGTAACGATTATCGTATGAGTGATAGTGATGACCTTTATTCAAGTTAACATTATTATTGAATGAATTCCGGGAGTTAGTATTGCGTCGACTCAGATCATCGAATGAATTATACTTATTTCGATGATCAAATGATGCTGCTGGTCCTGAAGGTCTTCCAAAGGGCCTTTGTCTCCAGTTATTCTTATGATTGAATGACATTATGTATATATATTATACTTATTTCCGAAATCGAAAAATTTTCCAATTTTGAAATGTTCAAGCTAAACCTGGGAAAAAACACCACTTCACTCCTTCAAAGCTGCCTAGCAGGTAAGCCTGGATTTTATCTTCCAACAGAGTTGATCCAAGCACTAGAAGTGGTTGATCAAGCGTGTTTGCTGATTCAGCGAAGACCCAAAATTGACCTGAAAAATTAGCAATGGAACCAGATCAACAGAGACAACCAGTCAGAAACTAGATGAACAAACTATAAGGTGTCTGCGGGTACGACTCTTGACAAACAAAAGCTTATTAAGTCGGCTTGTAGACAAGGATAAGAAACTGAAAGGGAACAAGTCTTGCGTCTTTGATAGACCTCCATATTATGTTTTCTATTTTTTTTTTTTTTTTTTTTTTGTTTAAGCTCGCACCTTACTAAATAAGGCATATTAGCATACTAGAAATACCAGTACTAGTACACTAGAAAGACCAGGACTAATACTACAATACTATCAGTGCAACTACACCCACGAGTCTGTAACGAATATATTAATGAAATAAATAATGTTTTTGTTTTATAATGAAACTAAAAAAAGAAGAAATACTTCAGGTACTGGCGAAAAATGAAGAATTCAGAAAAATGTGAATGAATGCGTAGTCAACTTTCATGAATGAGTAATATACAAGATAAATGAGTATGTAGGATGGAGAAACAGTCCTTACTTGGTTCTGATATGTTTTAATGGTCCGGCAGAGTGATAAAAGTTAGCTGCGTACTCCTTCTTTCTGAAATGTCTCTTTTTAGGTTCTTGAACGTAATGATCCCAACCTTGGCCCTGGGCAAATCTGATGGCTGCTTCTTTAGTATCAAATTTCATGATAGTACCTTGCATATAATCAGCAGAAGATTGGTAACCAATCAAGTCATTTTCCCATCTATTACCTTTACCTAAAACGTCCCAGTCCAATTTCCAGGATTTGGCATTATGATGACCGGATTGAGTAGCTGGCTTGGATTCCAAATAGATTCTGACCACTCTGTTAGTACTCAAGTCTTGCGGAGCACCAGAAACAACTTCGTTTGATCTTATTTTGGTTTCGTCGTAAGGAACTGGTTTTTGCTGAAGAACCGAGCCGGTGGCAAACGCACGAGCACCGGCTGGCGCTCTGACAGAACTCAACGATCTTAATGTGGATCTGGCAATCATCTTATGTATATCTATACTGTCGGTATGGGGTATTCAAAGAGAAGCTTCAACAAATTTCTAATTAGCTTTCGCAGAGTTCTGGTTGGCTCGTTTTCCACATCGGTATCAAAATTACCCGCACCCCAGCACAGAGACCGGTACACCACACCAATATATATATATACACCCGTGCACCAGAAGAAGTACATTTTTCAGACACTCTAGACGTAATTCCAACTCTTTGGTTGTAGTACCTTGTCATGAGTAATCCACAGTCCAAACAGTCATTGAAGGACGTGCTACCGACACTTGCCGAGCCGTATCCGGCACAGCTAGTGCTGACGTTGGAGTCACTTCATCTGATGAGCCTACAAAAAAATCCAGTCTTGCCTAATAAATCAGAAATAGCCAGATACCATATTTGTGCATACTTGACGGTAGAACGATACCAACAGCAGTTGAAGCTACCCCTGCCATCTTTGAACAAGATTCCTGCGCAGCCTAAGGTTGTTAATAAGATCCTCGATGATTTCAGAGCAAATGTATTGAATGGGTTCAAATCACCAACCAATTCCCCCCGAAAGAGTATGGCAAGTCCATCGCCTTTCAATACGCCAACCAAAGGATCAAATAACAAACTCAACTTGTCGCCCAGCAAGAACGGACCGTCGACTCCAAGGGTGAGCTCCCCCTTGAAGAGACTACAAGCATTGAGAGATGAAGATGGTGCTATTGCCAAAAAATCAAAATCAAATAATGCATTATCGGATGCTGCATCTCCTTTCAACCCTAAGAATAATCCAAAAACTCCAACAAAACAGTCTGCTCCAGGAACCCCGGGGACCCCTTCCACCCCAAGATACCAAAGACACATCACCATCTCGGACTTTATTTCTTTTGCCAATAATTTTTACATTCCATCCAATGTCACTCCGCAAATGGTGGAGTGTTTTCTAGACCAGAAACATAAATTCACAAAGAAAAACGAATGGCTTCTTGCATGCGGAATGATCCACGCTGCCTACGTGAGAATCAACCATAAGCTCATCAACTACACCATGGGTGCTAAAAAAAAATTGGAAGACCAATTGTTCCAGTACCAAAAGGGAGGCTTAATGAAAGATAATATGAAAACCTGGATCAATATCATCGAAGAAGCAGTCAAAGTGGAACCCTGGGTCATAGACCTAGATAAAAAATTCATCGATGGCACTTGGTCTTCTCTGACCCAAGACAACATTCAAACCTTAGAAATTACTGCAAAACTTGGGAAAGGCTGGGAAATCGTTGAAAAATTCGGAAGTATGGTCACCCCCGATACTATGTTTGATTCCAACACCCAAAACACTTACTACTCTACCTGGACCTCCAAGGTCTTATCCGAACTAGACTCCTAACACGATACATAATGAACTTATATAAATAATCTTATATGTCCCTGTATTATGTGTAAATACCGTAAAATCTTTCAGTCGCGGGATGCTTCAGGAAGTTTTTTTTTTTTTTTTTTATTAGGCAAAAGCATCTCGACTTGATGCTTTAGTAGTTATTCCTTTTTCTATATAACACAGTAAATATACTCGAAGTATACACCTAGGCCTTGGTTTAGATACCCCCAGAGTCACAGCATAAGTAGATACCGTTCGACGTATCACCCGACTAAACGAAAAAAGAAAGAAAAACACCAAAGTAGGAAAATAGACCCAGTCAGTAATATTTCAGACTGCCAGATCTACTGATATAACCTTGCTAGAAGAGATAGATCGATAAGTATCGAGCCATGAGTGCCATGAAAAGAAAAATCTCCAATGGGGTTGGTGTTGATTCACCTAACAAAAGAGTGGCCCCTGTCCAAGTGTCACAAGACCAAGATGATGATGAATATATGTCTGGGGAATCAGAAGATGATCCACAACAAAGCTTCCCAATGGCCATTAGTAATAACAGTAATCAATGGCAACAGACGATTACTTCTGTCATCAAATGTGTTGTTTCTATTCAATTCGCAAACATTACGAATTTTGATACAGAACTATGTCTTACTAGTGAAGCCACTGGATTCGTGGTTGATTCCAAGAGAGGTATAATATTAACCAATAGACACGTTGTTGGGCCAGGTCCTTTCAGTGGATACGCAGTTTTTGATAACCATGAAGAAGCCGTCGTTAAACCAATTTATCGTGATCCAGTCCATGATTTTGGTTTTTTACAATTCGATCCAAAAGATATAAAATATATGACTCTTTCTCAATTAGACTTAAAACCGGAATTGGCTCAAGTTGGTACAGAAATTAGAGTCGTTGGTAATGATGCTGGTGAAAAATTATCTATTTTGGCAGGTTTCATTTCCAGATTGGATAGAAACGCTCCTGATTATGGTGCTTTGACTTATAACGATTTTAATACTGAATATATACAAGCAGCAGCTAGTGCTTCTGGTGGTTCTTCAGGATCTCCAGTGGTAAATGAAGATGGTTATGCCATTGCATTGCAAGCAGGTGGCTCAACTGAAGCATCCACCGATTTCTTCTTACCGGTGTATAGGCCTTTGAGAGCCTTACGTTGCATTCAAAATGATGAACCAATCACCCGTGGTGACATTCAAGTTGAATGGGCTTTGAGACCTTTTGATGAATGTAGAAGATTAGGTCTCACTCCAGAAGCCGAAGCAAAAGCTAGAAGTTTATTCCCAGATAAAATTGGTTTATTAGTGGCTGAACTTATCTTACCTGAAGGCCCAGCCGATGGTTTAATCAAAGAAGGGGATACTTTGATATCCATTAATGATACTCCAATTAGCACTTTTATCAAAGTCGATGAAATATTGGACTCGAGCGTTGGTAAAACCCTTGAATTCGTCATTCAAAGAGGTGGTAAAGAATTAAAACAAAGTATAACAATTGGTAACTTACATGATATAACTCCAGACCAATATGTCGATGTTGCTGGTGCCTCTTTCAATAATTTATCTTATCAAGTTGCTAGATGTTACTGTATCCCCGTTAAAGGTGTCTTTATCAATGATGCCTCTGGCTCATTCGAATTTTCTACTTTTGATAAAAATGGTTGGCTCCTTCAATCTGTTGATGACCAACCTACTCCTGATTTGCATGCTTTCATTGAAGTCATGAAAAAGATCCCAGATAGACAAAAAGTTACCATCTCCTATAAACACGTTTCGGACTTACACCATGAAAATATTCATGTGGTTTATATCGAAAGACATTGGCAAAGCACTTTTAGATTAGCTACTAGAAATGATAAAACCGGTTTATGGGACTTTACTGACATTCAAGACAAACCTGTTGAACCTTCTAAAATTACTCCCAGAAATGCAAAATATATCGATATTCCATTTGAAGACGAAGAAAAAGCTGGATGCTCATCATTAGTAAGATCTTTTGTACAAATCCGTACTATTTCTCCAATTCCACTTGATTCATTCCCTCACCGTAACGAAATCGGCCATGGGGTTATTATTGATGCAGAAAATGGGTATGCCCTTGTTTCTAGAAGATTTGTTCCTCATGATATGTGTGATATATTTATCATTTTTGCGGAATCCGTGGATATACCAGCCAAAGTTGTATTTTTACATCCAAATCAAAATTATGCTATCATTAAATACGACCCAAGTCTAATTTTGGCTGATGTTCGTGCTCCTAAACTTAGTAGCACTCCTTTGAAAAGAGGTGAAAAATCATTTTTCGTTGGTTATAATTTCAATTTAAGATTAGTAACTGATGATGTCAAAGTAAGTGCAGTCTCTTCCATTAATGTTACTCCAAATGTATTATCACCACGTTATAGAGGTACCAATTTGGACTGTATTTTATTAGATAGCAAATTATGTCTCGAATGTGATACTGGTGTTTTAGCCGATTCAGATGGTACAGTTCGTGCATTCTGGTTATCATATCTAGGTGAAAGTAATTGTGATAACTCAGGAGATGTTTTATATAGAATGGGTTTAGATGTTACTGATGTTTTGGATATTGTTGATATATTGAAACAAAACAAGGTCCCAGGCTCTTTGAGAATCTTAGATGCTGAATTTGGTGCAATGACTGTTTTGCAAGGTAGAACTAGAGGTGTTCCTCAAGAATGGATTTCTAAATTTGAAGAAGTTTCCCATGATGAAGTCAAGTTTTTATCAGTGCAAAGAGTTTCAGCACCAATCCTTAATCATCCGGTCAATCCATTGAAAACTGGTGATATTATTTTATCAGTCAATGGAAACATCATTAAGAGTATGAGGGATTTCAAAGTTATGTACCATAACGAAACCTTGAATTTCAAGGTGATAAGACAAAAGAAAGAATTGGATTTGATAGTTCCAACTATTGATACTAGTAGTATCAATACATCTCATGTTGCAACTTGGTGCGGTGCTCTTTTACAAGCTCCTCATCATGCTGTTCGCCAACTCATGGAGAAGATTCCATCTGAAATTTACGTTACTCGTAAGAATGCAGGTGGTCCAGCTCATCAATATGGTATTGTCACCAATAGTTTCATTACTCATGTGAATGATCAAGAAACTAAAGACCTTAAGTCATTTATGGAAATTGTTAAAAAAATCCCTGATAACACCTATGTTAAAATCAGATTAGTTTCTTTTGACCACATTCCAATTGCTATATCAGTTAAAACTAATTATCATTATTTCCCATCAGCTGAATTAAAGAAAGATGACAAAGGTGATTGGGTTGAATATGAATATAAAAATACATAGATATCTATAGAGTTCAAGCTTACGATTAAAAAAAAACAAACAAAATTCGTGAAAAGTATTTATTGGTATATATATACAAGATGAAATTAATGAATAGGCATTATGAAAACATGTAAACTTCGTAACTGAATACTGTCAAGATAGTTTTTTATGGTAAAAATTTACTCAATTTTTTGACTTTTTGACCTTTATCTGAAATCAAATGAGTACCATCGAAATGATTCATGGAACGAGGAGTAAATTTACCATTACCATGATTTCTATGTCCCGATCTTGCCTTAAGACCAGTACTTGTTCTTATAAGTCTTTTAGCAGCAGACTTATTAGTTTTGATCTTAGTTCTTGTTTGAAGCAAGACGTTCATGGCCGGCTTTTTGGCAAATATTATTCTTGATGCCGATTCGAGAAGATTTCCAAACATATTGAGCTCCGTATCACTAGGCTTGTGCAGCTGACCTCTAAACCTTTTCAAACCTGTTAGATCTTATTCCCAGTAAGTCAAATTTTTTTCTTTCAGAATTTTTTTCTTCATGATATATTAACACTCGCACGACCACCGTATCAATATTCATTACCCCAGGTCCGGCCTTACTTCCATTAAGGCTAATCAGACTAACTGGTCTCGTTTTCACTAGAGCTATATCCATTGAGAAGGTTGGATATTTGAATGGAGTTCTTGTTGTTATTGTTGGGTTCAGCGGACTCAATTGTAGGAGACTTCACCTTACGTTTCTTAAAGATATTTTAGTGTTCTCTGAGTCAGAATAGGCTTTGCCAATGGGGGTTGTTGCTTTTTGCTGGTCCTGATTTCTTTTCAAGGCCCTGTACCTCGACAAGCTGCTCTTTTTCCTCGTCTTTGGCCTTCATTTCATCTTCTTTTGCTTTAGTTTTCAATTGATCATAAAATCTTGCAGATTTTTCATCTAGCTTGTACGAAGAATTACGTGACTCTAGGTTTTCCTGATACTCTTTATATTTTTGTTCTTCGGTTGTTAGTATGTCCCAATGACTATTACAAATTCAACATACCTCTTGACTCTTTCAACTGATCTCTCAAAGTCTTCCTTTCCTCGTTTTCCTCAGCAAGACCCTCTTCTGGATCTGCATTTCCTTGTCTTGGTTGCTCGCCAACCCCCGACTTAACCAGTTCATTTTCCTTCACGAAATCAGGCATTACTCAGGAGATTGGATGGATACTGTTATGGGGTAATTTGACTGTGAACCTGTTCCCATCAACAAGCAAACAAAAAACAAAAAAACAAGAGCGCAGTCGAAATATTGCAAAAAAAAAAAAACTACAAAGTATGGTTTTCATTAAAACAAGCTTAACATTTCACACGGAAGAAAATACTATAAACCAGAACAAAGTGATGTTCTATTAATTTTTCAAGGAAAAGAATTCAATCTAAAGAATTATCATTAATCGTCATTACGGACTTGCGAAGGTCTTTCAGCAAAATAACGAGGCTCATCGAAAACATGGTATCTATGGCCTCTTACACCGTCACCTCTAAACAATTGAGGCATTCTCAAGCTTTCATCAACCTCGTCTTCATCTATATAGTGATTACCATAGATGAAGTCATTACCTTCTTCAATTTGGTATTCTTCTAAGAGTTTAAATTTAGCAATTTGTAATTCGGTATCAGTAATTGTAGATCTTGAAATTCTGGCATAAGCAACTTTTTTCAAGTCTCTGAATAGGATATATTCACACCATCTATCCCAATCATTGCTATCGATATCACGCATTCTTGATTTGTCACTTACATAGGTGTTATAATTACCTTCATAAGGATTTGTCACCAAGTAACTTAAGAGAACTAAAGGTCTTTCTGATTCACCCATGATTCTTTGAAGTTCTAAACTTTGTAATCTACGATCTTCTTCGTCTTCTTCTTGGCCAGAATGGAAAACAACAACATCAACCAATTCACCATAGATATCCAAAGTAGCATGGATAGCAGGTGCCAATTCACCAACTGGAGAAGGTAACAAATGATGACTTGAGCTAATAATTGGGAACTTAGAAAGTAATGCTGCACCCCAAGTATGTTGATTTGGGCCTGGACCATAATCTGCATACATACCTAATTCTTCGGCAATAGTTTGAGTAAAATCACGATTACCCCCAATTAGTCTTTGAGTATCACTTTCGAGTAAACCAATAATATCGACTTCAGCTTCTTTGATCAAATCTTTCATTCTATGTTCACTTGACCACATATCATTATCCAAGCCAAAATGAACACACCAAATACCAGCAGTGAATGATTGAGATGATGAATTGTATGGGTGATATGGTTTAGTAGGATATCTTTTGAAAAAAACAGCAATAGAGAAGGCAAGGAAAACGGTAAGAATTGCAAAAGTTTGTTTAAACAATTTTTTACCAATGGTATTGATACGTGTGATATGAGAACTGCGGTTTCTTAAATTATAATTTAAGATACCCGCTAAAATACCAACAAAGGAACTACCCAAAACAAGGTCAGTTCTTTCTCTTAATAATGGGCCACCAGGAACGAAAGCATAAGCTACGATCCAAACACTAGCTAGAGAAAAAACAATTGAATAAAAGAAGGCTAAGGTGAAGAGGAGGGAGGGATTATAACCAACAGTTGATTGCCAAATTAAAGGAGCCAAAGTGGATAAGTAAAAACTGTAAACAGTCGAGCCAGCATAACCTAACCAACCTTTATAAGAGTAAAGAATGTAGGCACTTACTGCACCAGCAAGTAAGTTATAGGTTGGACCCAGGAAAGCATTAGAATGAACCTTTACTGAAAGAGTAATACCTAAACCTATAGCGAAGAAATTGATAAGAGCTCCAGTGATTGGGGTTGGACCAGTAACTGGATAACCATCCCAAGCCCAAAATATCAAGGTTGAAGAGTCACTTATAAGGAATTGGATTGAGAAAAGATAAGCACCAAAACCCAAAGCGGATAAAAAGATGGAACCACCCGATCTTTCAGTTGAAAGTTTGAAAGTCGTTGAATTTAAGGAAGGAGTGAAAAAGGCAGCGAACAAACCCAAGAAGATTCCGATTTCGTTCAACCCACCATTTTCTTTATGCATGACTGGCCAGAAAGGATTATTTGAATAACTTGAATACTTGATGATTGAGGAAGCCAATAAACCCAAGAGAAAAGAAACTGCAAAAGCGTTCAACTTCTTTGGTTGATTGGACAAGGTCCAGATTTCAGTAATTAAAGCAATAATTCCAAAACCAGTACCGGCGGTAATAATTAATAATCTTGATTCTGGATCTTCAATTTTATAGGAACCAAGACCCAATAAAATGGTCAAAGATCTAGCTAAGAATTGGAATCTTGAAAAAAAATTTCTAATAAAGGGAATGATTAAAATAAAAGGAGCAATAACGAAAATCAGAATCGTTGCTTCATAACCAGAAAGCCCCATATGCCATAATGGGAAATACCACACACATAATAAGAGAGAGGTAATAACAGTCCAGAGAAAGAAAGAATTGATGGTGTTGACGATGAATTCAAAAGTAGAATATTCATCCAAGTCATTAGTTTTTTCAGTGGGGGGTTTTGCTTTATTTGCTAAAGTGAACCCATCACCAAAGATTTGAATTTCCAAGTCTTTGAAATCCACAATTGACCAAGTATCAAAGGCAACATCTAAAATGATCAAAGACCATTCAAAATAAGCATAAACAGAATAAGCCCCGGCACGATCATGGACTTTATGTTGAATAAACCAATAAATCAATGGAATTAAAGTAAGGAAAAACGTTAAAGCAGTTAAATACCTACCTCTTCTAACCAAGGACCCTGGAGGAGACAACTTACTTATGATAATCGTCCACGGAATGGTTAATACAATATAACTAATCATGAAAATATCATGCCAATCATGATCATCGGTGGAGGTGATATAAACCCACCCTCCGCAAGTAATAGTTCTTATGAAACCGGAGAACACCCCGATATAAGGCAATGAAGAATTCGACTTATACAACTTAATAAAATTAAAAGCTAATAGCAAGAATCTTGGACCTGCCGTTAACGCAATTAAAATTTGGAAAACTGATCTTTCAGGATACCTGTCCCCAATAGTGGCAGAAACACTAGGAAACCATTCATCAGGATAACCCCAGCTAGAATTTTCCACAATCTTTTCATAATGTAAGTAACAACCAACAATTAAAGCTGCAAAAAATGCACTATAAGCAAAGATAGTATGGGCATAAGCGATATAACTTGCATTAAACGAAAGAATTGGGGTCTTCAAACCGGCCTTTCCCGGCTGCAATTCTTTTTTCTCCTTAGTCATGCCTTCCACTAGCGATCGATTATCAATTCGGCCCAGTACAACTTTAGCTTATTCAGGTAAAGTTGGCATTTCGTTGAATTTTTCATTTGACTTGGGGTTTTTTTACACGAAGTTAGAAAAAAAAAAAGAAAATCCGAGGGTATACCGGTCACATGACAACAACCGGATATTGCCCGGGCACCCGGTCGTGCGCGTTTCCCAGGAAAAAAAAGCCATATTCTCAACGAAGAGCCAGTTAAAATTGATCAAATTATAATGAAAAACAAGTGAAGCATAACTAAGAAGTAGAGGGAACAAGATGGGTATGTACATTGGGGAGAAGCCAAGACAGGAGAATACTAACCAGCCGCAGCATTAACCAGTTTAGCATTAAGCGAGTACCAAAACCACAAGAGACCGGAATTGACCTCATTTGATGATATCGACTACGAAAACTATGCTGAAGTTAGTTCAGCCAGAAAGTCGATGTTGAGAGAACAATGGATTAGAAACCAATCTTTGAAGGTGACCCACGAAGCATTAAGAAAATGTAAGCAGTACCACGAACAAGATGCCCAAAAGAACTGCAGACCGTTAGTGTTGAAATACATGAAGATGCTTGAAAGTTATCCATTAGAAGGGTACTTGGGCTACCAAAAGAACGATCCTTCCAAGTAATCCATTTATACACACAGCCATCAATCATATCAGTCCTATCAATCATATCGGTCCTATCAATCATATCAGTCCTATCATATCATAACCAATAACCAATCATAATCATAATCAATCATAATCAATCATAATCAATCATAATCAATCATAATCAATCATAATCATAATCAAAATCAATCACAATCATAATCAATCACACACATTGCCACTACGTCCATTATGTCCATACAACATTTATATTTATCTATTAATCTATTTATTCGTTAGCTTGCCTCTGTAGTTAGTGTTCTAGTAAGCCGGAAAGTAGTGCCAGCACCCAAAAAGCCAAAGAACCAATGAAAAGTTGCCAACTTTTAGTGCGCTTCCATTTTTTTTGTTAGCAAAATCGGAATCCGAGAGGATTTCGATTTTTTGTTAGGAAAAAAAAGTTAGAAAAAAATTGGTGTTGGAAGAAGAAGATACTTTTCATCTTTGATCAAACAGATTATTAAGTAAGATGTTTCGTTTAGGTGCCACCCAAGTTGCCCGTACTGCCGGTGCAAGGTATGTAATTGAGTGAACGGTGAATGGCGAATGGTGAATGGAGAATTGTGGAAGGAGCAGTGAAAAATTTATCATTCAAAATATCAATTGAATTGAATACTAACAGATCTAGAAATTATGCTACTTTACGTGAAATTGAAATGCGTCTTAAGTCAATTAAGAACATTGAAAAAATCACCAACACCATGAAGATTGTTGCTTCGACCAGATTGAACAAAGCTCAAAGAGCCATGACTGCTTCAAGAGTTTTCAATAAAACTGATGCTGAATTTATGGAAAATGCTCAACCAGAGAAAGCCGAAGATGAAAAAACTTTATTAGTTGTTGTTTCTTCTGATAAAGGTTTATGTGGTTCCATTCATACTCAAATTTCCAAAGCTGCTAGAAAAAGATTTGAAGAATTAAACGGTTCTGCTGATATTGTTACCATTGGTGATAAAGTCAGAACCCAATTACAAAGAACTCACGCCGATTCCATGAAATTGGCTTTCAACGGGGTTGGTAAAGAAGCCCCAACCTTCCATGAAGTTGCTTTAATTGCTGATGAAATTAAAAAATTGGGCCAATACGAAAATATCGAAATTTTATACAATAAATTCGTTTCTGGTGTTTCTTTTGAACCTTCCAAATTCGCCGTTTTCGCTAATGATGCCATTGAAAAAGCCCCTGGTTTATCTAAATACGAATTAGAAGGTGAAGATATCGGTGAAACCTTGAGTGACTTATCCTTGGCTAACTCTTTATTAACCGCTCAAGCTGAAGCTTATGCTTCTGAAATCTCGGCCAGAAGAAATGCTATGGATAACGCTTCTAAGAATGCTGGTGATATGATTAACTCTTACTCTATCTTGTATAACAGAACTAGACAAGCTGTTATTACCAATGAATTGGTTGATATCATTACCGGTGCTTCCTCTTTAGGTTAGAGCCCTTTAACGTTATAAATAAAAATCTTTCCATTCTTCAATTACATGTTTCATGATATATTCTGTCTACAATAAATAAAAATTCATCTTTAATGTTTGTAAACTGTAAAATTAATCTAATTTAATGGCGCTATAAATCTTTTTAATAAATAATAATCCAGTTAATACTCCAACTGATCCACATCCAATTCCAATAACAACACAAACTAATGCCATGTAAGCAAAATAAAATAATACACTAACAAAATCATGGATATGTAAATATAACGTAAAATAATAAACCGAATATCCATAAATAAACCACCCAATACTAGATCCAACTCTAAAACATAACCATTGCCAATTTGGATTATTATAAACTGCTAATGAAATATAAGTTGCAATAATTGATGATTCGGCAATTATAATTATAAGTATTAAACTGGTGATCAATAAAAATCCATACATATAGTAAAAGGTTGTCTTTTCTAACCAAACCGAATTGAATATAAATAGTAATTCAACATAAACAATACCAAATGGTACGGTTCCAAAAATTAATATACTGGTCACGGGATTTAATAACCAGGATACCTTCTTTTTCGATGGTGTTGGAGTGAAATTCTTATTCTTATCCTTGGTTTCATTCTTAGAATATCCAGTATAACTTCCAATTAATGAACGGTTATCAAATTTCTTTAAATTCCCATAATAACCCCCAATTACCCCCAATGGTATTTCCACAACTAATACTAATAGAATTAAAACCAATATGGTTCCAAATGGTAATGCATAAGATGATGCTTCTGCCCATACAAAGAAATTTAGTATCAAAACAACTGTAAGTATTAAGGTTGGTAAGAATCCACTGAAAAAAATTGAATAAATCAAACATGTCTTTCGTGTATAGGAAACGTTAATATGATTGTTATTAAAAATTTTGTGAAGTATAATACCAGTATAAGAAGAAACAAATCCCAGGGTTATAAAGAAAAATAATGAAATTGAAAAAAAGGCCCCTTGATGATTATTGAAAAATGCTGTTGATGATGTTGATTTACCAATTATTAAATTAGAATTGAGTACTAGAATAACGATAACTCCAAGCGTAGCCACAATAATTTGAACACCGCTTGATACTAAAATAGTAAGCGGTAAAGCAAAGACTGGTTTTTGAAACACTTCGTCAATTAAATTCTTCCAAGAGTTTGATAATTTTTCATTTTCATTATTTGTAGTTGGTAAAGGAGACGAAACTGCGTTTACTTCAATATCTGATTTTAAAACTCTTAATAATACAATACCAGCAATTAATGAACCAAGTGAAAGTAAGATAATTGAGTTAATGAATGAAATCCAGTGGATTTTATGATTTGTAGTTGTTTCATTTTCATAATATAAATCCCATCTAGAATCATAATCAATTGAATTATCTTCACGCCAATAAACTGAATAAGTATATGGAATAATAGTACTTTGAGAGAAAACTTCCCCCTTTTCATTCTTCTTCAAATTCAAAGCAAAGTTTTTATAATCTTTAGATGATCCAGGACATTGTTCATTACTAACACTTTTAGGATAAACTTCAAATCCGACTATAGTATTTTTATTCTTATTTTTACGATCTGAATGATATCTAATAACCAACATAACATGATTATAAATGTAACTCACTCCATCTTCAACAAAACCTAATGGGAATCCAGCAGCGTAGTACTTGTTATTCTTATTACTACTCACAAATGTGGTGGCCCCTGGCAATCCATCCAATAACCAGTGAACAACATAACCATCTTTTATCAATGATTCAGCCTTTCCTATACCGGTCTCTTTCGCAACTAAGTTACATAACCTCAAACATGGTTGATCAATACCAAATTCCAAATTATAGTCACTTTCCCAGATTCTGTCCCCACTCAAAATCTGTCCTAATGAAAGTGACTTTGCTTTAGCACTACTTCCACGGCCCTTTGGACAAACAAATGGTAAATTATAATATGGATAAGGTAATTGCGTATGATCCGATTCAACCTTATTAACTAGTAAGTCGACTTTATCCCCCTTCTTATAATAATTCGGAGATCGTTGAAAATCAAACGCTATTATCACTTGTAGCTGGACAAGTATTAGCATCCATATTTGCAATATAGACCTAGTCTTCATCTTATTTCTGGTTTATTCTGGTGCCAATTGTTTAAGCAATACCCTGATTCACGAAACCTAATCAAAATTTCTCCCTAGCTATGAATCTATAGTCTTTAACTCAAGATATTTATATTTTTAATGCTAAGTTGTCAATTTTCCTCAGAACAGACTTTAGGTTTGGTTATTTTTCACCTTTGGCTGTTTTTGATTTTTTTTTTTTCTCATTGCGATCGTTGTTTTTTTTTTTTTATATAAATTCATGTTGGTTTTGTTAACAGTTTGATCGATAGTTGGTGAACTTCTTTTTCGCTACATCAACAAAGACTTCAATTGTCCTAAATATAGGTCAGTGGCTTACCTAGAACCAAGGGCTTTGGGTTGAACTACAGAGTTACCGAGAATTTCAGCTCAAAACACAATGTCTGTCACAATTCAATTGGCTTGTGATTGGCTTAGGTGGCAGCTAGGATGAGCATTAAGGTTATCTTTAGAACACTTCATCGACTATGCAGGGCTAGTTGATGTTACTGTAGAGTCAGAATCCACATCTACAAAAGGCAAGAAGTCGATATATGATCGTATATTGGACTCAGTTATTCTTTATTTTTCGTTTTCAACTACAACGATATTCATCTTTCATTTTTATCCACTTGCTAGATCATAACCAGGATCAAACGGGCAAGTGTAGTAAAGGGAAAAAGATCTGACTGTAGTTCACGATTTTTGGAGTGTTTTGACACTAATGCAGGTAGGGAAAAACGACGTTAATAGTACAAAATAATCCAAATCAAAATATAAACAAACGTCAAATCCAGTAATCAGCCTCCCTAAAATCATCATTAGGATCTTTGCTTCAACGACTCCATGGCTTCTCTAATTAGATAGTTACCCTTTGGGTCTAAATTCAAGGCGATGGTAAACTCTCTGATAGCTTGAATTTATCATCTTGGATATTGTAAAGTTGACCTAAAAGGAAATGAACTGATGCTTCATTTGGAGCTAATTCCTTAACTTGTTCGAAATATTTTAAAGCTTGTGAAAATTGTTGCATCGAAAAAAGTAATTGGGCCTTTTTGAAGATCGGTAATGCGTTTAATGGTTGCAATTTATTAGCTAATTCATATTGTCTTAAAGCTAAGGATTTTTTACCTAATTTTTCTAATACCATACCAACGCAACATATCAATGTAATGTTGACTGGATTTATTGAAACAGCTTTACGGAAATGATAATCTGCCTTCTGGTAGTCCCCTAAATTAATATAAACCATCCCAATACCATACAAGGCATTATAATGGCGGGGATCAATTAGTAATCCAATACGGAAATTTTCTAATGCCATCTCATAGTTATCATTACCAAGATATTCATGTCCCTTTAAAGTGTAAGCATACGTGAAATTTTCGTTTAATTTAATTGATTTACTAAAACATTTAATTGCTTCGTGTGGTTCTCTTGTTAATGAAAATAAATTACCGATAACACACCAAGTAACTGCCAGATCTTTATCCAAATCATGTAACTCATTGGCTAAATACGTAAGTTCAACTTTTTTATGTAGATGCCATAATAATGTAGAATAATACTCCATATCTTCCAATCTTGTTCTATCAAGTGTTCTCAATTTAACAAACAAATGTTCTGATTGCTTATAGTTAACAATCTCATAATGTAATCGACCCAATTTACTTAATACCCATGGTGTTTCCTTTTCGTTATCTGGCAAGGATTCTAAGATACGAATTGCTTTATAACAATCGTATTTACACATACTTTTAATCCCTTTAGCAAAAATACTATAAAGCTTCAATAAATAGGCATCACTATTAATGATTTCTTTATTTGTCATTATGCTGAGCTGATTATGATGATTATGGTGTGCTTCATTGAGGTTAGATGATGTAGGTATAAGACCACTCGAGCTATTCCTTTTCAATCCATTTCGTATACCTGCGGGTCTTTTATTTAAATTATTCGGATTTGTTACCGCTCCAACGCCTCCATTATTGTTAGAATTATTATGAGCATTAACGTTTGCATTATTATCATTGGATTTATTAGGTTGGGAAATTAATCTAGAAGTAATTTTGGAATAAGTACTTTCTCGTTTGCTTTTCCTTGAATTATCATTACCAGTTGGAGTTATGATAGTATTTGAATGCATTGGGAAACTTGGTTTGGGAAAATCAAATCGATTATTTGAACCACCATTATCCGTTGTTGGTTTCCTTATTGGTGCATCAGGGACCAGGGTTACTTTAACTCGAGGAGTCGAAACAAATTCAAGCTCATCAACAGCCATGGGTTTATTGCCATTATTAACCGGTGTAGTTGAAAATGGATTACTGATGTTATTAGGATTTGTATTAGAATAATCAATCGATTTATCGGTTGTATTAGGATCCAAAAATGAAGGCCGACTTTTATTGGGTAGATTAGTCACAGTAGATAAAGGAGCATCTTTGAACATCGAATTGGGCTTGAAAATTGATTTAACTTTAACATAAACACCCATTTTACATATTTCTTGTAATGCTTCGAAATCAAATTGATTGTAGGTTAAGCAGTACGAATAGTTTAAAGCACTGCTTTTTATATCGCCAGTAGCCTTATATAAATCCCCCAATAAGTGGTAAATCGAGGACAGATCTGGATAAATAGAACGCTGAGAAAGATAAGTATATCTCGCTTGAGCCGTGGTGAAAAAGGCTGGATTCCCATTTTTCAAGTTATTATTAACATTTGTATCATTTGAATTGAAGAACTTGTCATTGTTTTCATTCATAAATGGGATTATAGCAGATTCATTATACAAGTGACTTATTTTTAATAATTGATAAATTCCTTCCTTATATTTTTTCAATTGGAAACACAGTTTGGCAAATATGTACCCACACCCTAAATTGTCATTGATTTCTATTATTTCTGCCAATTTGTTATACACCGACTTAAACCTTCCTTGTCTGAACAAAGTTAGAGTATATAGATAAATCGATTCAAGGTTGGATGGATCACTAGCTAATAACCTTTCACACGCAAATTCTGCATTTTTATAGTTGAGATTATCCAAGGAATGGATAATGATTGATTTCAAATGATGTTGAACATACTCCTGATCCGGATCAGACCTCATTATACGATGATTGTGACACTCTTATATTGATTATTCGGTTGGTTAAAACTGTCGGCTCACACACGATGGTGTTATAATATGATCCAGGGTTTAGCTTAAGCTTTCAATCAAAAACAAACACCTAAAACTTGATTGCAAGGTCCAAACCAGTACTGTCACTTGCAAACACCTTTCTAGCAAACTCGTATCAAAATAGCTAGGCCTAAATTCAAGTATCCTTCGAATAGTACATCAAGTTTTTCCATAGTTAGAAAATAACCACAAACGAACATAAGTAAACATCAATAGATATCACCCGTACACCAGGGGAATCAACTCAATTAGTATAAGCTTTTGCAGTTATTTGATAAATTACATTGATAACTACCTTGAACATTCATTTTAATAATATACAGAGATAAACATGAAGAGAATAAAAAAAGTATAATGTTACATAAAGAAAAGGGAAACAAGGTAAGGAGTAAGAAAAAAAAAGCAATTATTCAAGAGTTGATAAATACAGAAGAAAGAATTGAGTAAATAGAGAATAAAATAGTGTGATATCAAGAAGTGAAAGGTATAAAGGGGGATTCTCAAAGAAGACATCTATTTTTTAGATTTAATAACAAAAGTATGATTACCAGATCCATCACTGCTGTAAGCCAACATTTTATCCTTTTTTTTACTACCACTGACAACACGTCCGTTACTATTTGAAAAAATCAGCTTACTATCGGTTCCTGAAGAAGAGGGTCCATTTTGAGAATTGGCAGTATTTGAGTTACCACTGCTTATGGTTTGAGCAGTGGTACTGGCAGTTTCTGCTTGATTGAAATAATCGGGTTGTTTTCTTTCTCTTGAATTTGGAGTTCCAATTGGTGATGAAGGTGGGAAGCTATGTCCCAGTTTAGGAGACAACAATCCGGACGCTAAGAGATAAGGAGAGGCAAATCCCGAATGACTAGCTCCATTATTATTGGAGTTATTTTGACCATTTGAAACTTGAGGAGTAGATGGACTTTTATAACCTTTAACACTAGTATCAATACTCAATTTAGGTTGTTTATCAGTACTTTGACGTTGAACCGATGACATGGTAGTTTCATCAAGAGAATCAACTATTGGAGAGTTTTCTTCAGAAGTAACGAGACTTTCGTTATTATTGTTAGTTGAGGTATTACCGTTAGATGTATTTTGATTATCAACGGTTGAATTACCGAAAAAATTATTATAATTACCACTGGAATCAATTACACCAGAATAATCATCATCAAACCCATCACGTATAAAACCTTTGGCTCTTAATTCTTCATCTTTTAATTTGGTTTCTTCCCTGGCTTTAGCTAATAATTCTTGAGCTTTCAGTAAACTAACAGTTGGGGTTGAACAACTTGAAACAACCGGAACTGAATCATCAATATCAATAGTAGCAGTCATCAAGGCTTTAATCCAACCTCTCATTTCTTCATAACTTTCAACTGCAAAAAAATGAGTTTTTGGTTGAGTAAAAGTCAAACCTTTTTTGAAACCAGGAGCTGGTGGTACTAATTTGAAACAATAACGTCCAAATCCAGTTGATGCAGCATATAATGCAACATATTTATCGTTAGAACTTGCAATAGCTTCACTTTCAGTATTAACCGGTATAACTTTATGAGCCGTTATATCAATTAAACCTTTTTCCTTTTTATCTTTTAATGATGCAAAATATGATAACCTTGTACCATGTAAAGTAAAATAACGTGATCTCCAACCTAATGTGCTACCAGATTTCTTAGACATCCAACCGCTAAAATTAGCTGATTTAATTGCATCATCAGGAGAAACTTCTCTGATACCTTCTTGGAAAGCGGAAGTTTTCAGTTTTTTCAGACCAGTTAAATTACGGAAATTTTGAGTTGAAGCAGTTCTTAAATTTTTAAGACGAGTAGCCACTGGAGCATTTGAATTTGGAGCAGCCGTATTATTATTATTATTAGTTAAAGCAGTTGAATCTGAGGCAGATCTTTTTTCATCCTTTAAATTTTTAGAAGAATCCCGTTTATTATTTGAAATCTCTCCACGAACTGATTTAGACTTACGAGGAGAGAATTGAGTATTATCAATATCAACATATTCAGGTTCAGCATCTGAATCATCAGGATCACCAAATCCAGTTAAATCATTTGGTTGTTTTGGAATGAATTTGGATTGACGTTTAACTTTAGCTGGGGATTTTAAATCATCATCGTGATGAATATTTTGACTTTGATATTTATTTTGTTGAACTTCTTTATCTTTATCATCATTATTACCCGATAAGAAGGAAAATAAGGACGAATGACGCCTATGATTATTGGAAGAAATAACTGATGAATTTCTGCGATGAGAATCACGATTAATATTACGTGATTTGTTTTGAGAAGTTGCATCACTTATAACTGAAGTTTCATAAACAGAAGAAGCCGGTCTACTTAATCCACCATTGTTAACATTTGAAATACCTAAACCAGCATTTGAAGCATTAGTTCTTGTCATATATAAAGCATTAGAAGAACTTGAAGGACTATCATGATTATCTTTATTACCTTCACCAAATTTAAAACTACGATTTAAAGGACTTTGAGCAGGAGGTTCAGGGGCTTTACGAGGAGACATAAAGGTTAACTCATTTGATTGTTTTGGAGTAGATAAACCAGAAGCCAAAGGAATATTTTCCATTGATTGAGATCTTTTACGTTGATGACGTCTTATGGAACTATTTGTTCTTAAAGGTTTTGGGGTAGCAGTATCAATTGAAACAGAAGGAAGTAATTGCAGTTGCAGTTGAGAACGCAGAGCCAGACGAGAAACTGATGATGAATTTATTGTAGAATTGAAACGGGAAAAAGAATTATTATTGGAAGAATTAAAACGTTGATCATCATCAGAATTATTATGGGGGAAGGAAACATTATTAAAAGTATTATTATAAGGAGAATTAGATGAATTATTAAAAGTTTTAGAATCATTAACATTAGAAGGATCATCTTCTGAGATTTCTGACAGTTCATCAACTGGCTTATTAAATTTTTTCAGTCTTGAACTAATTTGTTTTAAATTTTCAATTTCTTTATAAACTTCAAACCTAGTACCAAAAGAATCAATATCCAACTCTTTTAAATGAGTTAAATCTAATTGAAATAAAATTTCACCAGTTATTTTATGACGAGAAAATTTACCAGCAACATCTAAATCAAAACCTAAAACAATAGCAAAATAGGAACTTACTTGTTGAGGAGTCCATTCATTCGCATGTAAAGGATTTAAATCTTCAGTTAAAGATTGAGCACTTGGATTACGTTGATGAGACAGATTGATTGGGGTTGATTTTGATTGATTTGGAGATAAAGAATCAGTTTGCATTTCTTCTAAAGCTTTATCAATATCATCCATTGTTTTATGAACTTGACCAGAAGAAGTTCTTTTATTAACGCTTGAATTTGAAGTTGATAAATTCTCAAAATTTTCTGCTAATTGATTAATTTTAGGAGATAAAGGTGATTTATTTGATTCTTGTGGTTTTGATGTAGTTGTATTTAATTTTGAATTCAAATTTTTTTCTGAATTAACCCTTCTAGATCTAGATCTTAATAAACCAGTTGAAGGTTCTGAATTAGCTAATACTTGAGTAAAAGATTTTGGATATAGACCAACTTGTTCGGTAATCAAATTCTTACCCATATACCAACCATCGTTATATTCGGAATCGTCAGCTAAAACTTCAACCTTATCACCAACTTTTAAATCCAATTCATCACCTAATCTGGCGTTAAATTGTTTTATACAAATGTATAAACTTGCACCATTCAGACCTTCCGTCATTGTAAAGTAGTCAATAGTTACTTTTTTAAGGAGGGGGCAAGTACTAGAATGTAACTAGCTCCTTCAGTTATAATACGATTCAAAGGAAATTAAATTAAGACAAAGAAAACAAATAAATATTAAAACAAAAAAAAAAACTAAAACCACCAAAACAGAACTAATAAATCAGCTGTTACAAGGTATAAGGAGTGACTAATGTATTGATTTTTGTTTAAAGAAGCCCACTAGATGGTTTAAGAAGCACAAGCACACCAAATGGTTTAAAGAAGGTTGTGTTGATGGAATAAGCGCTGTTAATCAAAAAAGAAAAGACAGAAAAACTTTACAAATTAAAAAAGCGAGAAAAAGAAAAGAAGAATATGAAAATATGACAATTATCAACAACGCAACCCCAATCCCAACTACGATGCCACCGCCGAAACAATACCTACTGCCCATACCAGCACCAACAGCAGCATGTAACCACGCTATTTGGGCCTACGACCATGTAAATGGGCCTCCTCGTAGTCCGTAGCGTAAAAAATGCGGCCTATTAGTAAACAAAGACATTACGGTCTCATGAGAATATGATAACCTCAATACAAGATTGAAACACCTTGGTACACGGTATGCGGTTATGACAGAGATTGCAACTCCTCCAGTTGTCCTTTCTCCAGTCGTCTGTAGTCATTTCCCTAAGCTGTTGAACCGTACTGTTTACTGTTGAACAGTGCTGTTGAATGCTGTTGAAGAGCCGGTGTCCGGGTGTTTGCCTTGTGGCGATGGGTCGTGCAACAACCAGTTACCCAGGTCGTGTGACATACTCAAAAGAAAAGAAATTAGATACCCGTACACCAAAGACAAGAAAAACACCCATACACCAGCAGCCACTATACAAAGGTTCCTGGTACTCCCGTCTCCCCTGATACGCTTGCATTATCAACATACTATATGACAACCTAGTTGCACATTAAGATACTACGATTAGACTAATCCTATTTGCTGAGCATATCAGAATCGTGTCATTGCGAGTGAACCTAGATCTTTTGGTGTAACCAAGAATATTTGGTCTGCCTAATGAGATAAACTATATATAAAGAGAAATATATAAAGAAACATTAACAGTTACCAATGCCCCCTCCTTCCACTCCTACTGATTCAAATGAATTGAATCGTCGTGTTCACAGAAACCATCCACGAGTTCGTGCCACTAATTCAGTTGGAATGATTCCACCCCATCCAAATTCTAATGATTCTTCAATGTTACATGGATTAAATATGGTTCTGAGGTATTTTTTAAATAACGATATCCATCCCCAAAGAGTGAATCATCATTCGTTACCAGTACGTTCACAAGCGATTGATTTGAGAAGACGTTTAAGAAGACCCTCGGAACTGGCTCGGAGACGTCAAAGAAGACGCCAAAGAGGTTTAGGATTGTCTATTGCTTTGGGTGAAGAACAAGATGAAATGCAAATTGATGATTCTAACTTGAATGAAAGTGATCATCATCAAGTTCCAATAAGTAATGATGATTCCGATGATGATTCAGATGATGATTTTTCAAATTCAATCTTACAATCAAATGAGTTAGAAAATTCAATTCCAAATAGAAGATCCTCTTCATCTTCGCTTTCTTCTTCATCTACTTTTGATTTTTCAGAACAAAACCTTGGCCAAAACATTGAATATACAAACGATAATCAAACCCCAGACCTTTCAAGCCTGTCCCATTCAGATAACGATTATTCTCATCAAGATATTAATAACCACGAAAGAATTACCCTAATGGGATGGTTCAACACTTACAGAAACGATTTGGAAAATCATGACACTTTAAGAAACCAAGAACGTCAAGCAACTGAAAGATTACTACTACTGTCTGCACGTCAAAACTACACTAATGAAAATACCCTCATAAACTCTTCTGATCTGAATCAATTATCACCAGTGTCCTTAACTAGACAAAATGCAATTCGTCGCTCGAATCCTCCAGCAAGATCTTCGACAAATTATGAAAAACCGAAAAACTTAAAGCCAAATGCTCGCATGCATTTTGATCCCTTTGGTAATTCCTTTAATGATGGTTCTCAAAATATTAACTACTCTTTTGAAGATATTAATCGCATTAATCAATCAATACTTAATCAATTGCCAGTTAATCACTTTTTCCCAATAACTAGATATACTAGATCTTTCGCTCAATATGCCTCCTGTCATAAAGAACACGACCATCGTTGGGAATATTATGAACTAGATTCAAATTTGAAAAATTCCAAAAATCATAAAAAAATCTGTGATCATTATATTAACGAATTCATTAAAGCCCAAAGTTATTTATTAGACTCAAATTATGGCTTGAAAATTAGTCCCTTGTTCCAAGACCATCAGCATATACATAAAAATCGTTTTGATCTAGACCATTCCTCGATTTGCCCCTTTGCTCATAACAAAAGATTGAATGACGATTCAATCATATTTGACCTGAATATGGAAGATGACTTGAATAACTTAATGGCCAATATCAAATCGGGCTCTTTATGGAGAACCCCAACAAGATCGTCTCTTCCCCCACCACCCCCTAAATCATTAAAATTTCACACAAGACCAAAACGTGAATTATCCTCAGACGATTTACGTTCATTGAAAAAACAAAAAATATCTTCAAATGACAGAGAAATGCCATTAAAGAATCATCTAAAATCGAAGTGCTCTAAAGAAGAAGAATCATTGGTTGAAAACAAAAACCAAATCCACCCAGATTATAACCCATCAACAAAATCCCATAGTCATTTCAATTCTCACGATACCCAATTCTATGACTCGTTTAATTCTACATCTAATCCTGTATCTGATTCAAACAGATTCGAATCAAAAAATCAAAAAATCGGTAGAAACCATTATTTTAAAGGTGAAACCGTCCCAAGTGAACTTCTAACTGCCGATGTAAAATACAAAATATTGAATGTGCTTCCTTGCTCATTTTTAAAACCTGGATCGCTATTTGAAACTAAAGTTAATAATATCGATTTCCCCATTGATATCAATTTCAATCATGTGGATTATGATACTGGAACTCTTCGTGGTAATCTCTTTTCAAACACCAAGAATAAAGGTTTCGACATGATTACTTTCCTTTGTGGAATGTTCATTAAACGTGACTCTTTAACTGGTTCACTTCCCTTGAATTCATCTGTCCACAAGAGATTAAGATTTGCCACTTTCTTAAACAAGGCATCTCTTAACACTAATAAAAAAAGCAAACCATTTCTGGTTCCTTTCACTGGGGAAATGATTGATTTCAAGAAAAACGATTTGAGATTCTTCAAACGTAACGATCCTGATAGGCCAAGCTCCAAAAGACTTTTGAATGAGAAAGTTAAATTCGAATTATCTCAGTGGTTATTTCTTGATCCATTCATTCAATGTTCCACTTCCCTTTTATCTTATAACTTGGCTCAAATCTGGAATGATTTGAAATACATGAATAAACTTTCCCACAGAAATCAAATGGATGTGGTTTTTGTCGCTGAAGGCTTTCTTAAGAACATCACTAAGCTAACTGATAGATTTCCCTCTTTCCACTCTTCTGAATTACCTGGATCTGACGAAATGGATCAACAGTGCTCAAAAGATCAAACCGAGAGATTTGAAAATCAATGGAACTCAACCGTTGTGAAAAGTCTTTCTAACTTTTTATCTTGCCAAGATCACTGTCTTTTGAATATCCAATTGAACTATTTACTATTTACAATCAGCATTGATTTAACTCAAGCTCTTGATGACTATATTAGTTTTTTATTATCAGATCTTCCGTCAGATAATATTTGGCATGAAAACTATAAACTATATAAGAAGTATCTCAATTTAGTGGATGAAAAAGATACCACATATCGAATAAAACTACTTTGCTCTTTGAATAGAAAAACTGGGTCAATCCAAATTGTCAATCCCTTACATGAGATCACCAAAAGCATTAAATTTACTTTTGAATTCAATCAACCAAAAACCTCGAATCCACCATCATCTAATTTCTTAAGTTCCGAACCGATGATTTCTCCATCTACTAGTACTGTTCCTGGCTATCAGGCTAGAAATGTTAGAGGAAGCAGATTAGGCAATGCCAATTTAGAATCGGACTTGGCTGCTGCTTACGCCGATGATTATAGAATGATGTTTGGCTCATTAAGAGATGAACTATTGGATGAGCTTAACCTTGATAGCCTTAGTGATGGTAGTGATTCGGATGATGCTAATAATAGCGGTTTTGAACAAGACTTTGATACTGATTCATGGAGCGGACCAAAGGACCCATTAAGGAAAATGGTAGCTCTTAATGATTTATGCTATGACTTTGGAACGGATATTGATAATAGAATGCAAATATTGATTGGAAAACCTAAAAGAGGGAATCATGGCTCAACTGCTGGCGGTGGCCATCAAAGCTTTGGATTTATATAACAACTTTATAATAACTTTTTCTACATTGTATATAACGAATGAAATGCTTTTTTTTTTTAACATATAACTATACCTATTTACAAGAATAACTCACTTAATCGTAAAATCGTTAATGAGATTCAGACGATCAATCCCAGAACCCCCAACCACCTTTTCCTTGACGTCTATCTTTATTTTTCTTTTTGAAGAAATCAGTCTTACATTCGGTATAAGCATCAAAGAAATCTTGACAAACGGTCTTATCAAGCTGGTTTCGTAATACACAGTTCATTGATGCTTGTCTACTTTCTTCACATGGATCGTAGAACTTGGATGGCTCCTTATTGACCCATCTGTATTTATGACGATGGTTTTCGGGGTTATCTGGATAAAACTTGAAGTTACCGCCCTCAGTGAAATCAATCTTGGATTTGTCTTTTATAACCTCATCTGATTCAACATTGGAAACTGGCTTACCAACGCTGCTTCCAGTATTAGCTTCGACGTTACCGGTGGAATTGGCCGGACTGGGCCTAATTCCAGAGTTAGAATCGGAGGTGTTGTGTGACTGAGAGCCAGCCTGGGCCTGTGGTTCTTCTGATGCCATTTCAGTTAATCAATTATCCAAGTTTTATGAAAACTCAACTTCTAGATGGTTATATCACTTATAAAAGATAAGTTTGAGAATTTCAACTACACTAAAAACAAAAAAAAATGAAAAAAAAAAAAAAAAAAAAAAAATGGAACTGAGATGATCTGAATAGTTTCTATAGTTTAAGAAAAAGTTATACAGACTACACTGTTCTTTTAGAAGTAAGGTTTTCCAAATACATAAAGATGAACCAGGCTAATTCAGCACTTCCAATTCAGTATATCAACACCTCAGAGGGGGCCGAGAAATCTATCTGTCAAAGATGTAAGACCGAAGATGCCATACTTATATCAAGAAAAGAGAAATTTTGCCAACGTTGTTTTGTGAGGTTTATTCGAGGAAAGCAAAGGAAACAGATGAACGGAGATAAGTTCAGAGTGAAATATGGAGAAGTTGCTGAAAAATTAGGACATCAAAAGATTCTTCTTGCATTATCTTGCGGAGTTTCGTCCATAGTATTATTTGACGTTATTGCATCCTTATTGAAAGAACAACTGGAAGGTCATAAAGGGAAGCAGGGGTTTGAGTTAGTGCTATTGAATTTGGATGAATTCGAGTTGAAGTCTTTAGACGATCACGCCAAAAAAGTCCTACCAAACCTTTTGAAACGTTTTGAAGGAATCAATATTCAATACAAGATCTTAAATCTCCAGTCTTTCATTCTAGACCAGTCCTTATTACAAAAGATAAAGTTAACCAAACAATTTTCTGCATTTAGCGAAAAAATCGATCCATCAGAATCTTATTCAATGGAAAGTATATTGAATCTTTGTCCTAATAAGTCGTCAGTGGAAGATTTTTTAACTGTTGTTTATGACGAATTAATTTTGCGTACGGCATACTTGGAGAACTGTGAAACCATAATCTATGGTCATAGTATGACCAGAATAGCGAATGAAATCCTCGGCTTAACGGTTAAGGGTAGAGGTTCGTCGATTCATGAGGCCATAGCAGATCATTCGGTGACCTACAGAGGGAAAAAATTCGAAATCCAGTATCCTTTAAGAGATGTTTTATTGGCAGAAATCATTGCATACAGTGAGTTGGAAGATTTAGACCAGTATCAATTAAAATCAACCAAACCAGTCTCGAAAATCACCAAAAATATGACAATCAGAGATATCACAACTCAATACTTCAATCATTTGGACAATAATGGATACGCTTCGACTGCATCAACCGTTGTGAAAACCGGGGAAAAATTGGGGCCTCCAAAAATCGATGGCTCAACAACAAACTGCCAATTATGTGGTGTGGAAATTCATCATAACCCAAAGGATTGGTTAAGACGCATCACCGTGAGCGAAGCAATGCCACTAGAAACAGAAGAAGAGGAAGACTACAAGAGACAGTACTTACAATTATTTGGTAATTACGAAGACGAAGACTACTCTGATAAGGACCCAGTTAATGTTTGTTACGGTTGTATAGTCTCTTTGGGTGGCATAAAACCAGATTCAGGATTCATATGGCCGGTTAAAACAGATAAAGAATCAGAACACGATATTCTTAATGAATATATCTTGACCGATGATGAAGACTAAGTAGTTTCAAATACTCTTTTGCATTTCCAATATTTATTTTTGTATTATCCGGACTTGTAGTTGCAAAATTCTCCTTTCAACATCATTCTTTGCTATTAAAACTTTATTTCGAATTCTTTGAAACCTCCAATCGACTTAATAAGCTATACTGCTTCTTCATATACCTCAAGAGCGACAGCGGTTTGTCTTTCTGGTATTCTTTTCAAGTAAGCATAAGAACGTATTGATTTGTGTCTGTAGGCCCTACGCATAAAAAAAAAAAAAAAAAAAAAAAGTGAAATCAAAAACAGGTTATAAAAGCAAAAGATCAACGTCAACTTCCTAGAAGTTTCATCCTTTCAAGACCAATATCCACCATGTATACCCCTAATATATTTCCCAATGACATCTTTAGCCTTTGGGGAAAGGAAGGCTCAAACAATCACTCCAGACTATATGAAGCTGAGAATAGAAGACAACATAATCTCAGTACCAACAACCATGCTAATCATCACAACCAAAACGGTAGTAGTGAGTCTAATGATCAAGCTGAGGAGCAAAGGGTTTACCTTAGGTCTCTCTTCGCTCCTCCTTTAGTTGCGTATTCTGCAGAATATCCTGGTGCTAGTTTATCACAATTGGAATATACTATCAAGACTCAAAGCTCGGGTGGACTTAATACACCCCTTCTAACACCATTAACTCAACGTAAGTTGGAAAGGGCAAGAAGAATACGAAACTTGGGGTATAGCACAATAGTACCAATTGGTATTGATAAAACAATGGAACGAATTGATTATGAAGAATCAAGAAGACACGCTATGAATGAACAAGAAGATCAATCGTTTATTCAAACTGCAGAAAACAGCACTTCAAATAACATGTCCACACCAGCACAGCCAGCTGACTCTTCGGGAATAGGTATGAACAACTCTACATTGGGAGAACAACGGGAAGAAGTTGATCTCGACGCACAAATTATCAATTCTGATGAATATCACCAGGTTTCAGATAACTTTGATTCTGATGATGATGATGACGAAGCAGATGCAATTGGTAACACCCGTTACGAAGCCACTAGTGATGATGAACAAGACATAGGCTTCGCTGATGATGTGATTAATGATGATGAAGGATTCATGGCCGATGAAGTGGAATACCAAGATGATCATAGTATAAATAATGATTTAGGATCAGGCGGTCTTTCATCGAATATTTTGATGAACAGTGGAGCAACAACGAGTACCTTGACCGACTCTATGTCAAATATGAATTCCAATAGAAGCGCTTCCACTGGAATTACGACTGCCAGTCCTGTTGGGATATTCGAGCAACAGAATCCGATCAATTCAAGTAGGCATTATTCCTCAATCAGAGAGTGTGATGATGAAAATGAAAATGATGAAAATCAAGATAATACTGAGAATAATGACGAAAACGACTATGAAAATGAAAATGAAAATGAAAACGAAAACGAAAACGAAAACGAAAACGAAAATGAAAATGAAATACAGCAAGGTACAAGTGATCACTCAGATCTTGATATGGTGATTGATGAATGAAGTTATTATAAATACTAATACAGTTACGAAATCTATTTACAAATTAATGAAATTATTCTTCTACTTCAATATGTTTTACCTTCCTCATGTAGTCAACTTTTGCAGTTTGTAAATGGATAGCAGGAATCATCCATTTACCACAGGAACATCTTGAGCCTTTCCAACTATATCCACCTACTTTTGCTTCACATTTTGGACACAAAAATCTACCTTCAAGCTCTCCTTTGCCCTGCAATTCAACCTTCATCCAACTTACAGGTTCCCTCATAAAATGATGAGAACAAGTTTTTGAAGCTTCTTGTTTTGAAATAATTCTTCTTGAATGAGCTGCAGTCTTAACAAACGACGATTGTTTTGAGTCTGCATCAGGAGGTTCATGGAATTCTAGATGCTTTTTCAATGCTAATGTATTTCTACAACGTTTACATCTTAATTCGGATAAAGCTTCAGGATCAGCTCTTAATGCAGTTTCATCATCAATTTCATCGTCTTCCTCTTCTTCCAGGTCATCTTCATATTGTTCTAAATATTTGAAGAAATGTAACTCTCTCAAAGATGAGCCCGAGGGGTCTAATCTTAAATTAAGATCAATCAAAAATTGTTTATAGTATTCATTGGTCATTTCAACCTTATATTCCATTAATTCGAATAATTTCAACTGTTCCTGAAACCCTTCATTAGGTTCGGCACTTGGCGATTTCCTTTTAATAGCATGCAAAGCTTGTGGAAACTTTAATTTATATTTAAACATAAGGTATGCCATTATAACACTAACTGATCTTGAAATGCCCTGTGAGCAATGAACTAAGATTGCACCTTCATGTTTTCGTTTCTTATCATCATCTTTGTTTCCTTCTGGCAATGGCTTGAACAATGCAGAATCTATGAATTCATTAGTTTCAGGGAAATATTGTAGTAAGTTACTGGTTTCTTCATCTGTCACTTCAATTTGTTTGTGAATATAGTTTTGCAAAAACTGAGATGAGATGGGCCCTGGAATTACTGAAAGGACATGCGTTATATTATATTCTGACCGCAAATCGACATTTGCATTAATGGGTTCTATAGACGATAAGTAGATACCACCTAAGATACGGTATATCATGCTCCTAGCTTATACGTATATATTAAAGTAAAGATTCATATAAATCAATTCAGCTTCTGATAGTGCATTTTGCGATGCTTCATCCTCGGTGTACGGGTGTTTGGTCTACAACTTGACTACAACATATAAATTAGAACTTCGTGACATTACATTAATTAAAAGTTATACAAACTAATCTATTGTTTCTTTTTCCAGAAAGATTTCATGTTTCTGATATTTTCACCAGCGATGGAGAATGAAGATCTGGAGAAAATATCATCAATTTCTTCCAAAGTTTTATCTTTAGTTTCAGGCATGAAAATAACTTGATAAATAAAACCCAAGAAAGCAATACCACCGTAGAATCCAAGAGTCAAACCAGTGTAAGTCATTGCTTTTTGCATTTCAGTGAAATTGTAGGTAACTGTGAAGGACCAAACATAAACCATACAGGTACAAACAGACATACCGATTGATCTAGTTCTCAAATCAAATGATTCAGAAGGAATAACCCAAGTTAAAGTTGCATAAGCACCAAAGAACATAAAATATAATACAATACCAGAAAGGTAAACACCTTCAGCGGCAGCCTTTTGAGTAATTGGATCGAAAAGATAACCAACACCAACTAGAACCAAACCAATAAAGAAACCAACAATATTCATACCCCAAACTCTTCTACCAAATCTATCCATCCATAAAATAGCAGGAATGGTACCAATTAATAAAGAACCACCACCGACTAAACTCATAAACACAGAATTTTTAGTATCGAAACCAATTTTAGCCATTAAAGTCGACATATAGTACATAACTGCATTAACCCCAGTTAATTGACCTAAACCAACCATGATGAAAGCATAAAATAAAGCACGACGATTTCTTGGAATTCTAAATAAATCGGTCCATAATTGAATTGTAGTTTCATTTTTCTTACGTTCCTCTTCTTGCAAAGCGGCATATCTCATTTCTAAAAATTCAGCTTTATTTTCATCAAGATTAATATCTCTTAAACGTTTCCAAACACCATAAGCTTCACCATAACGACCTTTATGAACCAAATATCTTGGAGATTCAGGTAAGAAAAACATCCCAATGAATAATAAAGTTGAAAATACTAAAGATGAACCCATCATAAATCTCCAACCACCTTTAACTTCGAAAAACATTGCACTAACTGCATAACCAATAACTTCACCAAGAGCAATATTAAATTGATATAAAGAAACAATATTACCTCTAACATTGGCAGGAACTGATTCAGCAAGATAAACCCCAACCCCACCTTCAATACCAATACCAACCCCTAAACAAAAACGACCAGCGTATAACATATGATGAGAGCGAGCACCAGCACAAATAGCAGCACCAATAGTATACCAAATACAAGAAACAATGATTGAGAATTTACGGCCCAAATATTCATTCAAAGGAGAAATGATTAAAGAACCACCAACAGCACCCAAGGGCATTAAAGAAGAAATCAAAGAATTTTCATGATCATTAAGATGTAAAGATTTGGTCATACCAATTGAAGCACCAGAAATAATGGACTGATCCAAACCAGATAACATACCGGCAGCAGAAGCGAAACCACCCATTAACCAAACCATATGAGATTTATTTTTGAAATTAACTTCAACCTCAAGCCCGGTAATTCTCTGTAATAAGGTTCTTTTCAGTTTAGCTACCTTGGACATTTCTTCTAATTCTGCAAATTCTTTATCAAAATCATAATTTTGATTTAATTTCAAATTATCCAACTTATTAAAAGTTTCGTCATGTTTAATCTCTTGATTTTCATGATCACTTATATCTGAAGAAAACTCTTCAGTTCCTTTTGTTTCCATAAGACTCATTTTCTATTAATTGACAAAACAAATTTATTGAAGAAAACAAAAAAAAAATTAAATCCAACAAAGAGATTTAGCAGACACTTTATAGTTTTCCCCATAAACCTAGAAGGAACATCTTCTGCTTAGATATTCCAATTACACAGAACACTCAAAGCCTATTAGGCAGGCCATTCTTTTGTGCCCCCACGCAGATTTCTCCAGGTTATGTAATTATAAACATGCAAGAAAGATTGTTCCCCAGATGTTAGAAAAACTTCTTAGGGTGAGCACTCCACTTCATGCTTTATCCAAGGATCCGAAAACACAATAGGCCTGGCAAAGTACAATCACGACAGAGTTTTTCCTGTCACACTTTATTTTTTAATCCATACAACTGGAAAAACACGGCATTTCACCTTGACGTACATTTTTGGGAAGTGGTGGGTTTGAATTTGAATTGTTTGGGGAGTTAACCCGGGGTACGTCAATAGATGACAGGGCAACCAATACAACCAGGAAAAACAGGAGACCTGGCAAATACTGGCACTTCATGGAGGAAGCAGACCCCACATCTTGGCTAGGGATATTCCGGGGCTTTCATCAAGTAGCACCTTTGACTTGGGAACAGGATCTTATGGAAATGGTGGGGGAAGATCTCCAAATGTACGTAGATTGTATCGCACCTACGGAAAAAGAATTTTCCAGGTTGCACAAAATAATTTCAGACATCGAATATTGGGTAAATAGGAAGTAATACATGAGCAGCTGGTGGGCTTCACCAATGACGGTGGGTCAAGGCGATGCATCTCCCCACTTCGAAGACAATTGAATTTATGGGGTAACCGAAAAGTAATCTTTTATTAAAGATAAGAAGAGAATGTTTCGTAACTGTACGTCTTGAAGTACTCCACAAGTTTTGTTTTATTGCAGTGACGTGTTTACACGTTTGGTACCTTTAGTGATTGGCATTGTTTCTATTATTGGTTATGTTTTTTGTTCAAGTTGATACCGCAAACAAGATAATCCAGGAAGAATCCAGCGAAAAGGTTAATCCAGGAAGGCAAGTTTATCCAGCAATGAAAGAGATGATCCAGACACAATGCTTTGCCAGTCTAATTTCATAATTGATCCAGGTTGGTGGTTTTTCCATGAGCAAAGTTTTTCCAGACATTAATTTAGTAAGAATTAAGCAACAATTGGAGAAGATACCTTGAACAAAAAATAATCCAAGGCGACCGTCGCTACGCTTCAGGGATTGGGCCGATCATTAACATTTCTCTTGACATTAAATTTATTTTCGAATTCTCGGGCCAAGTGCTCTTTTAATAACTTTAATTGGTTTTTAAAATTCTTCCCACAATAGGTGCAGACCAAAGGAGTGTTTTTTATTGTTAGGGCCAATTTCTTTTCGTCTCTTTCCAAACCATTTGTGGGCCCGTCGTCGCTATCACCATCACTTTCTGACCCGGAAGCAAAATTGTCTGGGTTAAGCTTTTTCCACTCAACAAAGAAGCTACTGGTGAATGAGTTGTAATGCTTCTTATTCTTGAGTCTTTCCAGATGGAAGTCTCTTGTCATTACGTGAACGTGTAGGTTGTTCATCGAGGGGATGGAGTGGACGCCCACTTGGATGAAAGTGTTGATGAACTCTTGTTCACTCAACTGATCAGTAAACTCAACCAACTTGTGTTCTTGCAAACTCTCAACAATAAGCCTCTTGGCACGAGCTATGTATTCTTCCATCTCGATGTATAACTCAGGATGAAGCTCGAAGACTTCTAGTGGATGTTCGAAACTAATTGACCGGCCACGCGGGAGAACCAAATAATGGCGGATTGACTTGGGGAACTTATCCTTGATGATAACAGCATCTTCCGTGTGGTATAGCACGGTATCAGGATGCTTCAGAGGGTCGTCGATGTATTCTTGTAATGCAAATCTAAAGCTCATTGGTAAAGAAGACCACTACTTAATTTTTTTCGTTGCTGGCCTCGCTCTACAAATCCTACCAATTAACAAATTAATTACGTCTATAAAAGTCTATACTTTTCTCTTTCTAGCTGAGCTTGGGCCTTTGGAACCAGTTGTCGAAGACTGAGTTTGTTCAGATTGTTCAGACTGTTCAGATTGTTTTTTTGATTCAAGTTTTTTCAGTTTTTTCAGTTTGTTCAGTTTGTTCACTTTTTTCAGCTTGATCCTCTTCCTGCTCTATATCGTCATTGCTTTTCAATTTGACCTGCTCCAACTCGTTGACAAACCAGATCACCGTTGCGTATAAAAGCACGGCAATCACCAATAAGTTGATGAAATGAATGGATCCACTAAGGTAAATCAACCATATCAACGACAAAATCAACAAGATAAAAGACGCGTGTGTGGCCTTGAGCAACGCAGGTGTTGTACCCGGAGTGAATATCGACTGCCACAACTCTGTAATGAACATCTTTATGGGTAATTGGACTTCTTGTAGTTGTTAAATCTGATCTTGAAAATTCCTCAGCGTTTTTTATTCTAGTGTGGGATTACCTCCTGGTTGGCAAGCACGCGTGGAACTAGCTACCGTAATGCCAGAGCACTTGGGTCAGCAGTACCAGAGGCCAGGAGATTCTCCTCGTATCGTATAATGGCCTATTCTACAACGTTAATCCCTGAAGTATAGTCGTAGTACTGGCTTCTCTGAATCGTGTGATCACCATAGATAATAGGCCCGTACACCGAAAGTCAATTGATTACATAATCAAAATTATTTTTTTTTTGTTAAAATGGAGGAAAAAAAAAGAGAAAAACCGCCAATAACAATTCAACTCGAAGTATTCTATCAATCAAGTTTACAAATTAGCTAAAGTTTGGTTTATAAGTGTAACAAGATATTCATTCAAGTGTTCAAGAATACAATCTGTTGATTTCAGCGAAGAAAACTAGAATAAAAACAAGCAAATAACCATGGTACCAAGTGACGATTCCTTTATTAGTGAAGAAGAAGAAGAATTCTGTCCATTATGTGTTGAAGAAATGGATATATCCGATAAGAATTTCAAGCCGTGTCCATGTGGATACCAGATCTGTCAGTTTTGTTATAATAATATAAGACAGAATCCAGAATTGAATGGAAGATGTCCCGGTTGTAGAAGATTATATGATGATGAAAGCGTTGAATATAGAACAATCAGTGCTGATGAATATAGAATCCAACAAATGAAGAGGGAGAAACGTGAAAGAGAAAAGAAACAGCGTGAAAAGGAAAAGAAGGAAACGGAAATGGCTAATAAGAAACATTTGGCTGGATTAAGAGTTGTTCAAAAAAACTTGGTTTATGTAACCGGTTTGAATCCTCCTTGTAATCCTGATGATTTGCATTCAATTTTAAGATCAGATAAGTATTTTGGCCAATACGGTAAGATTTCAAAAATTGTTATTAATAGAAAGGCTCCCAATCCTTCTTCAGCGGCAACAGCCGCAAATCATCATCATTCAAATCCTGGTTTGGTGGTTTATGTAACTTTCGCTAAGAAGGAGGATGCCTTGAAATGTATTAATGAGTTGGATGGCTCCTTATGTGATGGAAGAATTTTACGAGCCGCTCATGGTACTACCAAATATTGTTCTTCTTACTTAAGAGGTCATCCTTGTCCAAATCCAAATTGTATGTTCTTACATGAACCTGGTGAAGAAGCAGATTCTTATACTAGAAAAGATTTATCTACTCAACAAGGTATTAAAATGGGTATGATGGGATTATCGGGTAATTCTTCAGGAAGACAAGCTAATTCAACCGGTTATAATACCGATGAAGAAACTCTTCACTCGGAGGAAGATGATGATCATCATAATCATAGCCATAGTAATTATACCACAGCAAATTCAACTTCTAATTTTGGCGCTAATTCGTCAAATAATAATGGCCCAATCTTACCGGCCACCGCTCATTGGGCTAAAGGTTCAAATTCAGCTAGTGCATCTCCTTCTGTAAATAATAACGTCCCATTGGCTAACGCTGCTGCTTTCCCTACTTTAGGTGAAATTTTTAAAGAACAAAAACAACAAAGAAAGGATAATAAACAAAAATTCAAAAATCCAAAATCAAACAAAGATCATAATGTTCTCTTACCTGATGATATCGATATTGATGATGATTCTGCCATTCACTTCACTGAAGAAACTACTTCTTATTTGAAAAGTTTAAGTGAAAAGAAGGAAAAATTGAAAGTTCATTTCAATACTTTATCAGAATCTTCAAATAGCAATCATTTACCATTATTTGTATTTGATCCAAATGTTTCTTATCCAAATAATACAAAATTAGATGATGAAAAAATCTTAGCAAGACAAGTCATTGAAAGATTCATCTTAAGACCAATTAAAAATTATCATTTGGCTTATCAAAATCACCCAATCACTCAACAACAATCTTTATTACAACAACAAGTTCAATTGCAACAACAAGCTCAAGCTCAGCAAGTTCAACAAGCTCAAGCTCAACAATTGAATAAAACTCCTCAAGTAAATACTGCCCATTTACAACAATTACAAATGGAACAACAGAAAAAATTATTGGAACAACAACAACAATTATTATTATTACAACAACTTCAACAACAGCAGGCTGTTCAACAACAACAAGCTGTCCAACAACAAGCTGTCCAACAACAAGCTGCCCAACAACAACAACATTCTGCATCTCAAACACCTTCCCAAATTCAAGCTCAAATTAATGTTTTGAGAATGAATGAACGTAGCGCAAATACTTCAACTCCACCACCTCCTGGTTTGTTTAATGCTGCAGCTGCAGCTTCAAATAAAAATGTCGTTGGGGGTATTGCTGGAAATGGTATCCCTCAACCAACAACTGCTCAAACTAATGGACAATACCCTCCTCAGTATCAACAACCAGCCCCTGCTAGTAATCCATCCTCTAGCTCTCAATTATTAACCCAATTGATGAGTGGTAAAAGATAAGTAAAAAACTACTTATCCGGTGTATCAGTTAGTTTGCCTTTACTTAATTTTTAACGAATTTTTTCTCTATATTGTCGTCATCGATTTTCTTTCATGAAATGTAATAGAATGTATTTTATTGTAATATTTGAAGCATTTTTTTTTTGTAATTTTCCGTAAATATTTTGTAATATTTTCTGTAATTTCATCGGAATATTTGTGTTTATGATAACCGAAATAGTTTCTGAAGCCTGAACACAATGGGTAAATCCTACATAAAAACTGTGGCTCTATTTGAACTTAAGCTACTTCTGTATAAATTGATCTTATTCATCTTTCAATGACTCCTAGATCTATAGTTACAAAATTTACACGCCATAATTGAGAGATACATCATCACAAATTTTCGTAGCTTTATAAAAAATATGCATTAAAAGAAATTTCAAGTTAACAGACTATAGAAACAGATCATGTTGCGTTCTCGCTAATCAGTGAGACAATATTGGTCGATTAATTCACAACTCGTATCGTCGAACACATCAAGCTCTTCTAATTTCAACAATTTTGCTTTAACGTCTTCCACACCGATATTACCTTTGAATTGGCGAAGTAATCTTAAAGAGATAATAACAACAAGGTTTGATTTGACCACTTTTATGGTAGCATCACTTAATTCAGGATGAGGCTGTGTCATATATTCAATAGTTGAAACCAAAACTTTCGCCATGTCAAATGACCATGGCCTTAAACTAATGCCGTCAAATTTTCTGCTGTAATACTCATCTGGCTTTTCATTAACTTGCATTTGATGAATGAGTTCCTCGAACTCATTTACAGCATTAGGACTAGTTCTAGAGCCATTTATTCCTGATGGAACATACCGATCGTAACGATTTGGATTGCGTATTTCATTAAGGGAACCATTCACCAGATTGGACTCTGTCCAGCCTTTTGGTGGTAACCCCGTTTGAAACTTGTCTTTAACATTCCACCCATTTGTGCCGATTCCATTTACAATCTTTGGTATATCACTTCCTGATGGAACGTAACGGTCATAACGAGAGGCCAAAGGAACTCCGTCGACATGAGGTCTATTAGTGGAATCATGGATTGAATCAAGCTTTGGTTGTGGTATGGTCTGCGCACCCGGATGCAGTGCTCCTTGATCTTCTTGAACACTGGGATCAGAAAAATGCCTGCTGTATTCATTGATGGACAAGCTTCTTTTGTGGGGTAAGTCACTATTGGAGGATTGTACTTTTTTCACCCCATGCAATTCATCTAATTTTTCCTTTATAATTAACCATGGAATATTAACTCCAGTATTGCGCCTGATAAATTGTGTGTAATATACATTTTTCTTAGGATTCTGTTGATCGAGCAACATATCTGCTTCTTTCAAAGCCATAACGCATTCACGACTCCAAACAAATGGCTTCTTTAAGTTGAGTTGCGACGTAGAAAGATTTGGAGATTTCTTTGAAGTAGAAGTAGAATGCAGATGCAAATGAGACACGGAACCACCGTTTGAAGCAACAGTAGGATGCAGATGAGGAAGAGAGGTTCCGGTACTTTTCTGTGATTGAGCAGTGAAGTTAGGATTGGATTTCGGCTCAGCTTGAGAAAGCCTAACATTCTGATTATCCGAATTTAAACTATTTTCCTTTGCTGGATTTGAGGGAACTGAAGGATGGTGTGCGTTTTTGTCAGAGGACACGGATGTGTTCAGTAGTCTTGGGTCGATATTATTGATGGCATTTCCGGTCAAAAACGATAACATATTCCGGTCTCGAGGTTGACCGTTTTCCGAGGGTGGTTGGTCATTCGAAGGTATTACCAGATTAGGATTTGGCTGCTTATTGCGAGGCAAGAGCAAGCCTGAGCCGTCTTGCGAAGCGCCAACATTTTCCGCGGCTTGGACCAAACCGAGGGTGTTTGGTTGCGAATTACGAGGGTCAGGCTTGTTCCAATTCCGACTCAAAGTTTTCTTTTAAAATACTGGAAGCAGCAGTCAGGTAAACTTTAACATAATACTTGACAACTGTAACGATGTAATTGGATGTTGGCTCAATAATTGTATTAACAGTTTATGCAACAATGATCTGAAATTCATACCATCAATCACATAGTTCATACTAACATAAAAGCCTGCTTTATGCATGTGGTTCAAAATAGTCTTTGCATTCCCCCACTTGGCCGGCCCATGGATTTGATAAACCAGATTGAAAGCACCGTTATACTTCAAAAACAAACGATTACGAAAGCCATAATGATAAGCTAAGTATGCAGCATTTCTCCTTTGTAGTACAACCTGAAATTTTTCTTTAAAAAGACGAATGATATCTTCATTCAGGCCTGTGTTGGGTTTATAAAAGGCATCGGAAAGACATTTGACATGCTCTGGTGTCCATTTTTCTATACCCTGGAAAGAAACAGGGATAGGCTCGTCATCATTTATTTCTTCTTCGGGTCCATCGGACAAGGCTGGTTCAAGCTGACCGTTAGAATTGATCTTTGGATCGTCACGATTTTGGATTTGGGCGTTATTCGATTGGAAATTATCGGTGCCTTTGATTGAGAGGTTCTCCTGGTTTTTTGGAGGGGTTGGAATAGTTGCATTGGACATCACGGTGTCAATTAGCGAATTGGCAGACGCAAGGATTGACTTAGAAGCTTTCGGAGATTGATTATTTTGCTGGAAACTAGTCGTCCCTGTCGTAATTTCATTTCCGGTCATTAAGTAATCCCTGGAATCACTCATTGAATTAGTACTGATGTTTTCAACTCTTGAACTCGGATTAGAGTGAGTTTTTGGTTTGGGGTTAGTCTTATTAGGAGATTGTTTGTTCGATTTGGGGATAATCTGATTCGAGGATTTAGGTTGGCTTGTTAACTTAGCGATCGTTTGCTTAGTTGTATTGGGAACGTTTTCAATTGTTGGATTGGTATGATTTGAAGAGCGGTCTTTATTGGATTCTGCATTAAGACTAGGCTGCGAATTGACACTTTGAGGTGTGTTGGTCGATTTTTGGGAAGTCGGAATTGCTTTACGTTTGGGCGAAACCGGCGCCGGCTCTTCGTCAAGTACGATTACATCATCGTCCAGCGAAGGTAAATCACGATGTCTATTAGGGTTTTTGGATTTGGAACGCGAAAGCTGACGCGCTTCACGGTCCTTCCGTTGTCTTGAGACCGATTCGTCCAAATGAGTATTTGATGCTCTGGTATTCGGAACCTTGCGTTTGTTTGAATTCGACGTAGAAGTTTTCGAGCGTTTAGCTTGCCCCTGCGACGTTCCACCGGTAGCTCTAGCAGGTCTGTGCAGACTCCGCTCAGAAAGAACCGGTTCAGCGTATTCCGGGGTGATGGTCGTGCGTGTACTATTTCTTGCGATATCTGCAGGAACCGGGGTAGAAGTCAGATTAGACTGTTCGATTTGAAATGCAACCTTCCCAGCTTCTTTTGCACTTTCACGGGATTCACGTCTTAGAATAGCCATGTCAGGAACACAAGTGAAGATTTCTGGAATTGGCATCTTTTTTTCCAATCGTTCTTGAAACTTGCTCATGTCGTAGACTAAATTTTTTTCTTCTTCCGTCAAGTGTGTTTTCGATATGTCCAAGTATGACCTCAATGCATTAAAATGATAGAAAATCTTATCCATCTCCACCAAAAGCCCTACTGCCTTGGTTATATCGAGATTAAACGACTCTTCATCTTCAGTGGTGTATTCTTTGTTGTTTTCGTCTAAAAGAGATAAGTACTTTGCGTCTAGACTCTCCTTCGCTTCTTTATAATTTCTCACTTTCCGTGTTAAACTCATTATACTTTACTTACTCAACTCAAGGTTGGTTGGCGAATCTTATTTCATCTACTTTGGAGAGAGCTTGTTTTTCTTATTGCGAGCGAGGAAAAAAAAAAAAAAACAAAAAAAGTCGGGCGAAAAAAAAAGTGTGCGAAAACGACGACTTAAATACTTTTTCCCAAGTGGTGCGCGTTCTCCTCGCGCGGTGCTTTATATCCCATGAACGCTTATCAGTAGCTTATTATTATTGACAGCAGGATGCTATTGTTCCAATGTGTGGATCAATTAGAGAGTTTCTTGCTAGAGACTCATAAACTGATGATGGTTGAAATTCAATGTTTTTCTAAGAGGAGGAAACAGGGGCTAGGGATTCTTATGATGTACGGGTGTCTTTATGGGATGAGTTCCGGTCGGTCCAATGGGCAAGGCATCGCACGAAGATTCGCCAGATCTGACTGCAAAACAGGTCTATACGTTTTATTTGAATAATCTATTTACAGAGTTGATTAGTGTACAGATTTGAGATCGCAATCAATTATTTACAACAGAGTGACACTTACCGCACAAATGATCATGCTGTTCAGCAATGAATTTCCAACATCTAGGGCACTTGTGATGTGGAGATGGTAATATGGTTCCTTTGACTTGTTCACCATTTGCTAGATTTATTGAAAAACTTTTGTTGAAGGCAGTCTCATTACCTTGTGTTTGGGTGGGATTAACTTCAACTTTTGAAACTAAGAAATAGTCATCCAAGAATGGTTGATGAGTTTCTAGTAATTTGCAAATTGAAGAATCTTCGTTTGTGGATAATGAAACTTGAGTCTCTAATTTATTTTTGTAAGCACCATTTGTTTTCAATTCTTCTAAATTTTTGTAAACATGGTCTTGGACTTCCCAAATTAAATTGAAATCATGTTCGATATTTTCATTTTGGAATTGCAATGGCAATTCATAGAAATTTGACCAGTTCATCATGAATGGAGAAGTTTCAGTTACTTTGAATAGATCTTGGAAATGTGACCAAGTTTCTTGGGCCAACAAAGGTTGGATTGGTGCTAGTAATCCAATATAGGTTTTCAAAGAATGATACAATACGGTTTGGATACCTCTTCTCCGTACCGAATCAATCGAATCAGTATATAAACAATCCTTTGAAATATGGAAATAGGTTGAACTCAAGTCCGTATTCATATGATGACTCAAGTCTTTAACGACTCTTTGGAAATTATGAGATTGATAATTTTTTATGACAGATTGCTGTAAACGATATAATCTTGAAAGTGCCCATTTATCTAAAGGATTTAAATCATTATAACCAACAGAATCTACAGCTGGGTCGAATTTAGCCAAGTTACCCAAAAAGTACTTCATTGTGAGTCTTAGTTTTTTCAAGTTCTCCATCACTCTTAATAAAATCTCCCCACTGACATTAACATCTTGAGTGTAATTTGATGAACTCACCCACAATCTTAACCCATCAGTACCTAATGCTGGTAATGCGGGTTTACCTCCACCATTAATGACTTGTTGAGGGGCAATCACATTACCTTTAGATTTGGACATTTTGTCATTATGAACATCTAATGTAAATCCATGAGTGATGATTTTTGCAAAAGGTGCAATTGGTTTGAAATTCTCTCCATTTACACCGGAAGATATGATTTTATTCAATAAGGATGATTGAAACCATCCACGGTGTTGATCGCTACCTTCTAGATAAATATCCGCTAAAGGTTTGCCATCTGTTCTTTCTTCTAAAGATGTCCAGGAAGTACCCGAATCGAACCAAACATCCATGGTATCTTTACCCTTGATATATTTTGAACCATCTATACTCAGCGGTAACCATCTATCTATGTTATCATTTTCTTCTTTGAACCATTCATCAGTACCTAATTGATCGATTTTATTAATTAAATATTTAATAACTTGTAAATCTTCTATAGGTTCACCATTTTCTTTATTATATACTATAGGTAAGGGAACCCCCCAGGTTCTTTGTCTTGAAATACACCATTCGTTTCTATTTTGTATAAAAGAAGGTAATCTATTTTTACCTGATTCTGGAACAAACTCAACTTTCTTTAAAGCATCAATGGCAGTTGATTTTATCTTACCAACATTTATAAACCATTGTGGAGTTGCTCTTTGGATAACTGGTTTTTTAGATCTCCAATCGTAAGGATACGAATGCTTATAACTTTTATTAATATTAAAAATCATATCATGTTGAGATAATAAATCGATTGTAGACCAAATCCCGTTTTTAGAGTTTGCTTCAATTCCGTGTAATTGATGGAATCCATTGGGTATATTGTTTCCGATGAAGTGGCCCTTTTCGTCAACTGATGATAATATTGGTAAACCATGCTTACGACCAATTAAATAATCTTCACCCCCATGAGCGGGAGCAGTATGAACCAAACCAGAACCAGCACCAGAACTAACGTGGTCACCATGAAGTACAGGAAATTGTTTATCGGTATTAGAGGCCGGGTTGGTATAAAAAGTGCCAACCAAATCAGATCCTGACAAAACTGGAGAATTTTCTAATTCAATAAACAGTTCATTTTTCTTTAAGATATCATTTACTAAATCACTTGCTACCACAATATAATCATTCTGAGTTGGATCATGGATCAAACCATAGTTTAAGTTTTCATTTACACAAATGGCTTGATTTGCAGGAATAGTCCAGGGCGTCGAGGTCCATATAAGTAAAGACAATTTACTTTGTTCATTTAAATTGAATTTTCTCTTTAAAGATGATGAGTTTGAAAAAAATTTAACAAAGATTGCAGTTGATTTATGATTTGGATTGTATTCTAATTCAGCTTCTGCTAAAGCGGTTTGAGTTTGGCACCCCCACCAAACTGGTTTTAGTTGTCTTGAGAGTAGACCGTTTTCCAAAAGCTTATAAAAAACGTTCAATTGATTAATTTCGTAATCGTGATTCATTGTAATATAGGGACTGTCAAAATCGGTCATGATTCCAAATTCTTTAAATTGTTTCCGTTGTAACTCAATCATCAGTTGAGCTAACTCTCTACAAATTTTTCTGATTTGGACTGGTTTGATATCTTTTAATTTATCGGGTTTTATTGATTGTAAAGCTTTCATTTCAATTGGTAAACCGTGACAATCCCAACCGGGTCTATAATTAATTTTTGAATCATTATGAATTAATTCAAATCTATTAATGATATCTTTTAAGATCTTATTCAAAGCATGACCCAAATGCAAATCTCCATTAGCATATGGAGGTCCATCGTGCAAAGTGAAAGATTTTGAATAATTTGAACGATTTAACTGCCAATCATATAATTGATCACTGATTTGATTGATTAACTTATAGCGGTCGTCACCACGAGGAGATCTTGGACCAAAAGGGGTTTGAGGAAGTTGTAAAGTTTTGGAATAAGAAACCTTATTCAGTAGACGCACTCCAGAAGATATGTGTCTCTTGAATCGAAGCATTTCAGTGGTGAATATGGATTGTTGTAGTGAAAAATATGAAAATTTTGAAAATAAAAACTCGCACTATAAAAAATCTCTTACTTACAGTTTTTTCAATTTTTTTTTTTTTTTAAAAAGCACATACATATATTTTTAATAAATATAAAGGATTTTATTTACTAATTGATTTATTTACCAATGTTTTTAACTAATTCAATGTATTTTTCAGTGGAGAAAGATTTTGGTCTTTCAATTGGTAAACCTAAACCTCTATCCAAGATTAATTGAGGTAAGACACCAAAGGCTCTGGCAACACCGAATAAAACGGTATAGAAGGATTCTTCAGTTAAACCGTAGTATTGTAATAAGACACCAGAGTGGGAATCCACATTTGGCCATGGGTTTTTAGTTTTACCGTGTTTGGTTAAGACACCAGGAGCGACTTCGTAAATATTAGAAACCAAAGTGAATAAATCGTAATCAGGCATGTGTTTTAAGGCAAATTCTCTTTGAGCGGTATATCTTGGATCAGTTTTTCTTAAGACAGCATGACCGTAACCAGGAACAACACGTCCACTGTTAAGGGTATCCCATAAGTATTTTTCAATAGCTTCTTTAGAGTGATCACCTTTCAAGTCATCTTTTAATTTGAATAACCATTCCAAAACTTCTTGATTAGCACGACCGTGTAAAGGACCGGCTAAACCGTTAAGACCGGCGGCCAAGGAAAGGAAAGGAGAAGATAAGGCAGAACCAACCAAATGGGTGGTGTGAGCAGAAACGTTACCACCTTCGTGATCAGAGTGAATGGTCAAGTATAATCTGATTAATTCCAAGAATTCTTTATTTTCACCATAACCTAATAAGGAAGCCAAATTAGCACCATAATCCAAGTTTGGAGAAACGGCACCTAATTTACCATCTTTAAAGACATTTCTATAAATTCTAGCAGCGATATTTGGTAATTTAGCTAATAATTCAATAGAATCTTCGTAAGTGTATTTCCAGTAATCGGATTTATGAGCCCCTTTAGCATAAGCTTTAGTAAATTGAGATTCGGATTCCAAAGCAGTAATGGCAATTGAAAATTGAGCCATTGGATGTAAGTGGCTTGGAGAACGGTCAATCAATTCTTCAACGTGTTTTGGTAAAGCGGATCTAGCAGCCAATTCTTCACTGAAGGCTTTAGTTTGAGCGTCAGATGGAACTTCCCCAGTTAATAATAACCAGAACAAAGCTTCTGGTAATGGTTCATTTCCACCAGGGGCTTTTGGTAATTGTTGTTGAATATCTGGAATGGTACGGCCTCTGAATCTGATCCCTTCAATTGGATCCAAAACAGAACCTTCCCAGACTAAACCTTTAATACCACGCATACCACCGTAGGCTTGTTCCAATAAAACTTCACCAATAACCTAAATATAATGTTAGTACCATCCCCGGATTCCATCACAAAAAAAAGTGCCGGGTCGTGCGCCCGCTGGAAAAATCTCCCATCCTCCTTTAATCCCGGAAGCTTCCCTACGAGCAATTGACCCATCCCATTCCAAGTATACGTACGGTTTTACCATGTTCTTTCAACAATTGTTTCTTTTCTTCCAATTTTTCTGGTAAGATTTCTTCTAAACGGGCTTTTAAAGTCTATAAAAAAAATTAGTAATTGCAACAATCAACGGAAATTTCAAAAAAAAAAAAAAAAAAAACTTTAATACATACTGGTTCAGCGGTAGCGTAAGTACGAGCATTACCGAAAACACGTTTAGCCAAAAGAGAAGAACGTTGGGCGGTTTGAAATGAACGAAGAGCAGACATATTTGTAGACAATCTGTAGACTAAAGTAAACAGAAAAGAATAGAAAGAAAAGCAAAAAGAAGGAGCAAGGGAATAAATCAAGGAGGAAATCAATGGCTATATAAATAATTCTGAACCGAAGAAATGGAAAATGGTCACAAAGTTACTAACAAAACAAAAAAAAAAAAAAAAAGTTATGCGGAAACTGTGCTATACTCCGTAGCATCTACCAAACACCAGGCACTGCACCAGATGATCGGTGGTGCCAGTCCCCTACTCACTGGTACCCACTGGCACCCACTGGCACCAGTGAGTACCAGTGAGTGGGTAGGGGGTACGGGAGAGGCTCGCTCACATGAAGAGGCCTGCCGGCAATTGGCCAATCAGAGTGCGAGCTCGGAACAGGACACCGGAGTTTTTCTACCGTACATTTAAACTACAGAAAAAACAATCCTAGTCTTATTGGCGAACTCTCCGTGGCTCCGAATAAAACCTCGGAGAGCATCCTGCTCTCTTCGGACATTGACTCTTGTGGGGGAGGGTCGCTTGATCTCCTGGGCAGCCTGTCCTCTGGCAGGGTGGGGCATGGCATTGTTGCACCCGGTCTTTTGACAGTTATTGGTTTGGCCCAACCCCAGATTTCGGAGTAGCCACTGGATGGCCAGCTGTGGCTTATGTAAGCGGGTTTACGTAATTGCGAGAAAAACAAACGACGCAAAAAGTCAAACAAAGTCTCAACCTGCAATTAGTCGTTGTTTTATTGGACAGCCGGGTCGTGTGTGGTACTGTTACCGATACTAATGGTATTACCATTAGTATTAGCACCAGTATTAGCACCAGTATTAGCACTAGTATTAGCACCAGCAATGCAAACAATACTGATCTGAATACGTAGCACCGGCCGCGGACAATGGCCTCAGGCTCGATGGGAAAGGAATAACTCGGATGATCTGGATTGTGGTTAACCGCATACCCTGAACGGGGTCCGGGTAAGTTGGATGCGTTGCGAAAATTTTCAGATTCCCGCTATAAATTGGCTTGTTCATTACAGGAACTAGATGCTCTTGGTAGTAGTAGTATCCAAGTATATATTAATACAAGTAATTATCTATGTCAAGTATGTAGTTGGGACTTTATCTCCACGTATACGGCAAAAGAAGTTCTTTAAATAGGTATACGTGGTAAACGAATCCCAGAAATTGAATCGATGTCTGCAGAAGAAATAATTCTAATAATTGAAATTAACTTCTTTTGATGATATTGGACATTATGAATGTAAGAAGTGATGGATGAGGTCGCCAATGGACTTGTCGCCCACGGTCTGCTTGGCCATTCGAGGTATGGCACACTTGACCTCGTACTGACAGTAGTTGCATTTACTCAAATCATCAACCGGTTCTGGGATCCGCTTAGACCCATTCCAAAAGTTACTGGCGTTCTTCAACTCGCTGCTGACTTTGGCGTCGTTGGCCTGGAATTGGTGTTTGCTGAACACTTGTCCTGTCTTGATATTATGATACTCCAAAGTTAAGTCTCGTCCCGGTATTTCGACTCAACATTTGGTAGAAATGGCTACTGCGAAGCGCAAAGTACCTTAGTGTCAAGGGCTGTTGCCATGGTCCCATAAAGGGCGCCAATATCTCTCGCACCAGGTGGCAGCTGGCTCCACCAGCTTTCCCCCTGCATCATCTGATCGAGTTCCTCGATCTGCTGGCGGTTAATTATGCTTTGTAAATCATAATTGGCCAACGGACGCGTTGGCAATGGTCGGAAGACCCCCAGTTTCATTTGCATCAAATCGTCTCCAATCAACCACCAGTGCTTGATCAAGAGCTTTAATACGTGCTTGAGGCCAATCGGCTGGTCAAGGTCCTGGTGCCGTCTACTGGCATTGGTAAGCATCATTTGGTAGCTGGTGGCTCCCGAAAGTATATCCAATAACCTTCTGTAATAACTCACTTGTAATTTGGCTCCTTCAATCACCGAAGACTGGTTCGGTAGGCGACTGAACGACCGGGTCTTCATTTCTCCAATCACCAACCCCTGGTCCGGATACTTGGGGATGATTTCCTTCATTTCTTTAATGAAATCATCGATTTCAATCCGAGTCTTCCCTTGTAAGTAATACTCAACCTCCTCACTCATTTGATCGCCTTCAATCTTTAAGAAATCAATAATCCCACTGACCAATACTCCCTCCTTGGTAAACTGTCCCTGTTCAAGATCCAAGTACCCATGGACCAACACCTCTCGTGCGTACCCGGTGGTCAACAACGTATACACCCGAAGAATGATTTTTTCAAACCAATCTTGTCCCAATGCAAATTCACTCGTCCCAATATCAGATACCTCGTTGCTCGGTAGCCCATTGATGAACTGGATCAACCGCTCTTCGTCTTTATACTCGTGAGTAGTCAATTCTAATTTCTCGTGGTGTTCATTCCCTAGTTTCATTTGCTTGGTTTGCGGCTTGGTCAATGACCCTTCGTACACTTCGTACGCCTTCTGTAACTCACACCAGTTCTTAGTCAATAGCTTGGTTATTGATAGTCGGGGAATCTCAACATACAGCTCATCTTGGTTGTGTTTGGAATGAAATTGAAATGGTCCTTCTAAATATGGTGGGATTCTCAACGGTAGCGTTCGCTTGGACGATACCTGTAGGTTCTTATACAACTGCTCAAACAAATCAGTCTTCTCTTCTGTTTCCACCGGTTTAATGAATCGTCTCAATACATCCTTAGCACTCTTACCATTTTGCCTTATCATTACTGAGAGATGAGTACGCGTTATCCTCCTACATAATTGATTTTTTTTTTTTTTTGCTGGTCTCACTAGGAAAAATAAGATTTACTATTACAGTATCGATTTAGTATTATTACAGTATCGATTAATCTATAAACTTTTTATATACTTTTCAATGTATACCCCTTTTCATCTTCAAACTATCTCGTTTCTTCTCACTTAGGCTGATTTGATTTGGTAAGCTGATTTTGTTGACCGCAACCTCTGAGAGCGATTCAATTGGTTCATTGGGTTGAGCATTCATGAAATATCCATATTCTTCCAGTGGAGTTGTAGCAGACATGAATGGACTATCCAAAGAACTATCGAATCCATTCGAATTGGCATTTTCTGTATTGATAGTTAAGGGTTTTGGTAAGGAAATAGACCCGTTATTTCTACTCGAAGTTCTTGAAATTGATCTTGATCTATTTAAATTAAAATCATCAATTTCCATTCCGTTAGCATGATGGTTCTGAATTATTTGAACATTTGATCCTATTATGGTATTGGCGGAACTCGAAGAAGTCGGTGGGGTACTCGATTGTGAAGATACCGATCCTTTGTTTGAACTTGGTGGGGTTTGATAATCTAACATCATTGAATTAAAATTATTTTGATTTGCACTTCTATTAATAAAAGATTGCGGGACATAATCTTGCATTGATTGTAATGAGTCAGTACTACCATTGGTTTGACTAACTTGATTTGTTAATCCGTGCGGTCTGATATTATTTAAATTCCCAACGTGTAGCCAATTATTTCCTGAATATGAATTATTTCGGGTCAATGATTGTTTTCTCAAATTAAGTGACGATGATCTTGATCTAACTATTGGTGGTGGATTATTATTATTATTATAATTTGAAATATTAGCGTCCGTTAAAGATAAATTGGAAATTGACGATTGTCTAATATTAGTATTATAAATTGATTGTGGTTGTTGTGGTTGTTGTTGTGGTTGTTGCTGTTGTTCATTTCCTCCATTGACACTAATACTTATTGATGTACTGGTTGGTAATTTATTGGATTCATTCTTCAGCGAACTATTATAATTACATAATTCTAATAATCTTTTCCTGATCAATTGTAAGAAAATTGGCTGATAAGATTGATTTTTCAAATAATCAATAGTAATAACATTTTGATAATCATAAGCTGGGAAATTCCCATTACTTGTTTTATTGATTAAATTATTCATGGTTTCATTAGCAACTTTACTTACCAACCCGCTTGGAGGAATAACCCCGGTGAATGGAGTAGTGGTCGGTAATGTCATTATGTAGGAATAGACTGACATTACTAATTGATCAAAATTTGCAGTGAAATTTAAAGTGTATTTCCTCATGGTACGAAATGAACCAAAACTTGGTTCATCTATATCAGTCAAAATATCATCTGATTCATTATAAGAAGGATTTGAATATAAGGAATTACTGGTTAATTGAGGAGCCTGAGGTGGTTGGAAAGAATCAGGAAAATACCCATTTTGTTGAACATTATCTACTGGAGTACTTAGTGTTTGATCAATCGGCGTAAATGGACCCATCTCGGGTTGAGATAAGTTCGATAAGGATTTATTTAGTTTCAAAGTAAGATTCATTTTCTTATTAATCATTTTTTTGTTTTTATTATTAATACCGACGATTTCAATGGTATTTATAAGACTATCTTATTTTCAGGTCTAGCTTATTATTAGAAAGTAAACAAATGATGCAATACAACTGTTTATCGATGATCGAAAACTTTACTTAACTCAGACTAGTACCAAAAAAGTTGTCAAGGGGATTACCAGGTTATAAAACTAGTTGTAAATGGTGATTATTCAAACAACTCGGCGCAAATGACGTTACGAAGCGTATTCGGCTGCCCACGAGTGATCAAACGAAGTGTAAGAATACTTGGTAGTCGGTTTCAACGGGTTAAACGGGTCTATCAAACGTTTTTATGAACCGATGTCTCAGGGTACTAGATTATGGATCTGGTCTGAGTGTTCCTTAAAATCTGGAACAAGTTTGCAAAAAAAAGGGGAAAGTCTGGAAAAGTTGGAAAAAAAAGTCCGGAGGCGTCTTCAAGAAACCAGGAAAGTCTTAATTAAATATATATAACTGGAAAATGAAGTAACAAACCAATTTTAAAGGGATTAGTTAATTCATTCGATATTGTTTCAGAACGCGCAATGAATTTTTTTTTTTTTTTTTCGCCCTTTGGTTAATGCATGTCCCAACAATTAGAAGCATCTGCTAGATGTCTTTTATACTAGATTGGGTTAAAATGAAGTGCTTAGTAGATAATAATGTATTACTATATTATGGACGTATGACACTAACTATGTAGACGCGTTCGCTTGTTGTCAAGGCTATTTAACCCTAAGTTCTTTTACAAAGACGCGTTCCCCTGGCAAGAAACTGAGCTAAAGGTACATTACTCCTTCATTGGGAATAATGGAAGTAGCAAGAGTTGCTTTCATTGAAAGGACCCTTAAGTATTGTTTTTGGGTATTCTCCACATAATAGTTGATATTTAAAGTAATGAGGCGTCGGGAAGAATCTAGATTAGACCCGGAAATGTAAGAAATCCGATTACATGAACATCAAGTTATTGTCACCGCCAATTCCGTCGTCATTTATTATGATACCATCCTTAACGTGATTGTTCACTTGTTCTTCTGATTGTTCATCTTCATGTTGGGCCTCTTGTTCTTTAGAAGTATACTCTATATATTGATCTAAATTATCATTTAACAATTCGGAATTATACTTTATATTATAAGGCAAATTCATTTCTAATTCTTTAGAAGGTAATATTTTATCTTCCTCATTAATTTCGTCTTCAATATCATCATAATATTCTTTTAAATTATCAATAACATAGTCAAATTTATTTAAATTTTTTAAATTCTTTAAATAAAATTGATAATTTGTAGTTAAATCTTTTGAATTTGGATGATATTTCCCATTTTTTTGTATTTCTAATAAATAATTTGATAAATTTGTATTTAGATATTTTAAATTATGACCAAATTTTAAATCTTTTTCTGTTAAGTAAATTAACCATGATAATTTATCTTCTTTTGTTAATTCAATAGTTTCATCTTCTTGTATTAATGATGGTTCATGTTGTTCAATTAATCCAACTGGTCTTTTCCCACTTATATCACCAACTTTAAATTGATTATAAAACTCTTGTCTTTCCTTCAATTTCCTTTTTTTCCTTTCTTGATCAGTTTCATTAGATTCATCAATCTTTCTTTTTTCAATTAAATTTATTAATAGGTTTTCAGGCACTTCCACTAATTTCTTACTTATTCTAAAATTATCACTATATTTTAACCAATCAACGAATGATTCTATCGATTTAGTATTATAATTTTGATGCTGAATTTTCCTAGATGTTTCAAATTTGGGATAATCATCTTGAATATCTAATACACTCTCAAAGCTCGATGGCTTGATAAATTCAATATCAATCATCGATTGTAGTATATCCTGGATCTGTATTTGATTTGATTGTTGACGAATTATTGAATATTTTATACTTTTTTTAAGTAACGTCGTTAAATATCTGATATAAATATCAGTTAATATATTCACTATTGAGGGTTGGCATTTATCAAACCCACTGCTCTTCAATATCTGACATATCGATATTCTTAATATCGAGAAATGAAATGATTCTTCCATGTTAATTATGAATAAGTAGCTAAAAGGTTGTTATTTAATCAAATTTGTTTTGAAAAAATCTTTTAACTAAGGTGCATGGGTGTTTTTTTTGCTTATCCTAAGTCTTCCATAGCTATATCTTCTACAGCTACTTCTTCTACAGTTACTTCTTCTACAAGTATGACTGATACAGCAGTATATCTGTATCTTATTGTATCTTATTGTATCTTAAAGTATCGTTAAGTATCTTATTTTATCTGTACACCTGCACATCTGTGACAATCAAACATTTATTATGAAAACTACAAACCTTGTTGTAATCTTTCACCAATTTTCTTAGAGGCAAAGGATAAAGCATTGAATAAACCCTTTTCGGATAATTCAATCTTGTTCAAATTCAAATCATTGGAGATAGCGGAATTTGAAGGAGTATTGGTCACTCTTGAAACAATAATTGAAGGATCAATTTCTAATATAATACCATCATCAATAGTTTCATCAATACATAAACTAACCAAGTCATATTTTTCCAAAATAGTTGACTTGTCCAAGGTATTATCCAATAATATACTTAAAGCTTCATTCAAATTATTGGTTAAAGAATAGATTAATGATTCATTTTCATTAATTGAACTAACTAATGCAATAATAACATCATTGGTTTGCTTATAAGTTATTAAATGATTATCATATAATATAATGTCTTGATTAACTTTATTTATCTTGGAAAATAACTGTTCTTCAAATTTTAATTGTTGATTAAGACTTTTATATGGATTGGAAACTATTTCATTTTCTTTGGTCTGGTAGTATTTCGCATACAACCTTGAACCCTTATTATCTAGTATCAATGCGGCGCTGACCGTATATAATGATATATTAAGTGACATCTTGTTCCTGTTGTTGACTCTAGTTGAAGTTGTTGAAAAATTAATTTCATTTTTGAACCACCGTGTTAATCCTAGGAAAAACATCCGTACATCTCAAAAAGAGGATACCCAGATGACCATGACCAGGTACCAGGTGCCAGGTACCAGATACAGATATCAGATGGCCCGATACCAGGTAAATACCCGGCTGAGTATTTGGCTGAGTATTTGGCTGAGTATTTGGATGAGTAGTTCAGCGGTGAAGTTGTGAACTGATGGTAGTTAGGTCAGCTCACGATTAATGATCAACTACTTCGACCAAGCTGGGTAATGTGAGATCTTTGTTATCTGTAAGTTGTCTATTAACAGATCGGATGTAGTTCAGCTAGAGGTTTTCAGTTGATCGGAGTTTGGGTGAATACGATATTTTATTTTGAAGACATTTTACAAAAATTCAAGGAAACAATAAATTTGCAACCAAACAAGATAACTACAAGAATACAACGTACACTAAGCAATTTGAAAGGAATCAGTAACCTTTATCATCCTTGAACACTTGATTCCCAACCAGGAAGAACTTGTACAATAATTTTACACCAATCCAGGTTGGTAGCTTTGGCTTTCTCACCAGGCTGTCTAGAGTTTTGCTTTCCAGAATTCTGCTTTCCAGAGTTCTGCTTTCCAGAGTTCTGCTTTCCAGAGTTCTGCTTTCCAGAGTTCTGCTTTCCAGAGTTCTGCTTTCCAGAGTTCTGCTTTCCAGAGTTCTGCTTTCCAGAGTTCTGCTTTCCAGAGTTCTGCTTTCCAGAGTTCTGCTTTCCAGAGTTCTGCTTTCCAGAGTTCTGCTTTCCAGAGTTCTGCTTTCCAGAGTTCTGCTTTCCAGAGTTCTGCTTTCCAGAGTTCTGCTTTCCAGAGTTCTGCTTTCCAGAGTTCTGCTTTCCAGAGTTCTGCTTTCCAGAGTTCTGCTTTCCAGAGTTCTGCTTTCCGGAGTTCTGCTTTCCAGAGTTCTGCTTCGAACTGTTACGCCGGAGAGGACCAATGATCCTAACTGAAGTGTAAGTATATGGACAAAGCTTGATGAACTTTTTCGGGCGTTGTCCCTTGGCACAATATACCAAAACAGTAAACACCCTCTCTCTTCCACCGGTCGTTAAGATATCCAAGGGTTCTTTCATAGAAAGAAACTCGAAATGAGGAACGTTGTTCGGTTCAAAGTGGTCTTCGAAGTATAAGTGTTTGAGGTCTACACAAATCGGAGCATGGATTGTAAACTCTACTAGAATTGGACTTTTCGATGTGGGAACAGGGTTTATAGGTTTGCTTATTGTAGTATCTAATGGTCCTTCTGGGGAGATGCTCTTTGATCCAGAACGAGTTCTCGTAACTTTGAATGATTTTAAAGATTCAGTAAAAGCATCAGTGGACTCAGCAAAACCAGCACTATGACTTATTCGTATAGGTGAGGAAATTGTCGTTGCTTTAACTTCAGGAGACGGTGTAAGACTAGGCAGTTTAATTACGGGAATTTCTTCCCAGACTCGATTATCTGGAGAAATCGTTTCAATATCTTTTTCAGACAGAGACTTCGGAGCCAAAACCTCGAGGGTCAAAGATTCAGCAGAGCTTGAAGCCAAGCACGGTAGGGTGGGATCGCATGGCATACCAGGTGTGCTTCTACTGGCAGTACTTCTAACAAAGACGATCAAGTTTTGGTGAAAAATTTCAACGAGGAACAGATTTTTTTTTTGCAAGCGAGAAAAATCGATTGCAACTTGCAATAACTATTTAATATGAATACAATTTTTAATATGACAACTTTTAATATGAATACAACTATTTATTAAGAATACAAAGTATTTAGGCTCCAACTAATTTAAAGACGAATTCATGAATATCTTTATGAAGAGGATTATTAAGATAGAAATCATCAGACAAGGCACTAACTTGATTAGCAATTGCTCTCCAACCAAAAATGAAATTAACAATTAAACCAACCATTAAACCAACAGCAACAATCAATGGACCCAAGACATTATCTAAATGTCTTGAAGATCTTTCCATGATGATATCACGACGTTTATTAAAGATGAAATAACCCCATAAACCTGAAAAGATGGTTAAAGCAAAATAAATATAAGCCAAATTAGTAGCCAAAGTATAAGAATTAGCTTTATTTGTGGAAGAATAAATAATAAAAGTCAATGAACTTAACAAGGTAGTAACGTGTAACCAACGATTGAAAGTACGTTCATTAGCTAACCAAACTTTAGGTTCAATTTTCAAAGGACCAGCATTTTTAATTAAAGAATTTGGTTTTTCAATACCATTTGGTAAATCAATTTCTTCATCTTCCAGATCAACGTCAATTAATTTTGATAAAGTGTTTGGTAATTTCATTATTTTTGATAAAGTATTATTTTTTTTAGAACGTTGTAATAATTCTAACTCTTCATCGTCATCAATATTGAAATCATCACTACTTTCAATATCTGGAGGAGGAGAATTAATTTTTTTAGTAGGGGAATCTTCAATTTCATCAGATTGGTTAAAAATTGAACCACTAAAAGATTTTGAACGAGGTTGGAAACTGACTTGACCAGTATGATTTGATAACATTGATTTAAATTTTGACATATTTTCTTCATCATTCTGTTGTTTAATTAATTTTCTATGGGAATCAATATAAGCTTGTTGAGGATCAATTTTAATATCTGATTCTAATTCATTAAACCAAAGAGGAATGTTATCTAATTTATCATCTTCTAAGAATAAAGTACTTATACCATGAATGAATTTACTAAAATTTGGAATTTCTTTAACCAATCCACTATTTACTAAATCATCAATCCAAACCAATTTTTTAGTTTTTTTAGATTTGATTTTAATTTCTAATTCGGCATAAGGAAATTTAGAATATTCACCTTTTCTTAATAAATTAAAGGGGTTACTAATTTTGCTATCGATATCTGATCTATGCCATTTATTTGGATTTCTAATTGGACGTTCAACATCAAAGGCATCTTCTCTAATGAAAAGTAAATCCGAATCAATAACAATACGAACTTTATCATCCCCAGGAATTTGAAAAGCAGTTCTTTTATAAACTGTTCTTATTGTTGGTTGAATGTTATTATCCTTAACAAATTTAATCAAGGAAGTTAAGTTTTTTTCAATTTCAGCAAGATTTTCTGGCAGTTCACCTTTTCTTTGTAATTTCTTCAAGTATTTTTCAACTGAAAAAGTTCTATTTATAATTGAATTAAGATACTTTTCTTTTATATTCAATTTTTCATCAACGTTATAGTGTTCTAAAGTTTGATCAAAATTTTTCTTTTCAATTGAAATTTTCGGTTTATTAATCAATTTCCCAATCCATTTGATTCTTAAAGTTGATGTATTTGGGTTTTTAATCAAACGATTATTATAAATATCGAAATTTGAGTTATCAAAGTATAAACAATTGATTAAAGAGTCATTCTTATCGATATTACTAAACTCATTACCGGAATTATTTTCTTCTTCATCGTCATCGGATTGATCATCACTATAATAAGTTGGGCTATCTTGATTATAAATTAAAACCGGTAAATGACGTAATATACTTGCTTTAACTTCCATTAAATTATCTGGATGAACCCAAAATTTAAAAGATTGATAATCTTGTGGATCTTCATTAAATGAAGATAACTTTGATAATTGTTGATTAATATCATAATTATCTCTTAAAAATTGAAATAATGCACTAATTTTATATAATAATGGACTATAATCTTCCAGGTGAAAGGGTAAATTTGATAATCTAACGTTCAACAAGGGTTTAACACTAAATTTTGGATGTAATCTATCATGTTTTTTAACAATTTTGATGAATCCTGTATAGTTCAATCTTTGGAAATGATTTAATTCTTGAGTATAATTAAGAATTGAATCCAACTCATTTTGAAATTGATTAATATCCAAATCTTTATCCGCATTAGTTGTTTTAGCTTGTAAATTATTCAATTCATCGTTTAATTCATCAAATTTCTTTGCTTGGAAAGTATAAACTTTTTCTAAATCGGAATCTAAAGCGGCAACAAAATTTTGTTCATCCTTATCTGACCAGTTATTTTGCAATACAACTCCCTCTTTCAATAATTTCTTCAAATGAGTATAGTTGATATAGTACTGTTTCCAAGGAGCAAACGTCTCGGACTCCAACTTGGCTCCAAACAACATTGGTTCACTGGACCCACTCATTCCTGCTTGATTAATTGAAGTAGTTGGATTTTTCACTTTTTAAATATAATTTATTGATATTTCCCACGTGGGGGAAACATCGGTACACCAATAAAGATCTACACCCTTACACCAAATCCCTTCTATTTACGATACTTTCTATACTTACGATACTTACTATACTTACAATACTTACAATACTTACAATACTTCTGATACTTACGATACTTACAATACAATACTTACACTTACTCTGCCACTCCTCTGCTATACCACTCCACTAGCAGTGCTTCGCTGCTCACTGTAGACTCTTCAGAACGAACCTAATTAATTAATTAATTAATTAATACACAAATTGAACAATAAACTAATTGACAGCATCGCTAATTTCATAGGGCATTACTTAATTAAAGTTTAATAGTCATAGTCTTGTGGAAATAGTTTATTACTGTTACTGTACTGTTACTATTACTATTAGAGTATGAGATGCCTAGATGCTCTTTTGCAACCATGTCATTCTTACTAGCTTGAGAGTAAGGTTCTTCAGTCTGGCTCAGCTCGTACTGTTTGGCTATCTCTTAATACTGATTGAGCTGTGGACATAGGATAATCCGTTTTAATACTAGACCATCTATCTGAACACCGGTTAAGCAGTCTTACTGGTCAAGCACTTACTAACTTATATAACTGGCATATCACGTGTACATAGCAGCCGTTCGTACGGTGATATTTTGTACCTAATAAATTATCATTGGAAGCTGACTAGTAAGCATTCAACGGTACAACCTGAGGCCCTGGCTGAGTCGAAGTGACCGTTCAGTCCAGAATGTAGCTATACCGTCCACCACTTGTACCGTATGTATATCTACTGTCGTTAGTAAGATTGAATACTTGGTTATTGGTCTATCTTTTGATGTACGGAGGTGTTCACCAAATTTTTTTTTCACTATCATTAGATTTACTTCAAAATAAGTACCAGACCACTATAGCTCTAGCATCCAGAAACAAACATTGGCGACGGCCGGTCAGTTGGTTTTATTGATGATAAGGTTTCTAGCTAACATTTTCAACTCCATCTCCAGTTTTTTAACTCAAGTTTACATTAAAAAATTCTCTACAATTGAAGATTATGATAAACCACTGCGTTCAGGCAGTGTCAGTAATCAACCTGAAACCACAATTGAAGCAAAAGATAAGATGTTAACTGCATCTACAGAATCAGATTATGGTACTGACCTATTCCCCAGTGAAAATTCCCGGTATGCGTCTTATTATAAGCCGAAAACTCCATCTCCTGTTGTTATTACCGATGATGGAGATGATCCAGATATTTCCTTTGATTTAACTTTTTTAAATCAACCCGATTCACCTCCACCAAAACCAACTAGCGACTATGATAGGGTTGTATCGAATTTCTACTTCCCAGCATCTCCAATATCAAAATATAACTACTCATTCATTGATACTATAGTTGATGTAACTTCAACTTTAACTGCTAATGATTTTTTCAAGATTGATAAAAAAAATTTTTTGAATAAAATTACTAAAGAACGTTTATTGAAAACTTCAAAATTGAAAAAATTATCTCATGATCAATATAATCAAGTTTTAAAATTATGGAATTCAAATGATATTAATAAAAAAGTTAAATCTCGTTTTGCAATTGATATTACTATAAAAGATTTGAAAACTTTAAAAGGTACTAATTGGCTAAATGATAACATTATTGATTTTTATTTAAATCTTATCTCTCTACAAAATTCAAATATCTTCTGTTGGACAACTCATTTTTATACTACTTTACTTAAAAGAGGTTATTCGGGAGTGGCTAGATGGTCTAAACGTAAAAAAATAAATGTCAATTCAAAAAATTTAATCATTATTCCAATCAATATCTTAAGTACTCATTGGTCCTTAGCAATAGTTGATAATATCAATCTTACAATCACTTATTATGACTCTTTAAATTCTTCTGGTAATTTAAATGCTTTATTATTAATTAAAGACTATATGATTCAAGAAGCAGTTAAAAATAATTCTCCTCTCAATTATCATGATTTTAAACTCATACCTAATTTTAAAACTCCTCAACAAGAAAATGGTAGTGATTGTGGTGTCTTCACTTGTACTTGTGCTAATTTCATCGCTAATAATAAACCTTTAAATTATTCTCAAAATGATATGTCAACTATTAGATCAAGAATGTGTTTTGAGATTCTAAATGAAAAATTAATCGATTAACTCCTTTTAAAAAATCTTATTTAAAATACTCTTACTTTCATGACCGTTTTTTTCAATTTTACTAATTCTTTCTTCATATCCAATGATTTTATAAGTGCTTCCTTTAATTTTATCACTCAAGTAATTTAATCTTTCTTTTAATAAACTTAAATCATTCAATTGACTTATCTTATTAACTTCTTCTTCATACTTGACAATCTTTGTATTCTCAATATTAATTAAATTTGTATAATAATCAACTTCATAAAATTTATAGATTTTCTCATCTCCAACTAAGTCCTGAAATGCTGCCTTATATAATGGCCTTCCGGTAGATATACTACTCAAGATTCCTTTATCTCTCTTCAAACTAATTAAATCATTTTTTTCTAAAGTTGATAATGTCATCATCGTTTCATTAGATGATTTAAATAATGGACATTTATTCATTTCCTCAAAACTTATCTCATCTTTATCACTTAATAACCTCATTATAGTCCAAATTTGTGCACTTGACCAGTTGAATTCCTTATTATCTGTATGATTCAAGAAAAACGTAGTCACTTGTTCTGCTGCTTGACTGACCATTTCATTCAATGCATCTTTAGGGGTTTCTCCGGATTTAATACGTCTGACAAAGGCTTGCAAATCTAACATTCTTCCTCCCAAAGGTTTTAAACAAGTGTCAATTTCGTGCTTGGCTTCAAAATCATTACCTAATTGATTGATCACGTATTGCTGTGAACTCTTTTCTGAAGCATCTGACAATGATATCGTCTTGAAAACTTGATTGGGTAATGAGTCAGTCAAATGTTGTATACTTCCAACATCATGGGTGATATAAATAACATGGGCTAGATTACTTTGAATTAATTGAGCAGTCCAATCACTGAGTAGTTTATAAATGAAATCATGATTTCCATCGGTTTTCTTCATGAATTTATCAATAACAATAATTGGTTTTTCTTCAGGAAATTGCTGCAAATAATCATCTTCTTTGATAACAACTTGCTCTCCATTATGTCTGTTTCTTCTCTCAGTTGCTTTCTGATAGTCATTAAATCCAGAAAGTCCAACCGATCTGATTGCTTGAGTAGCCAACAGTAAGATGTTTTTCAATTGAGTTTCTTTGGATTCACTTAATCCCGATTTTTGACCAGTAACACTCTGAACACCCAAATCAATAAATTGTGATACCGAATTGGTCCAGGTAAAAATAGGGAAGTATCCAACTTGATTAGCAAAGTTTTGAATTAACGAGTTATCAGATCTTGACTTGGCTAAATTATCACAATCAATAAATAAAACTTTTTTACCCAATACTGGATCATTACCCAAGGTATGTTCCATAACAAATTCTTGTTTACCAGAACCTTTTGGACCTTTAATAATCATAAATGTATTAATATTTTCGTGTATCCATAATTTCAATTGTTTAATTCTTTCAAATCTTTCATTCCATAAAATATTAATTTTTTCGGAATCTCCAGATGATTGTTGTAAACCAATGATTTCTTCACAAGTTGAATTCAAATGGTCATCAATATAGTTATATCCAGTAATAATCCAGCCTTTAACGGTTTGAAAAGGGCTATAAATAACTTTGACATATTCGTTATCTTTATATTTCTCCAAAGAATACGTTTGACCAATTTTCAGTTCAATGAAAAATTGTCTAATCGGATCAAAAATAAGCACGGCAACGGTTGCAATAATAGCCAAAATTGTAGGAATCGAGATTCTTTGATGATTCACAATAAAGTCAGTAATATAATTGACTCTTTTAATTGGAATGTATTGTAAGTGCAATACAGTTTTCCCTTTATTCAATGATAAACCAGTAACACAATTTTTAGCACTAATGGCAGATTTAATACTACGGAAGATTATAGTTGCAAACGGATCTGCTTTAGGTGGAATTATATCTGTTATCAAACCGTATCTTCTGAATAACAAGTACAATTCCTCTTCAGTCAATGGATCACCTTCAAAAATCACTTTTATTCTTGAACTAGGAAATCTACTCAAATCCTCAATCCAAGGAACACCCTTAACTTGATGAGCAGTTGGATGGTTATTCCATATTAGGTTTTGAACAAATTTAAAGATGTTTTTATGAGAATCAAGTTCGTTTTCCTTGATATTTGATTCAATTTGATTGATAAACTCTTTGGAAGTCATATTTTGCGGAATTTGATATTTGACAAATGCCCCACCATCTCTTTTCAAAGGCACCAAATCGATGATCTTAGCATCTGATGGTAACGGATTAGTATCAGTATTGGTTAATTTCTCAACCTGTTCAATTACCTTTTCATTAGTATATCTGTTTTGTACAGACGATAGCAAAAACCTAAAATATTTTTGGAATTGAAGTTTCGAAATAGCAAATGGATAAAGATGATTGAAATACAACACAGTTTCTGTTTGGTGCTGATACTCCAACACCCCAGTTGTTTCTGCAGAGTTATCGGTATCAATTTGATTATTCTCCTGCTTCAAGTTTTCAACATCCCAAGAGTAATGTCTCACCAATTGATATCGGAAACCCTGAGGTCTCGACTTAGCAACCGAAATCCTCGAAGGAACCAACAACCTTGTTGATAATCTGGAATACATTTCAAGTCAATTGATGTCGAAATACAATTTAATCTCCTACAGGTGGCGATATATCGAATTTATATAAAAACCCCTGCTACTTTATTTGCTCTTTTTTTTTCTTTTTGGCTGACCAGCCGCAAATTCGGAGATTATCAACTAACCAAAGGATCTTGATCTTCTACTAAGACTCCTGATTGCCAGGTTATATGGTTGAAAGTGTACTTAAAACTAGAGCACGTCTACAAAAAGTGAATGTATCAGATCAATTATCAACCAACAATGCAACCATTGTTGGCTCTACCTCCATAGCGTACCAAAAATATCCTATATGTACTGAGAAGTAGAGGCCAAATTGATCGTGAAGACATCATTCTAGGCTTCGCTTTGAATCATTATACCACGGAAGCAAAGGTATAAGGATCTTCGAAGAGGCCAGTATAACTCGGGTACTAAATGCAAAAAAACAAAAAAAAAAAAGAAGATATAATACCCCAGTTAGTTCTTGCGGAAAAAACTCCAACTACAATCATGTCATTGCAGGTATCAGCGTATATTCGGTCTATGTAGACTTGGGTATCGATAACTGGAGGAAAAGAAGAAGCAGAAGAGCTTGTTGTAGTAATGAAAAATTTTTCAAATTTATACGGGACCGAAATCGTGCGGGTAACAGTAAACTGTAACTACATAATGAACTAGGGTCGAAAGGACATTAATATACAAATATACAGAAGAGAAATCTAATCAATGTTTGCCGAAGGAATGAAGGAATCAGGATGTTTCAAGAAATCGGTAGTTTTCAAAGGTCTGACTTGATTTGGATCCATGTTTGTAGTGACTTTCTTCCCACCTTTATAATTTTCTCTAATATATTCCTTCATGGATTTGAGAGCAGCTTCTCTGCAAAGTTCACGCAAGTCTGAACCACTAGAGCCTTCAGTATCGGCCACGATGGCTTCCAAGTCAAAGTCGTTTTCGTCGAGTTTAGCGTCCACCAAGATTTTTCTCAATATGGATCTTCTTTGTACCGAAGTTGGTCTACCAATTGAGAATTTCTTAGGGAGTCTTCTCATGAAAGCAGCATCGATATCGTGTTGTCTATTAGTAGCACCCATCACCATTATTCTACCATTGGAGACCAACCCGTCCCATAGAGTCATGAATTCAGCTTTCAACATTGAACTGACCTCATGATCGCTCGATGAACGATCTCTTAAAAAGGAATCAATTTCATCAATAAATATAATACAAGGTTGTAATTTGTTTGCTAAGGAGAAAATGGCATCGACAATCTTGTTGGATTCCCCATACCATTTGTCCATTATAGTAGACATTCTTATCAGTAAGAAAAAGGCTCCACTTTCCTTAGCAATGGCTTTTGCCAACATGGTCTTACCACAACCCGGAGGTCCATAAAACAATACCCCTTTTGGTGATTGGACCAAACTAGAATGCGCAGAAAACAAGTCTGGTTCGGTTAATGGTAAGATGACTGCTTCATGTAAATCATCAATAACTTCTTGCATCCCTCCAATATCTTCAAATGTAACGTTTATATCCTCGGGTGTTACTAATGAATTAAGCAATGATTTCTCATATTCATTGAAAACCAAATTCTTCAAGTCTGGATTCACTTGCTGTATTTTCTTCAAAACAGTGGCTCCTTTCTTCTTAGCTTCTTTGGTTTTAACAGAGTTATCAATAGAGTCGTTAAGAAGGTGATTCAACATATAATACATTGAGAGTCCTGCTCCCGTAAGGAAAAAAAGATCTCCCAAGAGCTTAAGATCAATCTTGACCCCCCACAATTCCAACTTGAGTTTATTCATTGTAGCTATCTATCCCGTAATCAAAAACTCTAATGTTCCATCAAGGAGGCGATTCGTTGGATAAAGCTGGAGTTGGACTTTTTTTCTAATCAAATGATAATCCTGTATATGCCAATCTACTAACAAAACTGAAAAAAAAAAAAAAGATTCAACATGCTTCTGATGAGATGAGTTTGATTTATAGAATACCTCAGCATTAGCATAAACGATGGCATTTGGAAAGGATAGGAGGTCTAGAAATGAAGAAGAACGCCATGGTATAAAACTTCCGGGTGAACTTCTCGACCAAATCAATTCTACTAGCTATGATAGCGATACAAGATTTAGTCAATTCAATAATAAGAAGAGGAAGAAGTCAGAGCCACAGATTTCAAGAAAGGAGAAGAGGAAACAAGAACGTAACTTGAAAAAGCATAAGAAGTCGAAGAATCAGTCGAACCAGAGAAGTTCAAAAGGTCACGAACAGACACCGCAACAGAGACATAGAAGTGAAGATGATCTTGAAGAAGACCTACAAGAAGACGATTCTATGAGAGCTTTGAAAGAAAAGAAAGCAAACGTAAGCGAAGAATACGACGATCCTTTGGCTGCCTTGAAAGCATTGAAACAGTCCAAAGGATCGAGAAGTAATGGTGATATTCGCATCGTAAAAGAAGATGATTTAGATGATGAGCTAAGTGAAAACGACCTAGGTGATGGACTAAGTGAAGGCAATTTAGATGATAACGACTCAGCTGATGATCAGTTGGAGGAAGATGAGTTTCAAGGTTTCGATGAAGATAGCAGAGGCAGTGAAGAAGAATTTGATGAAGAACTAGACTCAGACGATTTTGATGAAGAAATCGACGACGATGAAGAGATTCCAGATGATCCTCTTGCACAATTAAAAGCTTTGAAAGAGGCCAAGTCAAAAGATAAACCCAAGGAAACGAAAAAAGGTAAAAGCAAAGCTCCTGAGCCTGAATTGGTTCCTGATTTCTCTCAGTCGGGCGGTAGAGAAGAGGACGATATGGAGTTCTATGCCAAAAAGTTAGGTTTGAAAAATGGTAAGAAGTCAAAATTGTCAAAGGAAGACGATGACGATCTTATTGGTGGGTTGCTTGATGGTTTGGACTTTGACTATTTGGACGGGTCTGAATCAAAAGAAACAAAAGACTCAAAAGATACAAAAGCCTCGAAAGGTAATGATTCCAAAAAGAATAGCGATCTTCCTTTTAGCTCAGATGATGAAATAAGTGAAGGTGATTTTGATTCAGATTTAGGCTCTGAACTCGAAGGTTTAGAGTCGGAATCTGGTGAAAGCGACGATGAAGATACACCACGAGTCAAGGAAAACCCTTATGTTGCACCTGTACAAGATAATTCAAATTCAGAAGATGAGACTGATGGGAACGATGAAGCTCCTAAAAAATACATTCCTCCTGCATTACGTCGTAAATTAGCATTAGAATCTTCAGAAGTCTCTCCCGAAATATTAGCTCTTCAAAAATCCATCAAGGGGCCCTTAAATAAATTATCGGAAGCTAACATTGGATCAATTGTGAATGAAATCAATGGTCTATACACTTCTTATTCAAGACATCATGTCACAGATAACATTGTTTCTATTGTATTGGATAGTATAGTTCAACAAGGTAGACTTCTTGATACTTTTGTTTATTTGCATGCTTCATTGGTTGTTGCTATTTATCGTTTACAAGGTGCTGAGTTTGGTGCTTTTTTTATTCAAACATTGGTTGAAAAATTTGAAAAATACCAAAAGGAAGATACCCAAGGTAAAGAAGCTTCTAACGTAGTATCCTTATTATCCTCAGTTTATATGTTTCAATTAGTCTCTTCAAAATTGTTATACGATATCATTAAAACATTAATTAATGACCTTAATGAAAAAAATGCAGAGCTATTGGTAAGATTAATCCGAAACTCAGGTAACCAAATGAGATCTGACGATCCTTCCTCGTTAAAAGATATTGTTCTTTTGATTAATAATAAAGCATCTTCACTTACATCAGATCAATTAAATACTAGAACTCAATTTTTAATTGAAACTATCACCTCTTTGAAAAATAACAAGCTTAAGATTAATAACGAGTCAAGTCATCAGTTGACTATTAGATTGAAAAAATTCTTAGCCACTATCAATAATAATAAATTCAATGATCCAATTCAAGTGTCGCTTGATGATATTCATAATGTTGAAACAAGAGGAAAATGGTGGCTAGTTGGTTCTGCCTGGAAAGGACTTGATAACAACACGGAAAGTACAGAAGTAAACGTTAATCAAGAAGCTTTGGATGATATTTTAGATAATGCTGAACCCAATTGGATGGAATTAGCTAGACTGCAAAGAATGAACACAGATATTAGAAGAGCCATTTTTGTTTCGATCATGTCAGCTAATGATTATGTTGATTCTCTTACTAAATTGGATAAGTTAGCTTTGAAAAGGTCTCAAGAAAGAGAAATACCTCGTGTCTTAATGCATTGCACAGGTGTTGAACCTGCTTGGAACCCATACTATGGAGTTTTAGCAGCGAAATTATGTGATAGTCATCAACACAGAAAAACTTTTCAATTCATGCTTTGGGATTTACTAAAAGAATTAGAAGGTCCACAAGACAATGATTCTGAAGCAGAGGACTTCACGGGTTTCGATAACGATGAAGATGATGAAAGCAAATTGAAAAGGATTCTCAATTTGGGTAGATTTTACGGTTTCCTTTTAGCTGAAGGTTCATTGCCTTTACACATTTTAAAAAACATCAACTTTTTAACTGCTGCTAGTGACAGTAAACTACTTTTGGAAGTATTATTCGTCACCTTATTGGACAACATTGCTAAGAAGTCACAAGTTAATGCTGTAGGTACTGGTTTGAAATCAAAAAAGGGTCAAGACCAAAAATTCGATGATAGAATATTAATCGAAAGGTTGTTGAAAGCCAGGGAACAAAAATCTCTATTAAGAGGGTTGCAATATTTCTTGGTTGAAAAAGTACAGAAGAGTGACTTCATCAGTGGTAAAAAACAAAGAAAGAGAATTGATTGGGCCATTAACTCTTTGCAAGATATTATAGATGAATTTTTGAGAGAATCTGCAGACTGAATACAAGTATAATTAAAGCTTACCTATGTACATTAATCTATAAATAATTTCTACTTAATCATGCATTATATAATTCTTTTTAATATAGCGACAGACTCGACATGCTTTGTTTGTGGGAAGAAGTCAAATCCTACAATATCTTGAACTTCATATTGTACAGGCCCATCTTGTTGCAATAAATTTAACATTTGTAAATCTCTTGCCTGAGTGAAAGGGTTACAACTGATGTACACAACCATCATGGGTTTGAATTTAAGAAGTTGTTTCAAAAAACTTTCATTTGATCCTTTACGGGAAGGATCCATTATCAAGATGGATTTGTCACCTGTCACTTGTGAATCAGCAAACACTTGATTTGAGAACAAATCTTCGGAGTTTCCAGCAATGAATTCAGCCTTTTCTGGAACTTTTAGACCGTTGAGGTTTGCGTTATGCTCTGCATACTTAATAGACTTTTTGGAAATTTCTATCCCAAATATCTTTCCATCTTTCTCGGGAACCTCTTTAGAAAGTGAAATACCAAAAAAACCTGAACCACAGTATGTATCAACTATATACTTGAAATTCAAATTACTTTCGTGAATATGATACTTAATATAATCAATTACTTGTGGTAAGATATAGGAGTTATTTTGAAAAAATTCAGAGGCTTCAAATTGGAATACAAAGTCCCCAACCTTTTCAGTAACAACCTTTCCAGTATCTGTTATACAGACTTGATCAAAATCACCTGTTTTATGATCAAGTCTAATGCTGTCTCGCAAAAAAAGAGTAGGACTAATCTTAGCCTTTATTCGTTGCTTGGTCAGCATTTTATCGATCTGTACTCTATCTAACTCTTCAAGAACTTTCGATTTTAATTTAGGAAATTCTTGATTGATCAGAGGTGTTGCGATTGGACAATGATCTATGTCAACAATACCAACAGGGTCATGTATGTCATTAAAACCAATTTTTGTATCTAAAGGTTTCACGTCTCTTCTAGGTTTGAAATGAGGAGTGATTTTGGTTCTGTAAGAATATTGCATCGGAGAATCCATAACGCTCCCAAATCCGTCAGCCCTTGTAGCTTTGAATTCTTCATAAAGTGATGGATAGTAAAACTTGAATGCTCTTTGAATGACACTTTGCTTAAAACGAAGCTGGTCATCATTATTCATCATTTGTAATTGACACCCCGAACATTGGTCAAAGTTGGAGCAGACTATAAGTCTATCATTCCTGCGAGTGAGCCTCGACCTCGAATTCAATACCTTTACTAATTCACCTTCTGAATGTATAGCCATATGCCTTCCTATCTTCACATCTATAATATCACCTGGAATTGCCTTTGGGACTCTCACTACAGTATAGCCGACTTGCCCTTGATCGTTTAAGTATGACTGTCTTGGGACAAAACAAAGGCCATCTCCATTAGAAGTCAAATAAATAACTTCAACTTCATGAGCGATAGAATCCATCAGGCCTGGTTGAGAGTACAACTCTGCTAGATCGCTTGGGATTTCGAGATCTTTTACAGCTAAATCTAACTGATTTGTACTATTGAAAATGTCAAGAGCTTCTTGTACTTCATGAAAGAAAACACTAACTCTTGATGCAACACCGGCTTCATCCCTCTTGGATTTGAGAAAATGTCTCCAATACTTTCTAGGTTTGATCTCATTTCCTACTTGGTCTGGGATTAGAAAAGATTTTGAACTATTTCCTGGAATATTACTGGGAATAGTGGGTCTTAACTCTATCCTACTTTTACTAAAGCTTCGAGTTGCAAATATGTTCTTTGGATAACGATAACGCCCCGATCGTATTGAAGCTATCATATCAAGCTTCAGTGTGTTCCTTATCATCTCATCCGATAGAAAGAGACTTTAGTTTTGAGATGGGATAAGCAAAATCCTGCTCGCTTTTATTGGAGAAGAGAACAATTACTTCAGCTGCGAATTTTTAAATGTTTAACTACATCAATTTGACTATAAAAATACCCATTAACACGTAAATACATTATTTTCGAAAGTGGTTGGAAGCGGAGAGAAAAAAATATTAAGATTAAAGAAATGTGAAGGAGCTAGCGATTCAAAGGATAGGTAAAAAGAGGATATGTATTAACTAAGCTGCAGCATCGGTAAGAGGCACTTGAGTTTCCTCCTCAGGGTAATCTCTCAAATCCAAAGTGACTGTTTTGGAGCTGTTTTCCTTTTGTTCTCGATAAATACCAACAAGGGCATCTGATTTTTCAAATAAAGAGCTCTTTAAAGATATGACAATAAATTGGAAATCTGGTCCAGCATATTTTTTAAGGTAATTAGCAACTTTGTTAACGTTTGAATTATCCAAAGCAGCGTCAACTTCGTCAAGAACGAAAAATGGCGATGGTTGATAGGAATGGATTGCAAATAATAAAGCTAATGCTGCAACGGTTTTTTCACCACCCGATAATAATTCCATATCTCTAAATCTTTTCATTGGAGGCATAGCATGATACTTTATACCAGCACCATAAGGTTCGTCTTCGTCTTCCAACGTTAAGTAAGCAGATCCACCTAATGGCGAAGCAGCTGATTTTGTTAATTCCTTGTAAATCAGATCAATTTCACCAGAAATATGATCAAAAGCATTCATAAATAAGTCGGTTCTTCTTTGTCTTACATCATTGAAAGCATCAACGATTTTTTGTTCCTTTTGTCTTGCTTTTGTAAAATCTTTATCAAATGATTTCAATTTTGTTTCGACTTCTTTCAATCTTTCCACAGCCTTGGCATTTGGTGTGAGTTGCTCCAATTCACCAATTACCGATTCAAGTCTTGCTTGTAATTCAGCTTCTATTTTCAAATTGAAATTTTCACGTAAACGTTCACTTAATAAAGAATAATCCAACTCTATATCGTAAACTTCCTTAATCAAAGTATCGGTATCATCACTGAGAGAGAAGGATTCCAAGAACCCATCTTTAAAAGGGATATCAATACTGGAAATTTTACAGTTTTTCAAAATATTGACCCTTTCAGTATCTACCTTAAGTAAAACTTCACCAACGTTGGTAATCGCTTTATTCATGTTTTTGATTTCTCCTTCAATTTCATTAACAGTAGACTCAAGTGATTTAGAACTTTTCAAACTTTCTTGGAGAACGTTAACTGCGGCCTCTTTTTCGGAACGAGTGACATCTAACTCTGCTTCGAGACTATCTGATATACTCTTAATTGATTCTATTTGTTCATCAACGGTAGCAAGGTTTTCATTGTGTTTTATCAAATCATCCCGTAACTTCTTTTCTCTTTCCTCTATGTCACGAAGACGATCATCTTGAAACTCTAATTGGTTTGTTAGGGATGCAATTGTTTTAGTGAATTGAGTTCTTTCTTTGGCTTTGTTTCTTAAGGAAGAACCATGAAGGTTTTCATAATCTGTTATACCATTTGTGAATCCATGTTTACGAGAGAATTCGGAATAGATTTTGTCTTGTAACTTTTTAATTTTTGTATGGGTTTGATTCAATTTTGAATCAACATCCTTCATTGAAGAGTTTTGGTTTTTGATATTGCTTTCCAATTCTTTTATCAAATCATTGTGAAATTGAATTTCTGATTTCCTTTCATTAATCTTTCTTTCAATGTTTGATGTTTGATTTCTCAAAATTGGGATCTTATCCTCAATCAGGTGGATTTCTTCCATAAGCATATTAATTTCAATTTCTTTTGGTCTCTCTTCTGCTAACTTAGCCAAGGATGTTGTGAGATCATCTTTTCTTTCGGTGAGAGCCTTCCATTCAGTCTTATCCCATCTCATGGAGCTAGGTGATTTATTTTCTTGCTGACCAGCAGTCATCAAACCAGATTTGTGAATAACTGAACCATCCAAAGTAACCAATTTGTTATCTAAGTTATGATGAGATTCCCATTTTAACTCCCTTGCAGTATCAATGGTGTCCACTACGACAGTATCACCAACAACATACTTGATAGCCTTTTCTAATGAAACGTCTTCAAAATCAACTATATCAATTGCAGGTTTGGCATGAGGATGAACGGTTCTTAAATAATTAAGATTAATTGGATCGTTAACCACTGAGTCAAGAGGTATAAAAGTAGCAACACCTGCACGTCTTTCTTTCATAATTTCAATACACTTATAAGCAGTGGAGGTGTTCTCGACAATAATGGCATCAAAATTCCTTCCTAATACAGTCAGGAGAGCATTTTCAAATTTCTGTTGGGAAGGACGAACTAATTCATAAACAAGTCCCCTAATAGCACCTTCTTTGAAGGAATTCTTCAACATGGATACATTTTCTCTCAATTTTTTTTGTTTATTTGATTCTCTTTGTTGGGAAGATAATTCATCCAATCTGATCAATACATTACGTAATTGAGTATTTAATTCTAGTTCTTCGAAATTTGCTTCTTCTTTTCTTTTGATCAAGCCATCTTTCATGTCTGATTTCTCTCTTTTCAAAGTCAAGAGATCATTAAGTTCGGTTGTTAAATCGACAAGTTTAGGTTTTAACTCAATACCAATAATCGATTCTAGTTCTGATATTCTAGAAAGAGCATTATTTTTTTGATTATTATAATTATTAATATTGGAGCTTATCAAGTCTTTTTCATTGAACAACAAACTGAGGTCCTGTTCCAATTGAGAACCCTCATTTGCCAAAAATTCATCTCTTAATTCCTCATATTCCTTGATTGCTTCTACTGAAATAGTGGAATTTTTAGCTGATTCAATGGCTTTGCTTTCAAATTGTCTGAAAAGCCTTCTCGTATCATGAAGTTTCTTTTCGATCTTTTTCTTTTCAACTTTTTGCTTTGTTATATCTTCTTGAATATCTTTTATTTTCCCTTCACATAAATGAATTTTACTAATCAATGATTTTCTACTTGCTTGAATAGGGAATAATTCTCTAGTTTTAGACTCGGATTTAGAAGTCAAGTCTGATATTTGTTGATCTATTTTCTTCACATGAAGATCTCTTTTTGAATACTTTGAAATGATATTTTTATAAGATTTTTCTTCTTGCGATAGTTTGTTTTGCAAATACTTCAATTCCTTTTTCTTATCCTTCAAATCATTCAAGAGGTTGTCATGTTTTTGCTCACTATGGTAAAGCTTGTACAAGTGAATCATTTTGATAAGTTTATTTCTCTCAGTCAATTTGTTTTCAAATAGCTCTTGTTCGACAAGTTGTTCTTTATATTGTTTAGATTCAGAATTTAAAGTTCTCTTTCTGGAGAAGACTGAGGTAGAAAACTCATGTGCTTTATCTTGTTCTTCTTTTAATCTTTCATATTCACTAGTGAGCTCATTGGAACCACTAATTGTTTCTATTAGACTAGTTAAATCTTTAGGAGATTGAGCAGCAATCTGTTCGACGTCACCTTGAAAAACTAGAAAATTTCTAGCCTTAATCAAAATATTTTCTGCTTTCAAAACCATTGAATACTGCAACGCCGTCACCGTTTTATCGTTAATTTTATAATCACTGTTACCATTTGCTGTAATAGTCCGTTTCAAATTCAATCGCTCTCCATTAGATTTTTCATAAATCGCAATAACGTGTGCTTTAGTGGGATCTTGTGAAATATCTTCAGCTGTATTTTCAATTATCGAGCTATTGGCACCACGACGGCCTCGGTATATCAAGTCTTTCAAGTTGGATGACCTCAAATGCGATGATTTCACCCCCAAGACAAACGAAATGGCATCCATCATATTCGATTTCCCAGCACCATTGGGCCCAATGATTGAAGTGAACGATGACGTACCAAACCCGATCACCGACGTACCTCGGTACGACTTGAAGTTATGAAGCTCCAATCCAATAAGTCTACCCATGCTTCCGTTTCAATACAGGTTAGTTCTATTGAAGAAAGAGTGATTTAAACGCTGATGTGATGGATCTTTTTGTTTATCGTAAAGTAAGACGCGTCTATTTTTTCATATTTGATGCAAAGGTCGTGCGCTGGCGAAAGCTCAAATATCAAAAAGAGATTCGGCCGATAAGACTTGATGGTGGACGGGTCTTGACGCACGATAAAGCCCGAGAAGCAGATTAAGGATTAATCAAGTTGAATAATTAGAGGTTATAATATCAAAGTATAGCTACCATGACAGGTTATCCAGAAAAAGAGCCATTATTGGGGTCTGAGCGTACGCGCAGGTTTGCTGCCGATAACGAGGTGTCGACTATAACTTGCACTCCTCTGTTCTCGACCCTTTTAGCCAACCCTTTTCAATGTCTACCCCAATTGACAAAACAGAAAAGTAATGAGGATGAAGTTCTGGATGATAGCGAGATAAGCTATGTTGATGATGATGAAGAGCTACCAGACCTTCCTTATGTGACTAGTCCTACGGTTCTCCCTGAATCGGTCATGGATACAAAGACTAAGTTATTAGAATTGAGGAGATTGATGAAACATCATGGAATTGGTGTTTATATAATCCCTTCGGAAGATGAACATCAATCAGAGTATACTGCTTTGGCTGACAAGAGACGGGAATTCATATCAGGTTTTACTGGAAGTGCTGGTTTGTGCGTGGTTACCCTTGATGATGCGGATGAATTAACTGGTGAAGCAGCCTTATCAACAGACGGAAGATACTTCTTACAGGCTCAGAAACAACTTGATTTTCGATTCTGGAGACTTTTGAAGCAGGGGGTTGCTGGCTTTCCTTCGTGGAATATATTCGCTATTGAAAAGGCAATTTCAAATAAGTTTAGTAAAGTTATCTCGTGTGACCCTAGATTGATTAGTGTTTCAGTCGGTGAATATTTCGAAAGAGTGAGAAGAATACAATATCAGTCAAAGTTTGATTTCAAACCATTGCTTGACGTAAACTTGGTCGACGAGGTTTGGGGATTGGAAAGACCCACTAGATCTTTAAGTAAGGTCTACCCCTTGCCTATAAAATACTCGGGTGAACATACCAATGATAAAATCAGCAGAATCCGTGATGTTTTGAAATCAGATAAGATCAAAAGTACTCACTTGGTTATTACCGCTTTAGATGATATAGCTTGGCTTTTCAACTTGCGAAATGATGAGGATATTCCTTTTTCACCGGTCTTCTTCAGCTATGCAATTGTTACATTGACCAATGTTACATTGTATATTCATCCTGCAAAAATTGACCACACATCTTCTGAGCTAACTGAACATTTGAATTCAATCGTGGGTTTATCCATTAGAAATTATGACCTCTTCTATAATGATATCCAAAACCTCAAGGGAACTATCGGTGAATGTGTAAAGATTGTTCTCCCAAGTAGAGCTAACGCTTCTTTTGCCTTGGTTTCTTCTATTCCTCAATCTGTTAGTAAACAAACTATTGTATACAATTCAGTGGTTGCTAATTTAAAAATCTTTAAAAATAAAACGGAACTCTTCAACTCGAAAATTGCCCAATTTAAAGACTCATTGGCATTCATTTTATTTGCTTCTTGGTTGGACCATCAATTAATTAGAAAACGTTCCAAAATCGACGAGTATGAAGCTGCTAAGAAAATTTATTCTATCAGGGCCAAATTACCTAATTTCAAAGGGTTATCGTATGAAACTATCAGTTCCACAGGTCCAAATGCAGCTATAATTCACTATGCTCCAACTAAAGATGAAAAAGCGGTCATCGACCCAGAGGCGGTCTATTTGATTGATTCAGGCGCTCACTATTTTGAAGGTACTACTGATATAACTAGAACATATAAGTTTGGATATGAAGGTATAACCGAAGAGTTGCGTAAGTTTTATACATTAGTATTGAAGGGTCATTTGGCAGTGGCAATGGCGAAATTTCCACCTAAATCTGCATCTACTGGTACAATACTCGATGCATATTCTAGACAACCACTATGGAATGAGGGTGCTGATTTCAATCATGGTACCGGCCATGGAGTAGGAAGTTTTGGAAATGTGCATGAAGGTCCTCTTTATATACTGACTACTGCTGGTGGGGCTGCTGATACGGATCTATTCAAAACGGGAGCTATACTCACAGATGAACCAGGATACTACGCGGATGGAAGATTTGGAATCAGGATAGAGAGTGAACTTGAAATTGTCGAATGTGATGATAGAATTGGGAAGACTAGAAATGGAGAAAATTTCTTAGGTTTTGCCTATTTAACCAAAGTTCCCTTTTGTAAAAAGTTAATTGATACAAAATACTTAACACAGATAGAAGTGACTTGGGTCAATGAGTACCACAAGAGTATAAGAAATGACTTTGGAGAAAAGTTATTAGAAATGGGTGATCGAAGAGCATACGCTTGGTTATTTAGAGAAACTTCTCCTATTATAGATTGATTTGATATTACGATATGTCCTTTTATAAAAAATGAATTAATAAAAATTATATTAAAAATTACATTAAAGAAAACTTATATACTATAATATACAAAATATTAGAATTGAAATCATAATAACATTAGCCTAATTCAGACTAAACGAAGCTGAGTAAAGAGTCGGAAATCCCATGCTTCTGTTTTTCGGTTTGGAATAAGCTGGACGTTGAAAACTTCCTGGTCTTTTCAAACCTTTCGCATTTGTTGAACCTTCATTGGAAGAATCCGCTTCGTCTTTCATAGAAGCAAAATTTGCTTTGTTCGATATAAATGGAGTTGCTTTGGATAGCTGCAAGGTAGGTCCTTTTTCATCTTCGACAAACTCTTGTTTGACTGAAGAGTCTGCGTTATTTTGCTGAGTATTTTCCGGCTTTTTATAGGTAGGCATTTTAAGGGCATGTGTAGAGCTCCAAAGATGTGATGAGGAGCTTGAAGTTAATGAGCTTCTAATATGATCAATATCAGATGCGATCTTCGATATTGATGAAATGTCACTTGAAACATGAGGCGTTGTCCTTGGATCCTTAGGCGGGGACATGGATTTCTGCTTTTTGCTATCATTTATTGATTCATCAACAGATTTTCTTTTGTGACCATTTAAATTAAGGTTACGCATATCTAAAATGGATTCTGGTTGAGACGACGTTAAGCGGTAGTCCTTCATCAAGCCACGATTTAAAATACTAGGCTTCGATGCTTTTTCTTGAGCACTTGTTTGGTTCTTTGTCAGATTCGAATCAGTGAATCCTCCTTTTAAAACATATGCTGCTTTAGAAAGACTTTTGAACCTTTCAATTTGACCAGACTCGAGAGCTCCATCAAACAAAGAAGACATGATAGAGGAAACAGGAAGTAGCAATTTCACGCAGATCACTATTTGTCCTAGAGAAGTGAGAAAGCGCCGCCGCTGCAGTAGCTGCTGATGCTGCCACAAGAGAAGACTTCGGTTCTTCTTTCAATCCGGTTACAGATATTATATTAAAAATATCAGTTATTGATTTAACAAGTTTGGGATCCTGTTCAGTAATATTGACTTTCTTCTCATCATCTTTAGCAGAACGAGCATCGTCCTTCTTTTGTTTGGCAATACGTTTTTCTCTTCTTCTGTTAAACTCTTCTTCTACCCAAGCCCTTTTTTCTGGAGAATCTTTTTCCCCAAAAGTGGAAGATGCTCTTTTTAAGACTCGTGATCTCAAGTCATTATCTTTATTCCTTTCTGCATTCTCTTCTCTCCAACGTTTCTTACGTTCTCTATTTTCAATTCTCACTCTATTTTTGTACTCGGGAGAATCGACGCTCGGCTTATCGACAATCAAAGATCCTTTGTTTTTCAAGTAAGAATAGTCATAGATGGAGGAGATAATAGAATCACTCAAGGATGATATGCTTTCATTCTTAATTTTCAGTATACCGGTAGTCACTTGTGAAGCACCAGCATTGAATAAATCTAAAGCCTTTTCAACTAATGATACTGCTCCATTATTACCAACTTCCTTGGAACCTGAACTCTCTAAGTATTTCTTTGCCATAGTTAAAGAATGTATCATACCTTCCTTTTCATTTTTATCGTTATAGCTAGATGCAATATCATAAACAGATGGAATGTTTTTGGTGGAAGTGAAAGGCTGTAATCTCAGAGACAGGGAGGTCAAGGAATTTGTCATTTGCCTAATAACTTGTAACAAGTTGTTATCTGAACCACCTGTTGAGTTGATATGGCTGGATAGAGACGAAAGCATTTGGGATAGTTGAGGATTAATGGCAGGAGAAGTCAAGAGCCTTTTTGAATCTAAGGAAGCTATTGACGAATAATCCCTTGAAATATTTGACATAGATGATCTATGAAGGGCCAAAGTCTCGGCTATTGTCAATGGTTTCCGAGATGGGTCACTCAGACCAGAAGACTTGATACTATTCACAATAGACTGTGCAACCGAGCTTATCGAGTCTTGAGAGGATGAATCTTGTGTTGATTGGCTTTCTTTTGTGGTATTTTGCGATACATATACAGAAGGCGCTTTTTCTCCAACGGTATGTGGGAGATTGCCGGTTGACATGGGTGGCCTTACTGTAGATCCTGTACTACTGGTTGATTCTTGCAATCCTGTTGGATCGGTCTTCTTAGTTGCATCATCGGTAATCAAATTCGGAGATGTTGCGTTCATGGCGGCTTGCCTTGATATTCGATCTATAGCTGGTGTGCCTGTAGCAGCTTGTATTTGGGATTTGGTAATTGGAAGGGATTTTGGAGCCCTAGGAGCAGGAGGCTTGCGTCTTGCCTTCGTTACTGATCCAGAAGCACGATTACTTGGTTTTGAATAATCTGGCAAATTCTTCGAAGAAGAGCCTTGGTATGCTTTGATAACAGAGTCTGAATCGAAGGTTTTCTTTTGCGATGGCTGCGAAGAATATTCATCTTCCATTTCTAAATTTGTCAATAGATCATGTGGATTTTCCATCGCCATATTGAAAGCATTTTGCAAAATGAGATTCATTTGGAGGTTCTCGAGATCGACATCATGCGATTCTTCCGCCACTTTTGAAGGATTCTTTGGGAAAGACCGAGTGATATCCAAAGGAGGGTTTGATTCAATGGCATTTCTCACTGCAGATGCCTAATGCAGCTTTGAGGTTAGAATCAGCAACCTGGTTCTTATAATTTTTTTCTTCTTCATCACGATGAGCTTCATTTTGAAAATGCTGGAAAATATTTTCATCAATCTGTGGCATATCGGCGACAGTATTAGGGCTTCTTTATATTATCTTCGATAACTGTAAATGGCTGGTGACTTCAAGAGCAAGCTCCTTTAATAAATCTTGAGAAACTGGTAAATTATTTGAAGCAGAATCAGACTCTTGGTCGGTATTAACCATTTGACCCATTACGTTTTGAACAACTGCTGCAAGATCAACTTGCGAATCTTTAGGTAGCTCTGCTATTGATTTCCTTCTCAATTCATTAACTAGTGCAGAATTTTGGGATACTGAAGCACTTCTTTGCTTTTGTTGATGGATGAGAAGCTTTATTTCCAAGTGCACTATTGAATGCTTCGGAAATGGCTGATTCCATAAAAATATCCATTTCACCATGCTCATCAAATACACCTTGAACGTTATTTCCGGCATTATCAATACCCTGGTCATTCTGGGACTCACTATCTAAAAATTGATTCAAAGATGCGGATATTGTTGCGCTGAGTTCATCATCATTAGTGTTGTTTGTCTGGTTTCTTTGATCATGGGATTCTGATGTGGTTTGTTCTGTTGGCTCCAAATGATTTATTGAGCTCTGTTCGAATTTTTGAATATCAACCGGTCCTTCATTCGGGGTATGTGATTGAGGTGGCTTTGACAATCCATGGTCATCAACGAGGGACTTAAAAGCATCTCCTATAGCTGCTTCAAGATCATCATCTGGGTTATTATTTGATTCATTTGATTCAGTAAATGTATTTTTCGGTATATTTGTGGGTGTTGCGCCGTTATCTGTATTTTTCAGATTGACACCTTCGGTATGGCTGTTTTGTATATTTTCTTGATGAGTCTCCACTTGGCTAGAATCTTTGCTTTTAGAGTGAGACTCTTGACCAGATAAAAGCTTGAAGGCATCACCGATGGCGGTATCCAAGTCTAAATCATCGTCCTTATTTTGTTGATCGTGTGATTCTGACTGTTTGACATTATTGGGATTATCGTTTTTCGATTTATTTTCATTCTCCTGATTTGGTCCAATTTCTGAGCTCTTGGGTCTAGTATCAACAGTGTCTTGAGCATTGTATGGGTTGTTGGAAGATATAGACTCATTGCTAGTGGGCGGTATCTTTGAATGAGCGCTATGTGAATCTTGGTTTGTTACATCAGGTTGGTTTCCGGCACTTTCATGATGGTTATTATTCTCAAATGCAGTATCGAGGGCATCACCTATAGCAGCCTCCAAATCGAAATCTTCCATTTCGGAATTACTTTTATTTGCATCATTTGTATCTTGTGTATTTGACTGTGGGTCGTTCTTCTGAGGCAGATTACTATCTTCAACGTTAGCCACTAAGTGTGGAGTTTGATGCGGACTGTGATGAGAAGACCTCTCTGAATGATTTATATTGTGTGGAACATTTGAATCTTGGGGAAAGTCGTGCTGACCCTGCTGTCTTGAAACCTCTTGCTCCGGCTTCTCCTCAGCCAGTCTATCTATTTGTTGCTCTGTATCCCTCTTTTCTTCACCAGTTTTTTCTGACAGTTCACTGTGTCTTCGTATATTTTTTCTTGAATCAGCTTCTGTATTAGAATTTTCGTTCTCGTTGGATGTAAAATCAAACAGTTTGAACACATCGCCAATAGCGTTCTGCAAATCCATATCCTCGTTATCGTTCAAATCGTGGTTATGGCTTTCGTCCTGATGATTCTGGGACTCAAACTGCAGTAGGTAATTATCTTGCTCTTGATTCGATTCATGGTTCTCTTGGTTATACTGTTGATGAGCATCTTGGTAGTCTATGTTTGTGTGATGGGCATGATCTCCGCCCTCCTGGAAGTGATGGATCTGGTCGTCCTGTTGCTCTGAGTTTGTATTATTAGAATTTTCATCGGGTAGATAACTCAACGAGGCAAGTGAGTCTTCGATAGCCTTATTTAGGTCGATGTTATCATCCTCACTATGTCCTGTATCGCCTGACATTGGTGATAAATTTCAGTACTTCGTTTTCTCCTTATACTATTGATCTAAACTGCTTTCCAATAGCCAAAAGATATAGCTTATAGTCTATAATCGGTTATAGTAAGTTTACTTGTTTTGATTTTTTTAGAGATGAACGGTTAATCTGCGAAGATTTACATGTTGCACCGTACAGTTTTACAGGTTACCCGATACTCTACTATGAAAAGTTGCAAATTAAGATATATTCTAATTATTTATTGTAATAGCCAAGGTCTTTTCTCCCAGAACTCATCCTTGATGATGTCTACGTGGCACTCGACTATATCAGCCTTCTTCCGTTGTTTTTCAAGTCTCTGTTTTTGTCTATCGGAAAGCTCTTCTTCTTTCACTTCATTAGACAAGGTTTTCCAGTCATTATATTCACGGACTATTATGGTTCCTTTTTTATATATTTCTGGTTCGTTATTATAATTGATTTGAAATTCCTTGAATAAAATCTCATTTTTGTCGCTAGATACTGTTCCGATTAATCTATTTTCTGCTTCTTTCCCGGTCATTCCTGCTTTTAATATTAAATTCCAATAGGTAGTATTATATAAGTTATTGATATGACAATCCACTTGTCTCCAACTGAAGTAGTCACGTATTAAGGTGGGTGTTGGATAAACCACTGCTCTTGCGTCAAATGTTGGTAATCTTTCTGATCTGATTGGTTTTTCTGGAAACTCCTTGTTCCATTCAAACATATAGTTTACAGACATAAATGATGCAAAGGTTGTGATCAATTTCATTTCTCTTCTTTCGAATAACGTGCACGATCGTCTCAACAAAAACGAATATTCGTCGGAATCCCCGTATGCCAATTGTATGTCTGGAAATTGTTTCACTAGATTCATAGCTGCTCTATTCATCACTTGCAACGCCCTTAAATCGTTGGGTTTTTCAAACTCATACTCCTGGCTGAACTTATGGAACCCCTTCCCGTCTACTCTGATTACCAAGTATGTTTCTGGAAGTAGAAGATTCTCTCTTTCAAACTGCTTGACATACTCAAATCGTGAATTGGCCATGGTTTATCTTTCCGAATAGCTTTGATTCAAGGTCTTCTCTGATTTTTTTTGTTTTTTTCTTTTTCTTTTGTTTGGTTCAATGAGATAAGCTTTCTCCTCTAACGTCTCTTGCTTAAGTACACTAGGAACCGGCTGCTTATCCTTCGAATCTCAATGCAATACTAATGCTACTTTGTATAATAGAACTTGTTCGGTCTTTTTTTTCTCTATCGTATATATAAGAAAAGGGCATCCTATGAGCCGGTCGGATTTGGTTGGAGCTGTGCACGTGACAAGACATTGAATTTTCATTTCCGGGTAAACAAAATCTCATCTCTGCAATTTTTTTTCCTCTTCTCATTGAATTTTTCACATCAAGATATTATAATCAATAGTCTTTTTTTGATTTCGTATTGTATCCCATTACTATCTTTCATTAAACACGTAAAAACAGGATGGGAGCTCAATTCAGAACTCTTGAACGTGAAAAACGTTTCCAGAATCCTCCCAAGGATAAATCTGCATATCCATTATTGGCAGATGCCGTTGCACCTCATGTTGGTTCTTTTAATGCTTTAACTGAAGGAGAAGATGGCGGTTTATTGAATTTAGCTGTGAAGGACATTGGAGCCAAAACTATTTTTGATTCCAGTGATACCGACAGATTAGGAAATAAGTTGAAGATCAGGGTTGAATCAGTTCAATTAGCCAAACCTGCTGTTTCTGCAAAGGATAAAATTTCCCTTAATAGAAGAACTTATCCATCGGAATGTAGGGAAAGAATGTCTAGTTACAGATCAAGATTAATGCTTAAGGTTACCTGGAGCGTTAATGACGGTGAAGAAATTTCAGAAATCAGAGAAGCTGGTCAAGTTCCAATTATGGTTAAAACTAATAGATGTCATTTAGAAAAATTATCACCAAATGAATTAGTTCAACAAAAGGAAGAATCCGATGAATTGGGTGGTTACTTCATTGTCAATGGTATTGAAAAAATCATCAGAATGTTGATTGTTCAACGTAGAAATCATCCTATGGCTATCATTCGTCCTTCTTTTGGTAACAGAGGTGCATCTTATACTAAATATGGTATTCAAATAAGATGTGTCAGACCAGATCAAACTTCTCAAACTAACGTTTTACATTATTTAAATGATGGTAATGTTACTTTCAGATTCTCTTGGAGAAAAAATGAATATTTAATCCCAGTCATGATGATTTTGAAAGCTTTAGTTGAAACTAATGATCGTGAAATTTTTGATGGTATTATTGGTGCTGATACTTCTAATTCTTTCTTAACCGATCGTTTGGAATTATTATTAAGAACTTATAAAGCTTATAACTTATACTCTAAACAAGAAACTTTAGCTTATTTGGGTGATAAATTTAGAGTCGTTTTTGGTGCCACTCCAGATGTTTCAGATATTGAGGTTGGTGAAGAAGTTATTAGAAGAATTGTTTTGGTTCATTTACCAAATAACGTTGATAAATTCAGAATGTTATTGTTCATGGTTAGAAAATTATACTCATTGGTTGCTGGTGATTGTTGTCCTGATAATCCTGATGCTACTCAACATCAAGAAGTTTTATTAGGTGGTTTCTTATACGGTATGATCCTTAAGGAAAAAATTGATGAATATTTACAAAACTTCAAAGCACAAGTTCAATCTGATATAGATCGTGGTATTGCCGTTAATTTCCACGAAAGAAAATATATGACCAGAGTCTTTTTAAGAATCAATGAAAATATTGGTCAGAAATTGCAATACTTCTTATCCACTGGTAATTTGGTTTCTCAATCTGGTCTTGATTTACAACAAGTTTCTGGTTATACTGTCGTTGCTGAAAAAATTAACTTCTATAGATTCATTTCTCATTTCAGAATGGTTCATAGAGGTTCTTTCTTCGCTGAATTGAAGACGACTACAGTTAGAAAATTATTACCTGAATCTTGGGGTTTCTTATGTCCTGTCCATACTCCTGATGGTTCTCCTTGTGGTTTATTAAACCATTTGGCTCATAAATGTAAAATCGCTACTAAAGCTTCAGATGTTTCTCAAGTTCCTGCTGCTTTGGCCAAATTGGGTGTCTCTCCAAGTCATAGTTTTGCTGCCGGTCCTGATGTTTGTTGTGTTCAATTAGATGGTAAAATCGTTGGTTGGACCACTCATGAACAAGGTAGAATTGTTGCTGATACCCTTAGATATTGGAAAGTTGAAGGAGTCAATGGTCTTCCCTTGGATCTTGAAATAGGTTATGTTCCTCCTTCTAATAAAGGTCAATATCCAGGTCTTTACATTTTTGGTGGTCATTCGAGAATGATGAGACCTACTAAGTATTTACCTACCAGTAAAACCGATATTTTAGGTCCATTTGAACAAGTCTATATGGATGTTGCTGTCACTCCAGCTGAAATCCAAAACGGTATTCACAGTCATGTTGAATTCTCTCCAACTAATATTTTATCCATCTTAGCTAACTTAACTCCATTTTCTGATTTTAACCAATCCCCAAGAAATATGTACCAATGTCAAATGGCTAAACAAACTATGGGTACTCCTGGTGTCGCCTTATGTCATAGATCTGATAACAAATTATATAGATTACAAACTGGTCAAACTCCTATCGTTAAAGCCAATTTATATGATGATTATGGTATGGATAATTTCCCTAATGGTATGAATGCTGTTGTTGCTGTCATTTCTTATACTGGTTATGATATGGATGATGCGATGATTATCAATAAATCCGCCGATGAAAGAGGATTTGGTTATGGTACTGTCTACAAAGTTGAAAAAGTTGATTTAGGTCAATCAAGAAGAAAATTAGATCCAATCATCCAACACTTTGGTTTTGGTGTTGATGAATGGCCAGAATCTTGGAGGGAAAAATTGGATGCTGATGGGTTCCCATTAATTGGTGTCAAAGTTGAAGAAGGTGATCCTGTCTGTGCTTATTATGATGATACTTTGGGTAAAACTAAAGTGAAGACTTATCATTCCAGTGAACCAGCCTATATTGAAGAAGTTAAATTATTAGGTGATGACCTGGGTGATCAAGAATGTCAACAGATAACAATTAAATATAGAATCACTAGACAACCATTAATTGGTGATAAATTTTCATCTAGACATGGTCAAAAGGGTGTTTGCTCTCGTAAATGGCCTCAAATTGATATGCCATTTTCTGAAACTGGTATTCAACCTGATGTTATCATTAATCCTCATGCTTTCCCATCTCGTATGACTATTGGTATGTTCGTTGAATCGCTTGCTGGTAAGGCTGGTGCTTTACATGGTATTGCTCAAGACTCAACTCCATGGAAATTCAATGAAGATGATACTCCTGCTGATTTCTTCGGTGAACAATTAAAAGAAGCCGGTTACAATTACCATGGTAATGAACCAATGTACTCTGGTGCTACCGGTGAAGAATTGAGAGCAGATATTTATATTGGATGTGTTTACTATCAAAGATTGAGACATATGGTTAATGATAAATTCCAAGTTAGATCTACCGGTCCAGTCAACTCATTGACCATGCAACCTGTTAAAGGTCGTAAAAGATCTGGTGGTATTCGTGTTGGTGAAATGGAAAGAGATGCTTTAATCGGTCATGGTACTGCTTTCTTGTTACAAGATAGATTATTAAATTGTTCTGATTATACTCAAACTTCTCTTTGTCGCTCGTGTGGTTCTTTATTGAACACTCAAACTTCAGTCCCAAGAGTTGGTTCCATTGCTACTACCAGATGTAGAAGATGTTCTACCAAATTGGAAATGCATAGCCAACAAGGTGAATATGTTAATGAATCCGAAATTTGGGAAGATGGTCAAGGAAAGAAATTTGTTGGTGGTGATGATACTACCACAGTTGCTATTCCATTCGTCTTGAAATATTTGGATTCTGAATTGGCTGCTATGGGTATTAAGATGCGTTATAACGTTGATCCACGTTAATGATTACTTCTTCTGATTACTTGGTTTTCTTGTCATATTTCTTTTTCATTTACTTTTTGTTATTCATTTTCTTTCTACTTTTTAATTTGCATTCCTTAGTTTCAACCTTTTCAAGTTGCTACCTCTTAATTTCATATTCTTGTATTTTACAATCACATATTAAGTTATACTTACACATACTAAATATAAAAAATTATATCTTGTAAACACCATGCACTTTGTAAGTTCAATTGTTCTGTATCAAGATCTGAGGAACAAACAGATTTTCTTCTATGTATTTGGCATTCTTCAAGTCACTGCCATCTGCCCTATCTATTGCCTCTTGTTCATTTGATGCTATACCTGCTTCTAAGTGTCTTTTGATAATTCTATTTCTAATTAGATCCTTATTTGCAGTAACAAACCAAGAATCATCTGCAATATCTACGAGCTCACACCATCCAGGGTCTTTTAATAATACGTAATTACCTTCAATGAACACCACCTTGGTATCTGGGTCTATTTTAATATCATCTTCGATCGGATCTTTCAATTTATGGTCGAATGATGGTGCCCTTATAACTTCACTGGATGAACGAGGATCGTTCAATAATTTAACGGTCTTCAAAAATGCATCTGCATTGAATGTGAATGGAGCTCCTCTTCTTGTTATTGCTTCTTCGGGGTCAGGCATCTGGGCCAACTCCGACCTGTATAAATGGTACCCGTCTTGAGGTAGAACTAAAGATTTGATATTATGCTCTTCATTCAAGAGTTTCACTACCTTACATGAAAGCGTAGATTTCCCCGAACCAGGAACTCCTGCTAGTAATATTATTAATTTTTTGCCTGTCGGTCTTCCCAGTTGAATTTCTTTAACTCTTTCCACCAACTTTTTCAAGTCCAATCCGTCAATTTTGATAGGGGATTCCATTTTTCAGCAGTATCTCGGTCAGCTGTTGCCAATTGAATATAATGAAGACTTGCTGAGTACTGTTTCAATATCTGGGGATATGTTTGATCTTCGATTGAAAAAAATCATTGGTGTCTGGATGTTTATGAACTACAACTGAATTATCTGCTTATGAAGCACATCTGGCTGGTTGCTAACTTCACTGCCTTTACTCGAGAATTTGGGGACCACCTTAGATGAGTGATACTGCTTCACTTCCAAGTAAGTGGTACTTACGAGAACAGGACGACAAAAGATATATATACGGCATTGACTGTGATAGTTCGAATCAGTCCTATAACATTTTTTGTACGAATTTCACTTCAACTTGGGCAGAAAGATTAACCAAGGGAGAAATAATATCCAAGGCTGATAATTCTGGTATAAGGATTGATGATGAGGGACTTGCTTTGCTTATTGAAACATTTTCCCTGTCTAAAGGGGACTTGAACGAATATATAGAGTTCAGATGGGCTCCAGACGCGTCAGTTAAGAGGGAGTCAGATGAGGAAGAACATGGAACAAGCAAGTTGAACGGACTTGAAATAAAATTCAAGAAAAGCGGGTATTTTGATTGGACGTTTGATTTAACTAAATTATCTGATTTAAACCATATTAAATTCATGGAAGCATTAAACTATCAACAGTTTGTTAATCATGATTTCTTACTCCACAAGATAAAAGAATTTGAGAAGATGATAGAAAGTAAGGATCAGTTTATATACTATTTATCAGAAAACTACATATCCTTGAATGGAGATGAGATGATTAAGAAGTATAAGAAAAATAATCAAGCGAATGCAGACAGTCTTGACAAATATGATAAACAAAAATGGGACTTGAAAGTCTACGAGTCATTCAAACATGCCTTTGCTGGTAAGAAGTCAGAGAATGACAAATTTGTAGACTCTATTATTCTGTCAATTGATGATGAGTACTCGTGGAATACCAATTCTCTATTTAAATCAACTGCATATTCCCCTAAAGATCCAATGTTCAAGAAGGAAAACTCAGACGGGGAATTACCCAAAAGTGGTTTGCAGGATAATAATAACTTCATTAAATCAGAATCTTTAGAGTGTCTGAATGAGAACCTGAATGAGCCCAGTCCTAGTAAGAGAACTAAAAAACGTATTGGTTTGCTACCTAGAAAGAAGCGAAAATCCTAAATGTTCAATCGCCAGTGACGGCTTTCCATCTGTTTATAAGTAACCTTAAGGATTCATTTTGATCCTCATTCATTTCGTTTTTATACAAAATGGTTAAAACTTTGCTCCAAAAATTGATGAAATCACTTAGCTGGCCTGACGTTGGAGGATCAACCCAAATGGGATTCTTTTCACCCCTAGGGCCATTCACCTCCTCAAACGGAAGGCTTTCTCCACGGAAATACAATGAGAATACTGGAAGCCAAAACCTTATCATTACATACGAACAATCCAGTAATGTAGTTACAGTGTCTTTATCATAATTTTTAAGTAAATCTAAGTCATCGCCGTATGCCGATTCCATGCAATGATGTATAGCAGAAAGAGTGATTGTTTTGATTTCTGTATAAACAGTGTGAATCACCTCTTCAGGTGCTGCTACTGAAACATCATTGTTTCTTTTAACTGGCTTCAAAGAGGATGTTTCTAGAGAAAGTTTTCCGAACCTCGCTATATTTTCCTGATAAATGGTTGTGGCAATTAGTTCTGCGTTCATGTCAGTTCTATAGCTTACTGTTAGTAATTCATTACTTAATGCTTTCAAACAAAAATTTTTATCATTGGATAATAAAACTTGTAGAGTGTTAGGATACGATTTTTTAAAGTATAAACAGCAATCTAGAATTGCATCATCTTGGGTTACGGTTTTATCTAAACGTTGATCTAGCCTTTGACCCTTCACGACATTGCTGTTGTTAGCCAATGATGAATATATCCATTCATTTGCCCATCTTGCTAAATGACCAACTGATTTAGTAGAAAGCCCATCTTTACTAACCAAACCAATATTATTTTCCGATTTTAATCCATCCAATTCTTTGACCACGGTAATTGGTATAATTAATACTAACCCGTATTCTTCACCTATACTTTTCAAATCGTTGAGTATTTTTAAATGAGATAAAATGAAATTTGTGTCTATAACCAAGTAAGAAACATTACCTGATCTTTCAAACTTGTCGCTTTGAGATTCATCTATTTCCAAATCATTGTCATCATAGGATTGTCTGTGTCTTGACTCAGTGACAAAATGTGATATTATATCAACTTCATCAAACCCGTCCATTGGAACCATTTCAATGTCGTTTATTTGGTTGGCTTCGGAAGATTTCAATGCTTCGTTTACTCGATTTTCGATCGTCCTGACATAATACTTGATTGGTCTGGGTTCTCGTTTCTGTCCAACAGTTATCGTCCTTCCTTGGTCCTCATGGCTCAAGCCTTCCGGCGCGTATTTGGATGGAAGGGACATCTGTTCATATCTCGGTGAAGTAGCCTTCAGCGTTGTGTTGATCAAAAAAAAAAAATAAACAGAATGAGAGTAGGAATTCAATGAGCTTTTAAAAATTGCCGGAGAACAAAAAAACAAAAAACTGGAGAACCTCAATTCGTTTGGTTGCAAAAGTGCAACATGAAAACTACACTGACTACAAAAAGATGGATGAATGCAAAAGGGTGGTTTTTATTTAATGCAAAGGAATGACTATTATATTATTTCCAAGATGAACTCAAATATGCTTACCCCAAGACTGATGAAAATTATTACTATAATCATCCAGGTTATTCTATTAGTGTTTGTTTCATTCATACTATCACTAACGATATCCAGAAACTCCAAGAATACTTTACATCTGTCGTTCAAAACCTGAACTCTTTGATCAATTTCAAGATATTCCCGAACAGCAGTATATAAAGGATGCAATGCTGGTTCTATAGACCAGAAAAAAGATGGGGTATCTAAGATAGAGCTCGATAGGTTAACATCAACTCTCAATTTGAATAGTTTCCCTGATTTTTTCAATAATTGTTGCCTTCTCAAACCTAAACGTCCGGTCAATGCCAATTTTTTTGGGAGTTTGGCAATCAGTTGAAGATTATGAACCATTCGACTTTCAAATAAGCATAACTTGGTCAGTTGAGCAATGGCATGAGACATTGTTAACTTGATCAAGTGGTCACCTGATCTAAGGGTGATCATATCGTTGTAAATTCTTGGTCTATGGATTTGATTGTCATATTCAAAATGGAACTCTTCGGTTTCGATATCTTGTTCATTTATTGGGTTTATCAATAAAGGCTCAGGCTTATCGGATGCAAATGCAAGATCAGCCAATATATTCTTTTCGTGTATTTCTGAAAAGTTCCAGAATACCACGATACCGTAAGCAAAGATGAACATTTCCGCGTGGTTTTTGGATACTTCAACATGGGGGCTTTCCAGTTGATGTGGTCTTTCATCAGAAGTATGCGATGATTGTTCCGTTCCCGAATCTAATGGGCTTTTCTTTGAGCTTGCATTATCTTCATCTTCGGAAGAAACCCCTTCTTCGCTTGATACAGTTGATTCCAATGGTGGAGCGAAGAATTGGGGTTCAGAGGGGTCAAAAGGAGCATTATTTTCAAAATTCTCATTTTCAGGATCCATCGAATAATTATTTGCATCTTCTGGAGTTTCCACACCAGAATAATATTCATATAGATGATCGGTTTGTTCACTTTTCTTTATCATTTTCTCCATGTATCTCTTCCCTGGTAAAGACTTCGCAGTATTATTGGATCTAACTCTGAATCCTTCATTGCCTGGAAGTAAAGGAAGAGAATACGGTACATATAAAGCTTCGTCATAAAATCTTGGTTTCACCTCATGATTTGCTCTCAAAAATTTTGCTATTGGTCTGAGATTGAACTCCTCACATATAAAGTATGCCGTCATTCTACTAAATTCATGAGCTCTTGTTTCTTTGGGCATTAGTTCAGCTCTTGACCTTTGGATTTGTGCCTGCAAATCTGCGGTTAAGCCCTGAGGGGATTGCAACGGAGGCAGAACCACCTGTGGTGGACTCATTCCATTCTGTCGATGCTCATCGGGAATAAGTACTAACTTCTGGGATGTTTTGGATGTTCTTGTAGGTAAAGGCTGAGAAAGATTGGGTATACTTCTTATATTTCGACGAATCGTTTCTTGATTGGGAGTTGGTGATAAGCTGCGTTGTGGTAGTAAGCTCGGTGATCTTCGATTAAATAGCGGCGGTAAACGGCTTTGACCAGACGGTATGTCACTCGAATTTCTCAAGAGCTTGTCAACAGATATATCCGTGTACCTGTTTGCTCGAGATGAGTGTCTTCTTCGTAAATTGAAGTTGTTAGACCCATGAGATCCATGTGGGGCCTGATGCTGATGCTGTTGCTGTTGCTGCTGCTGCTGCTGCTGCTGTTGTTGTTGTTGTTGTTGTTGTTGCTGCTGCTGCTGCTGTTTTGTATAATTGTGACCGGCAAATGGAGCCCTAGCACCTTTAACTGAATTAGAACGCACATCCGTAACTAAAATGGATGGAGATCTCTTAGCAGTAGGTCCCTTGCCTGTCCCCGAACCATTGGAATGACCCAGCATCTCCGGTGTTACTATTAATCTTGTTCTCGTTTGTTGATATCAAACTTAAAAGAACTCTTTGCTTTTAACCGATGTTATCATCTCAAATGCTCAGAGCTGGAACTAAACACATTTTAAGTGTGTGTACTGGTCAAAAAAATTAGTGAGTAATAAAGTCAAAGTGAAAAATTTGATAATTAAACTTAACTTCTTTAGAGGACAAGCTATTCAAAAGTCAAGATGTCATTCAGCTTAAGTCTTGCTTCAAAAGCACCATTTCTTGCTTACCCAGCATTGATTGCTGTTGGGTTTGTCAATTCCAGTGATAACGATGTTTCTATCCCAGTTGAATTTATTGATGAAAAATCGGTTGATTCTAGTAATCCTAATGCTATTGTTAAATTAGTCACTCCTGAAGGTAAAACTTATTTTGATCAAGTTGAAGTTTTAAACTACTTGGCTGAAAAATTCCCAACTATTTTACCGGGACAAAAAGAATCTCAAGAATGGGTTAAGTTTGCTTTAGAAAAATTAGCTAATAAGAACTTTAAAGAAGTTTCGGTTGAATTAGAAAAATTAGATGCTCATTTGAACTTCAGATCCTTCTTTATTGGATACAATTACTCTTTGGCTGATATTGCCACCTGGGGTGTTTTAAAATCCAATACTGTTATGGCTTCAATTCTTAAAAATGAAGTTTGTATCAATGTTACTAGATGGTATAACTTTTTATCTAATGATAAAAGATTCGAAGGTATTGTTGAAAATGCTACTAAATCAATTGTTGAGTTAAGAAAAAATTTAAAATCCAAAGCTGGTGGTAAGAAAGAAACCCATAAAGCTAATTTTGAAATTGATTTACCAAATGCTAAAATCGGTGAAGTTGTTACTCGTTTTCCACCTGAACCATCGGGATATTTACATATTGGACATGCTAAGGCTGCCATTCTTAATGAATATTTTGCCCATGCTTATAAAGGTAAATTAATCATTAGATTCGATGATACTAATCCAACTAAAGAAAAAGTTGAATTTCAAGATTCTATTATTGAAGATTTAGCTTTATTAGGTATTAAAGGTGATAAAATCACTTACTCTTCCGATTACTTTGATACCATGTATGATTTAGCTATTAAAATGATTAAATTAGGTAAAGCCTACTGTGATGATACTCCATTAGAAAAAATGAGAGAAGAAAGAATGGTTGGTGATGCTTCTGCTAGAAGAGAAAGAAGTGTCGAAGAAAATTTGAAAATTTTCACCGAAGAAATGAAAAACGGTACTGAAGAAGGTTTAAAGAATTGTTTAAGAGCTAAAATCGATTATAAAGCTTTAAACAAAGCTTTAAGAGATCCAGTTATTTATAGATGTAACTTAACTCCTCATCACAGAACTGGTACTCAATGGAAAATGTACCCAACTTATGATTTCTGTGTTCCAACTGTTGATTCCATTGAAGGAGTTACTCATTCTTTAAGAACTAATGAATATAGAGATCGTAACCCTCAATATGAATGGATCATTAATACTTTAGGTTTACGTAAAGTTGATATTTGGGATTTCGGTAGAGTCAATTTCGTTAGAACTTTATTATCTAAGAGAAAATTACAATGGTTTGTTGACAAACAATTTGTTTCTAATTGGGATGATCCAAGATTCCCAACCATTAGAGGGGTTAGAAGAAGAGGTATGACTGTTGAGGGTTTAAGAAACTTCATCATTGCTCAAGGTCCTTCTAAAAATATCATTAATTTGGATTGGTCAGTTATTTGGGCTTTGAATAAAAAAGTCATTGATCCTGTTGCTCCAAGATTCACCGCTGTTGACGCTACCAACGCCGTTCCAGTCATTTTACTGAATGGTCCAGAATCTAATACTGTTGAGGAAAAACCTAAACATAAAAAGAATCCAGAAGTTGGTGTTAAAAAAGTTATTTACTCTAATAAAGTCTTGATCGACCAAGAAGATGCTGCTTCTTTTGCCGATAACGAAGAAGTCACTTTCATGGATTGGGGTAATGTTATCGTTGAAAAAATCCATAAAGAAGGTGATATTGTTAAATCAATTGACGCTAAATTACACTTGGAAGGTGATTTCCGTAAAACTTCTAAGAAAGTCACTTGGTTGGCTGATACTTCTGATAAAGTTGAAGTTGAATTAATTGATTTCGATCATTTAATCACCAAGGACAAATTAGAAGAAGGTGATGACTTCGAAGACTTCCTTACTCCTCAAACCGAATTCCACAGTAAGGCTATCGCTGATCATAATGTCAAATCATTAAAAGCTGGTGATATCATTCAATTTGAAAGAAAAGGTTATTTCAGACTTGATCAACCTTATGCTGAAGGTAAAACTCCAGTCTTCTTCACCATTCCTGATGGTAAGACTGTTTCAAGATACGGTGCTAAGAAATAAGCTTTACTCTAGTACAAATCTCTAAATACACTTTTTAAATAGTCAATGTAAAGGTATCTTGATTTTAAATGTAGAAGAATTAAAGTTGTTCCTGTATACGATCTCATCGCAGCCATTTTTTTTTTTTTTTTGCACCAAAATATTAACTCACAAAGTAAGTTTTACAACTGCTTTGGACTCAAAAGGAGTTATTTTGAAGGATCCATGGTGAACACCAAGGGCAAAAACGAAGAGGAGGAACTTAAAAAAATAAATTCCGATACCGGGAGTCGAACCCGGGTTTGCTCGGTGAAAGCGAACCGTGCTAGCCGTTACACTATATCGGAAACTGGATAGAGAAGAAATAGGGCTGTCTCAGCCGTGTCGTAGGAACAAAGATCTGGATTATGTTTTTTAAAACGTTGAAAAAATTTCTGTTCTGCTTTCCAGTCTTTTCATAACTATAATAGGATGAGCTGTGAAAGAGAAAGCATTCGGTGGCTATAGTAGTATAGAAATAGGGCCGAATATCAAATAATTAACGTGATGATGCAAATAGAATTGCAAAATATAAATTTTTGCTATTTAGCATCCAACATACAAGCTCTAAGTTTGATACTACTTACTGCGTACCAGCATCGTTCACACTGGCATTAAATAGGCATCTATTGCTATCTCGAATAAGGATATTCATTTCGGATGCAGATGTTTGCTTTGTTGGCCAACTCAGGATAATTCTGGTCCGTGTGCTAAGCTTCTTTCTTTTCACTAACAGGTTTAATTAGTCTTCTCTCAATTGATATTAGGTTTAAAATTACATAAGCTTAGTCTACTATTCATTGAGTGAAGTAGAATCGCCTGAACTGAAATTAGTAGTTCCACCATTTTTCAAATTCGTCAGTCTTTCTACGCAGATTGAATAGAGAATGTCTGAAAGCAAGAGCTCATGGCTTGTTATTTATCTAACAAAGTCAATAGTTGGTCTTTTGCATTTCCCACTAACCAGTCAGATTACAAAGCGTACGCAGGAATAACTTGTGCCCGTTCGACTCTTCAAGACTAGAGATTCACCTACAACATTTGATTGGACCATGATAGCATCCAGAATTATTCAATCGGCTTGGACTTTCATTGAATATTCTAAATATTATGCTAGGTGGATAACCTTCAACTCGGAATACTGGTAATCAAAAGAAGGATGTTACACAATCTAGTAACCCTCCTTATAACGGTAACACAGAAAACCATTCGGTACAAAAAAACCGCAAAAAAGAAAGTCTACAGCACGATGGTTTCCATTATGGTCTCCCACTAACGTACTCAGCATCGCTCTCAGCAGCTTAATAATTATTGATCGGACGGGTAATCATGCTTTATGCTGGATATGGCCGTAGACATGAGTGTAGCTATCCATAGCTTCCAAATTGAGTTCTTTGCAACTTCAACGCGATGTTAAAAAGAAAAATTTGGCGATGCGCACAGTTAATTGACACCCGTACATCAAGTGCTTCTTACTTGTCAGACCATGCTGCCAAAGGTCTTTGGGTCTGGTTCATACTAGATCAGTCAAGGTAGATCATGAATATGGAGTACACTCATACTTGTGGCATATCATTCATCTGGTATTCGCCAATCTATCCCATAAAATACTCATTTATAAGTAGACATTCCGACCTCAGGGAGAATGAAAATTCTTTCTTTCATGGTGCTAACTGTTGACCTTAGTGACTTTATTGGTTGAAGAAGGTCTCTAACCAAAAAGGGTTCGGTGAATGTGATTTGTGTATTATATTGAATGGTTTCTAGTATTTAGTATTGTAATATTTTCTGACTTGGGTTATTGTTTTCCAGCCCGAAAACTGTGTCTATATATGGACGATAGAATAAATTCAACCTCTCAGCTCTGGACTTTGTGTGGAAGCCCAATCGTAAATTAGGTAGATCTAACTCCCACCTGCTATTAACCCATACATAGAGTGGTTCGACGTATTTCTCTCCGAAGATTCGCTTCAAGCTGTCAATAGAAACCTAGTTTTTTGAAAGTTCAGGACAATCGCAGAGGCTTCCTGCTCTACGTTGTCTTATTATAAACTATAATAAATAAGTAATAGGTCTCTGGAGCTCACCTTACCAACTCTTCCTCGACAAGTCGAGTTTTAGTTTCTTTGGCCTTTCCTTCCTACGTATATATTTCAACCGTAAAGTATAATTATATATTCACTAGTTAAAAAAAAAAGGTAAACTCGACTAAACCATAAGTTATCTAAATTTCGATACTAAAAAGAATGTCTACTGAGTGTCCAGGTCTCTTTCGGCATGAACACATGGGCCTTTCTTGAATCCAGGGCTGGTTCTACTATACTAGCACTAGGTCCTAGATTCATCTTTGTTTTACGAATGGGAATTAATTAACGTAATATGATTCAGGTCCATTAACTTTTCTTCGTTTTAGGTTTCCCTATAATGCAGAAAGTCTTGTGACTTGGCTCCACTCTTAAAGATAGGCCGACTTGTCTGCTCAGGTGTTATTTTGCAACCAAAAAAACCGTGTTACGGAAAGATACCCATTCATCCTCCTTCGCTTATAATTGTACCAGCAAAAAAAAAACAAAGACCCTTGAATATCTTATTTGAGAGGTGGATTGATACCACGGGCAAGCAACAATAAGCCCAAGGACGTAGTAGGCCCCCAGACAATAGCACCTACGAGGACAATACTCATTGAATCATCGACCGGAATGGTTAATCATGTGCGGTGAGCTTAAGCCGAGAACGCACAACAAAAAAAGTCATTTAGGGCCGACTCAAAAGATTTTTTTTGGGAATTAAAAAAATGATGATTTCTCTTATAAATACCGACTAATCCACTGGATTGATTCTACAGTTCCACAGTCAAGTAATTGCAATGGGGATTTTCTCGTTCTTGCCGGTTTTTGAGCAAGACTACTTGCTTCCATATCGACCATTTCCAGCCGAAGTGAATGGGAATTTGTTTTTGGCGCATTGGCATGAAATGGTATTATCATTTATTCTTTATAGAGGAATTCAATATGGATCCTCAGTTATATCCCCTAGGTTATTGGGGAAGACTTATACTGGGTTAACCTTGAAGACTCGAGTCAACTTTGATATCCATGTAGTATCGATGGTTCAATGTATATTTTCAATATTAATCATCTTGCCAATGTGGAATCACGAATCCTGGCAAAACCGTATCGAAGATCCATATCTGTCGATATACCACTATACTCCATACGGAGGTTTTGTCGCTGCCGTTACCATTGGATATTTCATTTGGGATATGGTTGTTTGTTTACAGTACTATCGGATGTTTGGTTTAGGTTTCTTATTCCATGCTTTTGCTGCTTTATACGTTTTTGGAACCTGTTTGATTCCTTATTGTATGCCATGGATTCCCGCATTCCTTCTTTTCGAATTGAGTACTCCCTTTGTTAATATTAATTGGTTTGCTCTGAGATTACCTGCTGGTTCCATTAGTGATACTGCTACGTTAATCAACGGGTTATTCTTATTGGCCACTTTCTTCTTGGTTAGAATCGTTTGGGGGTTCTACGCCGTTGCCGTGGTTGCCATAGATATATATAAGACGTTGAATCAAACCAATATCTTGATTCCAACGTTCATTTTATCCTTGAACGGGTTATTGGACATTCTTAATGTCTTTTGGTTCTACAAAATGGTGATGATTGCAAAGAAAAAGGCCTCTGGCGGAAAAAAACCAAAGCAGATGGCAAAAGAAGTCGAAAAGATCGAGTAGATTCAGTCCAGTCAAGATGTAAGATCATATCTAATCTTACAGATCGTTATAAGTCAAATATCAAGATAAGTCTACAAGGTCGTGTGGGATTGGGGGGAGGTCGTGCTGGCTGGCCAAAACACCCGTCCAGTACTATTCATTCAAACAACTCCAAATACCAGTGGCCACCGATACGTGAAAACTATTCAGTCCATAGATGTCTCTGTAAATATCAATCTATATGCCCCCTACTTGATCAATTGTAAAGTAATACCGGTGTTCGTCTCGCACAGTACAAAAATTCAGGTGAATTTTGAGAATTTTTCTGTTTTCCCTTGTTTGAAAACCTGCTCGCCATTTCTACTCCGTGATTTGCTGTTTACTACTTTTAAATCAATTAATCAATCAGTTTGATAAGTGGTAAGTGATCAGTTGGAACAAGTGATCAGTTTGATAAAAATAGGTTGATCATTCCAGAGAAAAGTTTAGTTGTTGAACGTGTCGAATACCTTTAAAATAAAAGAAGATTATCATGAATAACGAATACGATTACTTATTTAAATTATTATTAATTGGGGATTCAGGTGTTGGTAAATCATGTTTACTTTTGAGGTTTGCTGATAATACATATACCCCTGATTATATTTCAACTATTGGTGTTGATTTTAAAATTAGAACTATTGAATTTGATGGTAAAACCATTAAATTACAAATTTGGGATACCGCTGGTCAAGAACGTTTTAGAACAATCACTTCTTCTTATTATCGTGGTGCTCATGGAATCATTATTGTTTATGATGTTACTGATCAAGAATCTTTTAATAACGTTAAACAATGGTTACAAGAAATTGACCGTTATGCTACCGGTGGTGTTATGAAATTATTAGTTGGTAATAAAGCTGATTTATCCGATAAAAAAGTTGTTGAATACACTGCTGCTAAAGAGTTTGCTGATGCTTTGGATATTCCTTTCTTGGAAACTTCTGCTTTATCTTCTTCTAACGTTGAACAAGCTTTTTATACTATGGCAAGACAAATTAAAGCTCAAATGACTAATAATACTTCTTCCAATAATGCTAATAACGCTAACAACGGTAAATCAAATGTTAACTTGAGAGGTCAATCCTTAACTAACAATCAATCAAACTCCTGTTGTTAATTTGTTGTCCTTTCACCTATTCTTTTTTATTTCAATCCGTTTACTGTTTTATTTCAATGTGAGTATTAGTATTCTGCCTATTTCAACCTGAGTATTACTACTCGGCCTATTTTCAATGTGAGTATTACTATTCTGGCTAGTTCATTGAGTTTGTTGTTGGTGTTTATCAATGAATCTTTAACCACTTCCCTCCTAATATTCATATTCTTTTCCATTCTATTGTTCATTATCCATTCTCTATTAATTAATATACACCATTCATACTCTTCTATATATCATTATACATGTTTCATTCTATTAAGAACTTCTTATCTTGTAGCATATAAGTGTATGTATTGGGTGGGTGTGGTGCGGTACGGGTGTGATCTTTCTTTTTGGTTTCGCGCACTACATCCTGTTCTTTACTTGGTGGCAACAGAAAAATTGACCAAGCTCTTGATTAAACATTGGTTATTGGGAAGTAGAATTAATTGATTGAAGAGCTAATTAGCAAGAATGACCGATTCCAAAAACGATATTGAAATGAAGGATGCAGCAGCCACTCCAAATGAATCCGATTCAGAAAGTTTAATTAAAGAAATTGAGCAATCATTCACTTTATTACATAAAGCTGCTGCTAATTTTGATAATCGTTATATTACCAAAATTTTTAGAGATTTAGGTCCATTAAGACGTAAATTGATTCAATATAAAGAGGTATTACCGGCAATTGTTGAAATAAGTTACCCAAATGATCATCCAAGTAAATCTTATTTAGTTAATTACGTGGGGAAATCTGATTATGTTTCTTCAAATACTAACGAAATGGAAATCGATGATACCAATAAATCTAATAGCATAAAAGTCTTACCAGAAATTGATGTTTATATCCATTTACTTGTTCAAGTTAATCTTTTAGATCAACATGAATTGAAATCTTTGGATTCTTTTAATGATGAAGTTATTAACCTTTTATCAAGTTATAATCGTAGATCATTAGATTTTATTCAAGCTAAAATATGGTTTTATATTAGTAGAACCAAAGAATTAATTAATGATTTATACTCAATACGTCCAGCTTTATTATCAGGTTTAAGGACAGCAACTTTGAGACATGATAATGAAACAACTGCATCAATTATTACTGTTTTATTAAGAAACTATTTGTTATCTCATGATGTTAGTCAAGCATCCAATTTAGTTGAAAAAACTGAATTTCCAGAAAATGCCGGTAATGCATTGGTTGCTAGATATTATTATTATTTGGCTAAAATGAATGCTATCCAATTAGATTATTCTTCCGCTCACGAATATGTGATTGCTGCCATTCGTAAAGCTCCTCAAACTCATTTAGCTAACGGTTTCATTCAAGCGGCTACAAAATTAAGTATTGTTATTGAATTATTAATGGGGGATATCCCAGAATTAAAAGTTTTCAAGAAAAATGAAAATGGTGGTAATTATGAACCTTATTATTATGTTACTAAAGCAGTCAAATTAGGTGATTTAAAATTATTCGGAGAAGTTTTAAATAAATATGAATCGGTCTTTGTTAAAGATGATTTATTCACTTTAGTTTCAAGATTACGTCAAAATGTTATCAAAACCGGTATTAGAATCATTTCCTTATCCTACTCTAAAATTGCTTTAAAAGATATTTGTATCAAATTACATTTGGACTCTGAAGAAAGTACTGAATACATTGTTGCAAAAGCAATCAGAGATGGTGTAATAGAAGCTACTATAAATCATGAATTGGGTTATATGAAATCAAAAGAATTATTAGACGTTTATTCAACTAAATTACCCCAAGATGAGTTCGATCAAAGAATTAAATTTTGTTTATCCTTACATAATGATTCGGTCAAATCAATGAGATATCCTTCTGATAATGACAAATCTGATCCTAATAAGAATAACTTAGAAGCCAAGGAAGAAGAAATCGATTTATTGAAAGCCATCGAAGAAGGTGATTTAGATGATTTCATGGATTAAATCTTCCACCATTGTATATTTCATAATAAAAGTCAATCAAGTTGCGTTTATGTGTAGAAAAACTATAGAAGAAAAACGAGTTGAAAAAAAAAAAAAAAAAATTGAAACTTGCGAACAAAAACCAACTCGAAGATAATAAACAAGTTTAGATTCTTTTCATTACTTCAAAAATGGCTTCGAGTGATAAGATAGCGTTGGATCTTGATCCTGAGCTTTATGGCGATGCTCACAATGACCCCTTTCTACAAGACGAGGAGAAATTGCCCATAAATGAATTAATAACTAGAATACTCGTAGAAAGGAAGTCGTTTTTGAATTTAACAGAAGAGTCATTGCATGAAGAATTGGAATCTAAAAACAATGGTGAATCCAATGGTAACGAACCGAAACAAGTTGACGAAGAAATAGTGGAATATACTGCTCCTGATATTTCCATTGATGGTCAGCAAAATGATGATTTACTTGAAAAAACCCAAGATGAAGATTCTAAAGAATCTGACTTTGAAAAATTTCAAACCCAAAAACAAGAATTGGCCAATCATATTGGGCTTGCATTGAATGAAACTTCCTTATCCTTGGATTTTGTCTCCTTGCTTATATCGGCAGTTAAACCTAATGTTGGTAAGGCAACCATGTCGCCACATTTAAACAAGAATATTCCTCTTGGGTCATTGGGGGCTGATAGACTAGGGCGTAATGATGAAAAAGATGCAAACGAAATTAAAAAGAATTCGGATAAAATAGGGTATGGCTGGAAATATCAAGCGTTGAATAATGTTACCAAATTATTTCGAAATGCTAGTACAAATCTTAATGAACAGATTTTGAAAGAACGCCAATATTGGAGTATGGTACGTACTGTTTTAGATAATGATGAGGTTTTATTTAGAATGAGAGATCCAATAGACGGTAGTAAAGCAATTGGGGTAAAATATGGCTTTGGAGATTCAGGATCGAGTTATCACGATAAAGGTTTAGCCGTTTTGAGAAAAGATTCCCAAAATGGATCGATTGAATTCAATTCAGTACTTTCAACCAATGTTGGTGGACACGTCCAATATAAACCGACTGATAAAGTGTATAAATATGTCAGGGTTAAGATATTGAGTAAAATTGATGATGATTTTATGTTAACTGGACAATCCCGGTTTGAAAGTGAGTTGATAACTCAGAATAGTCAACATAAAATAGTGAATGATATTGAAAAAGCCCGGTTTTTCCTTTTTGAGGAAGATTTATTTTATCATTTAACAAGAGAAGCTAAATCCTTGATTAATTATAATGTTTCTTTAATATCGAATAAAATTCTTATTGAAATAAATAATGAAATAATCGAGATTGAGTCAGTGATGTACGATGAAAATAATGTTGATGATTTACAAAATACATATCAAAATACTAATGAATTATCATCGTTAAATAATAAAAAGGCACAATCAATACTTACATTTACCAAATTGATGTTATGCTGCTATTATAACTACAATCTAAGACTTAAACAGAAGATCCCCACCTCAGTCACCAAATGGAAACAGACAAATACCCATCCGTTAATCTTAAGACCATTATTAGGACATATAAGACACCAAATCAATATTAGTAATATGAACACATTACTAGAAACCATGTTATCAAAGTTTGATCCGGCTAAACTAAAACATAAGGTAGAAATCCTCAAGTACTCAAATATTGGTAAATTAGTTAAAATAGAGAATGCATTTCAAAAATCCATCGAAAAACCTTTATCTACTTTTAAAATTTTTTTGGAAAATTTAAATAATAAAACATGTTTGAAAATAGATATAGAAATTACAGCAACAGAGGTATTTGCAAACTTGGTTATTAATTTGAGTATCATCAAGTATGATAATGAAAAAGATCTTGATGCCAATGAAGGTGGTACTAATCTTCTTCAAATAAACTTTACTGATTTGAATGATATCGAAGAATGTTTGAATTGGACAATTCTTAAATTCTTGAAATAATTGGCATAACGTATATATATATATATGTATATACAGGTATAAACTCGGGCATAATGAATCATTTATTCAATTTCAACAACTCTTACTTGATCACCGGCTTCTTGCTGAATCTCATCAGCATGTTCTTCGACAAATTTTTTCAATCTGTAGTACTTTTCGTCTCTTAAGTTATTGAAAATCAAAAAGTTAAACCAGATTTCGAAAAAAGCATAAACAAAAACTAAACTATTAGCAATGATAGAATTAGATGAAAGATAAGTATAAGCTCCGAGACCGAAAAAGAAAATAAGTCTGGTGGGAGTAATCGTTTCAAAATACTCAATATTTTCAGCCAAAAGAGGTATCAAATCAGATATTGCCTGCACGCCAAACACAATAGAAAGAATACCTAAAAGAGGATTGGTGTCACTGACTTGGGCAAATGGAAGTTCCATTGCTTGGGCAAGAAGGATTGTGAAATTAGCATCGGTTAGACTTTGAGGATCAGTAATCAATAAAAACGATATCACCAACAATAACAAAACACGGATATAAAGCAATGACCTTGCTGATAGAAACTGCATGGCTCTGGTCAATTATACGTACAAGTCGAATCCAATCTAAAGTATTCTAAAGAAAGACTTGACTAACCAGAGGAATTTTTCACTACTTTTTCTATGAAACTTTTTTCAACAGGCTGTTTTTGTAAACGCGTACACGTCAACTGCTCAAAGCAGCAGTTTCAATAGCTGCGAAAAACTGGTCCACTTATTCTGCTAAGTGACAGTACTGCTACAAATGTGTTCTGTTAGACGTGACTTACTATAAAGCTGACCTTGAACCCTTGTATTTGGTTATCACTGCTGGCCAAAGTCATAAATGGAGCTCGGAAGAATCGTTATTCTGTTCATCTTATTTGCACTTGTTGCAGCTTCGAGTCTATTGGGGTGTAATCCTGAAGATTTTAATATACCTGTTGGTGCCACCGTACGTGAATACAAGTTGGACTTGACTCATGTGTATCATAATCCCAGTGGGAAATACAAATCTGGTTTTTTGATCAATGGACAGTCTCCAGGGCCGGCTTTGGAGGGTGATGAAGGGGATTGGATGCTAGTCAAGGTTGTAAACCAGACCCCGGTGTCAATGACTATCCACTTCCATGGCATTCTTCAAATAGGAACACCCTGGTCTGATGGGGTGCCTGGAGTGACGCAGTTTCCTATTCTTAGTGGCGATTCGTACGTTTATGCATTTCAATTGAGAAACCAGTCGGGGTCGACCTGGTACCATGCTCATTATAGAGGGTATGCTACCGATGGTGTATATGGGCCGTTTTATATTAGGCCCAGTAAGGAGAGAATCAGGCCGTACCACTTGATCACAAACGACTCGAAGGTGAGTGATGGTTTTTATGACTTGGAAAGATCACCTCAAAACATCATTGGAGACGATTCTTTCCATCTTACCATGGACGACGTGATGGCTCGTATGTTTCATTTCGGGATTGATCCTCTCTGTATCCAGAGCATCTTGATCAATGGTAAAGGAAGAGTCTATTGCCATGATCATAAGACGTTTGTAAGACTAGCCCTTAAAACTCCTAATATCAAAAACATTCCTTCAATCGATACTATGGGGTGCGCTCGTGACGAGAATGCTAATGGGTATCATGACATTGAAGTGGATAACTTTGAGTTGGAGTCCCCTGGGTTCTCAAGACAATGTGAGCCAACTTTTTCCGATAACTATGTTCATTATACTAATAACTCTAAATGGCAGTATCTAAACATCCTTAACGCGGGTGGCCAACACACCAAAGCCTTCTCTATCGATGATCATGCGTTAATCGTGGTTGCAATCGATGGGGTGTTCGTGGAGCCAGCAACCGTGCATCAGTTGCTTATTCCCGTGGGCTCTCGATTCACGGTGCTAGTGGAAACTGATCCCACAAAACATGCTCATATCCATCATCCTTTCCCCATCAGATTTGCAGCCGTCATCACTGCTCAATTCATTGAAGGTGTTGGTTATTTGGTCTATGGTAATGAAACCAGCTTTGATTCTATTCAGTTGGCCAACTTGCAAAACTATAATGGCTACATAAATGGTGTTAGATATCAGGATATTGATGGGAAACTCCTAAATCCAAATCATAAGTATATGTGGCCCCATCAAACAAGACCTTATGAAGATGACGCCGCCCAAGTGGCCAAGGGAGGGGCAGATCATACCTTTAACTTGTATTTGAATAGAACTGGGCTAATAGAATTCAGCATGTTTGAAGATGGAACAAAGTTACCTCCAGCTTTTGAGTTGGCCCAGCCTTTGCTCCATCAGCTCGTTAATAACCCTTCTAAAACGTTTGCCGGTTTCCAAGGTTCTCTCAGTAATGATATCAAATATGGCGACGTGATTGACTTCATCATTAATAACCATAAGAGAATTAATCATCCCATCCATCTACACGGCCACTTGTTCCACCTTATCAGCTATAGTGAAACAGAAAACTTTCCCCATAGATCAGTTGAAGAAGCTGAACGTGAAAACTACAAAAACCTCAACTTACAAAACCCTCCTTATTTTGACATTGCACTTGTCCCCGCCGGTGGTCATGCTGTGGTGAGAATCATTGCAAATAACCCTGGAATATGGCTAATCCACTGTCACAATTTGGGCCACTTACTTGGTGGAATGGGTGCAATTTTATTCGAAGCTCTTGATCAAGTTCCTGAAACCCCCCAGTACTATCTAAATCAAGCCCATATTGACTTAGAGCCTGAACAGCACTACGCGATCACAGAGCTTCCAAACAACACCCACGATGGTTCCATCTTAACTTGAATTTTGTATAGCCCATGTCTTAATATATGATGATGTTGATTTTTTTTTTTTCACAGCCAAAAAACTCGTTTGTGTGCTACTTGTTTTTCTAGCTTTTACAATCGAAACCCACCCAGTCCCCGGTTGGTTCATGTCCTATAACAGTGTATTTGGCTTCTCTCCAACGGTGAGAAGTAATAGAGGGTTTATAAGCCAAGCAGAACAGAAAGCCCTCCTGGGTGCAAATTATAGAAATCAAGATAGAGTGGGCGGTTATAGCTCCCGGTGGAATTCTTTCAGTTATCTTAAGTTCAGGTTCCGAGACTTCTTAGTAGGACTGGCTTCGCTTTTGGTCTATCTGGCAGCAGACTCCATTGACCAGGTCGCTTCCCGTGTTGTTTTGGTGGATTTTATTCGAGGGTATGTGTGTGTTTCTTTAAAAAGTGTTCTTCTTGAATAGAAATCTAACTTGTTCAATGCCAGTTTTGTTTTGAACTTCTTTGTAGGATTATCCAACACGGCCACCTGGCTCTCAAGCCTTATCAGGTCAATTCAAGATCATCAAACTGTGTTGATTTGGGTATGTTTGTTTAATGGTTTTTCCATCCAATTCTGGATACTGACAATTTTAGATTTTGGTTATTCTCTTCATCCCGATCTTGGCTGTCGTTGCACTCGCTGGTGCTTCTATGTTTGGCGTCTCGTCCGGTTTGATCTCGGTAGTGATTGTTGGTTCAGCTGCTATATTTATTTTACTCTGTAAGTACCTTTTTGACTGAAATTTTATAAATTATTTGAAAAAAAAGAAAGAGATTAACTAACCTATGATCTAGCTTTTATCTTAGTTCCAATACTAGTTATTGCTTTCACTACATTAGGAATCATACTTTTGGGGTCTTCCGTTCTATCAACCTCAACAACAGTCCAGGCTTTATTGTTGTCTTCAAAGAGCCAATTCAGACAGAGAGTAAGAGGCTTCGCTGACTCCTTTCAAACATGGACACCGAAACCGGCCGCACGGCCCAGATCAGTTGCTCATGCAAATGATGATACGATTGCAAATATGGTACTCAACAGTTCGAACGATGGTTATAAAGTGTCTCCCGAAATTCCAAGCACCACTCCAGTTCGAGAATTGGAGCAAATCATTCGAGAAGGCTCACCCATCAGATTATTGGACCCCTTTACAGACGAGCTGCTGCTTCCATCTACAAATATTAACTGAAACTACCATAATATTAGTAGTAATAGAAAGAGCAGTAGTGTGTGTGAAAAGTAATTTTTTTTGTTCAATTTTTTTTTTGTTTCCAGAAGTAATAATCCGACCACGTATAGCTCACTATTGATTTTTCAACTCCAACTATCCTAAGTGGTAATTCACCAATTGATTCTGCAGCCATGAAATTTGCCAGTATATTGATTTCCCTATTACAGCTTTTCGCTGTGTCGATGGCATACTCGCTTTCAGAAGGTACCATCAGTGTCGGTGATCAAATAGTACAATTTGGCGAAATAAACACCCAAGAGATCAAACAATTGACCATTGATGTTCCAAAAGACAAAATTGAAATTCAATTAAAGTTAGCAGAAAGCTTGAAAGATAGACCACACCATGTTGTTATCACCTTGGGGGATAATAAAGATTTGACTCATTCTTATGTTCCAAATTTTGTTCCATCTAGTCAATTGCTTAAATTAACTATTCCAGTAGGCAAAATTCCATCAATTTTGAAACTTAAAGAGAAATTGTTTTTAAACTTAATTGTCAGTGATTCCAATCCTAAGCAGAAAAATTTATTAAAATCCTTAGTTGAAATCATTCCAACCGAAAACTTACAATCCACTATTCAATATGCTCAACCTGATACTCTTGGTCCTAAACCAGAAATCCATCACATTTTCAAGACCGAAGAAGCTACTGCCAATCCAATCATCCCGCTTACTTTCTCCGCTGTTGCCGTTGTATTAACCTTGGGTTTATATATTGGCTGGAATATTTTCCTCAGCGGTAATTTGTTTGCAACAAGTAAGCACAATTCATATCTTGAAGCTATTCAAACTTTTGGTTTCTTGGCCTCTATAACCGGTTTTGAAGTCACTTTTATCAGATACTATTTAGGGGATTCAATTTTCAAAACCTTAGCCCGTAGCTTCCTTCTCGGTTTACCTGCTATTTTCTTTGGTTCTAAAGTTTTATCCAAATTATCAATTCAACGTAAAGTTGGTAAGGCTTGAGGGCTCATTTTTCCATCATTTAGTTTTTTCTTCTATATATACAAAATCAACAAAATATTTGTTTACTAGTCATTATCCATTTATGTATACGTATATATAAAAAAAAAATGCAGAAATGAATTAAAAAAGTTGATCATCTGTCAATGAAGCTATTTTCCATTTTTCTAAAATTCCAAAACCATAATTTTCCTTCTTCATTAGTCAAACCTCTATTTGCAGAATTAACAGCGACAATCTTACCTTTAATTAACCCCATGGGTATACACGAATAAGACCTTGAATCTAAAGATGCTGAAAGATTATCACCCGTCACCCACACATGACCTTCTGGTACTTTAATATATTTGTTAAAACCGTCGTGTTTAATAATTTCTGTAGGAGTATTTGTAAGTTCTGATGATGAGGAAGGATCAACAAGTATTACATCTCCAGGCATGCCCGTTATTCTTTTACAAACATAATGATAAGGATCGGTTGGTTTGAGTGCCACTATACAATCCCCCATATCTATACCTCTACCAAGTCTATAACTTTTTACTGCATGCACCCAATCAGAATTATTTTGCATAGTAGGAAGCATTGATTCACCTCCAGTTAAACTGAATTCATAAACATACTCAAGGACGAAATGATAAAAGCACCCTGCCCTCAAGAACCACGACAAATAGGAACCGGTTTTCCTGATTCCAGCATTCATCTTTACTTCTTCAATAGCACTCCTCCATTGATAAGTTCCTTTATTCAATTTTCAATGTTGAGAGGTTTTTTTTTTTGAGAAAATTTCTAAATTTTACTACATAAAACTACTCCATTTGTAGACTTTAATTTATTTAAGTTTTTGTTTATTTCAGAAATGAAAAGGCTAATCTACATATTTAAGGAGCAAGGGAAAGAGAGAAAATTATCTAGTAAACGAAACCTAAGATTTTACCAGCAACGTGCTTTCTTCTAGCTTCTTCGTGGTCCATGATACCAGCAGAGGTGGTTAAGATAATTTTACCGAATTGTCTAGCTGGTAATAAGTTATCAGTCCATCTTTCAATATCACCGAATTTAACGTTGAATCTTGGGGAGATAACACCACATTTATTCAATCTACCGTTTAATTGAACAACAATTTTACCTGATCTGTGATCATCAATGTATTCAAATTCACCAATGTAACCTATAAGATGTTAGTAAGCCAAACAGAGCAATGAATGGCAGCATTACCCAGAAAGTTAAATAATGAAAGAGAGTTGAAGATGTCGAGGAAAAGTAAACGGTTGGGACAACCATACCTAAAAAAAAAATAAGCATGTCGAAACCGTGTAAGAAGCATTTCCTAAACTTTGTTCTTCCGGATACTTAAAAGACAGAAAGGGACTGAGCACCGATCAATCCATCCAGTTATCAACCCGGTGTTTGAAGAAAATAGAGCTGTAAGAAAAGGGAGTTTGCTGCGTGAATTATTATTCAAACATACCATGTTTTTGCATAACGGTCAAGAATTTGATGATAACCTTGGAGGAAGGTCTGATTAAAACTTGACGTTTACCGGTTTTTTCGGCATTGTTAATAGCATTTAAAGCATCAGCTAAGACGGAAGTTCTGGTCATTTTGTATTGGTATTCTAGAAAATCGTTAGTACTCAAAGCAAAACTCACAAACCATACAGTAATAAAAGCCACATGAGTGTCCGATTTAAAAAAGGAGTCATGAGCAAGTTCAAACTGGATTAACTCCAGTCAAAACACAATATGAGGTATCTATCATCTCGAGGATTACTATTCCAACACTGTTGAAGTAGGAACACTTATCCTTTCGTTCGAAAACAAACGAAAAATAAATCATTAGCTCACTTTAACCATCAAATGACTGGTGCAAAGTAACCTAACAACCAACTTCAAGACAACTAGATTCTCATACTGGGGTAGCATACTGTTTGTTTGTAAATTTATCTGGTGAAACATCTTGTCAACTTCATGATGGCATTTCTCTATGGTATAACAGTCTAACTACATACCTTAAGGTGGTATGATATAAAGAAATTCAGTATCACTTCAAAAGGAAAAGAAGAACTTACAATTCAATAACTAGGAAGAGGTTTGTCTCGCGAGTGAAAATTTTTTTGAAAATTTTTTTTTTGAGATTTTCAGTATGAAATATACTGCTGATAGAGGGTAAATCACAGTCCCGTGTGTTCACGTGACCCGAGTATCAAAAATGTGAATAGAGTAACTTACTAAGAGCTACATCTTGAATTGAATCAAATCGATATATTCTCCCACCAGAGCTTCTGTAATTCCACTAATGGCGTCCCTGGATCTAGCGGGCGGGCTGCATGAACAACAGAATGCAGAAAGAAGGCTATCACTGCTGTTGTTTAGCGAGATCAAACCCTATTGCATAGAATTGTCTGAGATATCACTACTACCGAGTTCCATTTTCAAGGCAGATAATCCCAAGCTAATTTCGGCAATCTCGAAGGTGAAATCAGTCCTTGAGACCCATTGTGAACTGAATTCAAGGAATGGTCCTTATAGATTGAGCTCCAATATGGCTGACTATATTTTTTTCCCAATCTCCAACTTATTACAGAAACCATCGCTTAGTGATGCTGTCACGTCTCATATCTTGTATATAATCGGGTTTCTTACAGAAAACTGCTGGTCTTATGACCCTAAGGTAATTTTAATAGATCAATTGTTCCCCATAGCCATTTACCTTTGTGGGGGGAATAATACTAAGTCATCCGGAATCAATAATAAGGATTTTACATTCAAACAATCGGCAGTCTACTGTTTATCAAGGATATGGAAATCATTGCCGTCTGACTACTTCAAAGAGGCTGATGCCAAACGTTTGTCTTTGCTAGCAGACTCGACTACCATATTACTAGATGTTATCTCAAGTTTCAATCATCAAACCCTTTCGCAAGACCAAACTAAAACCATAGTCACCGCTTTGGACGCACTTGAGAACACCTACTCGGCCAATGTCTCGCCAGAACAGTCTTCATATGTATTCCCGGGAATAACATCGAAAATTATCAATTTTGCAACAACCGTTAAGTCTCCTCACTTTTCCATCATAGTCAGTGTATTGAAGATACTTAGGGAATTGATTTTGAAAGTCTTTAGTGATGCGTCCCTAGATGTGAAATTTCAAGAGCCAGAGCCAGAGAACTTGAAAGCTCAATGGAAAGACTTTAATAAGATCTGGGAAGATAATGGAAACCAGGATACCTTGAGTTTAGAAAAACAGCCCCAGATCAAAATCAGCATCAAAGATTCTAAGAATCACCACAGAACCGATTCATGGCTTCGAGCAACATCGACACAGCTCAAAATATCTTTGACCATTCTTTTCAAGTCGCTTTTACTACTGTCTATTAATAAGAGCAAAATAAAAAATAGACCCCAGCTACTTGAGGAATTTGTTTTATTCAATAAAGTGATTATTCACCGCTGTTTCTATGCATTATTTGATCTAATACCATTAACATTGGACGTGTTGTCTTTGGCTATTGTTGCTTCGCTGGCTGATGACTCCTCCAACGACATTCAGCATTCAAACGAAGAAGAGTACGTCGAAATGTTCACTCAGGTTTATACCAATTCTAAATTTGTCGATAATGAAAAACTTCGTTTACTTTACTCTCAGCTAGAGTTTAAAATAAAGGATTTGGTGAGTGAAAAGCTATCTTTAGTTTTATTTTCCACTGATGATGAGAAAATTGCAGCTTATATTTCTTCAATGAAACTTCATTTTGCCTTGATATATTCAATATCCAAGACTTTAAAGAGATTTCAGTCACAGCTTGAAAATTTAATCTTGAATTTTATCACGACTTTGAAAGAGGAGTTAATTAACAATTACATTTGGAATAATAAAAAGAGAAAAAGAGCTAATAAAAATGAACTATTGGCTTTACTCACAGGTTCTCAGACTAGCGATGACTCTAATAACAAATTAGATGATATTGAGTTACCACCTCATATAAATGCCAAACAGTTAACTAAATTAAATAAAAAGTCAATCAACAATGCACCTGAAAACCGCCAAAACTACTCGATGAATCTTGCTTTGTTGGCTCACAAATGGGAACTTGGAGAAAATCTGCACAAGGAGGTTGCTATTCAATCCAATTATTTAAAAGATCTGTACTCTACCAAAATAGAATTGATGATTATCGAGTTGATAAAGTTTTTGGCTGAGCTCACTATCCAAGAAGGGAATTATCATCAAATGGTTACAATCTTATTAGATAATGATGGGGAAGATTTGGATATCTCTGATCCTATCAATACTCTCAATAGAGCTATGTCACTATGGATGGCCAATAACGTATTGAAGTCTTCAAAGATAAAAAATCATATGCTAGAGTTTCAAACTGATTCTACCTTTGATATAAACGAATTTATCGACTTTCATGATGAGACTTCAAAGGATACTCAGGCTTCTGATAATGAAATTATCGCTGATCCAAACGAGCTCCTTTACTTAGTCATGGCCAAATCTCAGGAATTGATTGACGCAGCATCTGAGTCAGGTGTTCTAGATAATGAGGAGATTGATCTTTCTGCTCAAGTGAACGCTAATAAAGTGTATGAGTTTTCGTATGCGGCAGCCATTGACTCTATCGGATCTCTTTCTCGTCACATGGATTTCCAGCTGTTTCAAACGGATTATTTAATTGATTATTTATTCCCATTAGTAGAGGCTCTAACTTTCAATTCACATCCTCTTGTCCAACAACATGCAACAAATGCATTAAAATCAATTTCAAATAATTACTATGAAGGATCATTGAAAGCGATGATAATGGATAATCTGGATTATCTCATAGATTCAATCAGCTTAAAGCTCTCTGTTGCAAGCTCGTTAACTCCAACATTACCTGCAATCCTATTCGTTATATTAAAGATTTCCGGAATTGATCTATTGCTCAACAATCAACTTCAAGATCTCATAAGTCATATGTTCATACTAATTGATTCTTATCATGGATATTCGATTTTGGTGGAAGGATTTTTCATTGTTTTTGGAGAGATTACACGTCAAGTCCATGATTATTACTTGAAAGACCATCATGCATTGCGTGGGCAAGAACCAAAATCAAAATATCACCCTTGGGGTCTCCTGAACTTAGAGCAAGTGTTGAATATGATTGATGATTCTGGAAAACTTATACAAACTTTGGATGACGAATACGACTCTTCAAAAGAATATTTCAAGAGGAAGAAACCGGGGGTACCATTTTCTGAAGAAAGTGACTCTGATGATGATTCTGATGATAATTCCGATACCGAATCAGGAACTAAGGGAGACGATGAAGATGAGGAATCCCAGTGGACTTCACCTATCCCCAAAGGTATTTATTTATCTATACAACAAATTTTCAACTATGGTTTTAGGTTGCTTTCCCATCCTTCTATGTCTCTTAAGCTCCAAATCTTGAAGACTTTGAAGAGTGTATATCCCATATTAAGTACCAACTATCTACTTCTTATGCCTCTAATTGCACAAAACTGGCCAATATTACTTACTTTGATTTCGGGGTCTTTCAATTTATCTCCGATAGATTCATCGAACCGTGTGGATCATATTCAAACACAAAACTTAATCATTCCGTCGTTGGAGTTGGTTATTGAAATAATTGAAGAAGATGGTAAGCAAGAACAACCATTCTTGGGGTCAAAGTTTCTAGAAGCTTGGAACTTCCTTTCCCGCCAATCAAGGGTATTGCCTTTACTTACTGGTAAACCCCGTTTATCTCTGAAAGAACTAGATGAATCTGGTTTGACTTCTTATAATCCAAAAATGCTTCAATTGTATGTTCGTTTTTTAATTAAAGGATTGAAGAACTATGAAAGACGGATACCTGATTTAGTAAGTTATGACATTGTTAGAGTATGTTTTAATATCGGGATTCCAAAAGATGAAGAGACAACTAAAGATATTCAGAATAATATATACGTTGTTAAGAAGCAAAAACAAAATTGTTCAAATAAAGATTCTTTATTAATTAAATAATGTACATAGAAATTTAGGAAGATTATTTATTTTACAATTAGATTACCACCATCAGTTTTCTCCTTCTGGTGTTGTTTCCATATTATCATCAGCTGTAACCAAATCATCTATAACTGCTTTTTTTATTGGTTTGGCTTCTTTTTTCTGGATACCAAAATTCAAAGTTTGTTGACCCTTTGGCAAGACAGGAGCCACTTTTGTCAAAGGTTTTTTTGGTTGTGCATTAACATCGTCAATTTCGATATCCTCTGCATCATCTACTGTATTAATGTTAACTTGCTGATCGAAATTCTCTTGATCTTCTTGGTTTAAATTAACTTTTTTATTCTCTATCAATGCACCAATTGGTTGAGTTTTAGGAACAGTATCAGATAAGAAATGTAATGCCTCTTGATTTGATACTGCGTTACTGAAATCCTTATAAACGATTTTCTTTCTTCTATCAACCTTAGCTGAAAGAGATGCTTGTTCTACTAAGTATTGTATGAATAGTTCAGTAGCAACCCCAGTAGCATAGACTGCACTTTGGGAAGCAGCTAGATAATCGGGGTCCATTTTAAAAATCTTTTTGATTTTCGATACCGGGAGCGTCAAGCTGGCGTCTTCTTCTTCTTCTATTTCAGCCGGTGGAGCTTTAGTATCTTCACCGCCTTGGATCTCAACATCAACGTCATAGTTGTTGTCTAAGGTTTCATTATGATCTTCGTTCGCATCAGCCATTTCTATGTCAGCAACAGGGGTAGCAGTTCTTGATACCGGTGCTGGAGGGGTTGTACCTGGAGTGTCGTTGTCTGTGACCTCTATATTCTGCGAGCTCTGAGGAATTGGCGATGACATTAGATGACTTGATATAAAGATAAGTTGTTTCAATAATCGTTTCTTTCACGATCGAAAAATGTTAGACGCATCACCCTCGAGTCGAGGGGCGGTCACGTGACTGGAGTTCCGGTCAAACCGTATATATATACATATATATATATGAATTACAAGCCAAAGTCGTATTAATATTTATTGAAATGAATTGGAGTCTATATACAAAGTACTGGAAGAGAGTGCCCCCGAGGGGCGGAAACATCGAAAGGAGTTGGTACATTAATCTGATTGTCGTAATTGGATAGTGCCATTGTGGGACACTCATGAGGTGAATGATGCAAATATATACATTTTGTAATATTAGGGAGGTAGGATTAATCTTTTTTTATTATGGATTCAGATCCTTCGAGATCGACTTGTTCTGACTTGATCACTTTTGGGTTAATGAATTCTTCCTTGTAGTCATTAGCTTCTAAGTCTTGGTCGTTATAGTTTTGACCGTATTCAATGAAATCAACAACGTTTTTCCATGCCAATTCAGCACTCTTGACCCCATCTTGGTATCCAACGTATTGTTGGTAAATTTGTGGAGCAGTTGGAGAAACCAAGGCTTTTAATCCTTCACTTTGCAAATCGGAAGGCACAACGTATGTTCTGACTTTAGACCAGTCGATGATATACACCCCGGCGCTGTTTAGTCTACCGTAACCCGATGAACCGGTCCCTTTGTAAAAATGTTTATTACCTTGTTTAGTGGTCAATGGATGTCTTTTGGATCCACGAGGAAACTTACGGTACCACGAAGTACCGTCCTTGTACTTTTGCCACGGGTTCCTCAACAGGGCAGTGGCAGTTTTCTGGAAACTAAGGACTTGAGATGCTTTCATTCTCTACCGTTGTAATGCTGGAAAGAAGTTCTGATCTTCACTTGATTTTTTTTTTCGTTGGTTTTTTTTGATGCTGAAAAAATTACCCAACCTGCAATTTGTAAACTGTAAAGTTGCAACCTGTAAATTGCACGTGCCCGTACTGCATATACCGTCCAATTAGGAAAGCAGCTCCAGCCCTTTCCCAAAATTTCATGATTAACAGCAACTGAATTAAAGGATATAAAGAAGAGGGAATACTGTAACAAGAGGTCAATTGAGTCATACGATCCCTAATAACGAGATAAAAATGAGTATTCCAGAAACCCCTTCGGAGACCGGGTTCTTCAAGCCGCAACAAGGATACGGGGACATAAAGGTCAAGACTCACAAGTACAGTGATGACCCAACCCCAATTAGTCCTGACCAAGGGAAAGCCAGTGAGTTTTTCCATAATCAAACTGATAAGGAGCATCAAAAGAAGTATGCTAAAGAAGGAGGGAAGAAGTTATTTCATTTTTTGCTTAATACTTTCTGTAAGTAACTGAGGAGATTTGCTGCAATACTACATTTTTGTTTAGTTCTGTCAATGTTTTAATTATATACTTAATAAACGAATTATAACTTTGATTTTTTAGCAAAAAGTTGATTTGCCAATTGAACTACTTTATTTGCGTATCCATAACTTCCTTGATACCCACCACCACCGGCACCGTAGTTATGAATGAGCCATTCGCTATGGTCGGGGTCGATTTCAACTCGGGCACCCGAGTCTCTAAAAGGTCTTAAACCAACGTTGACTCGAATAATATCGATTTCGGTTGGATTGTTTTTGTAATTGGGATTAACCATATCTGGGGCATATTTTTTCGCTCTTTCGATAATTCTTTTGGTGAGTTCTTTATCTTCTTGAAGGTTATTTAAATCTCGTTCAAAACAACCCCCAATGATTGAACCACCTTCTTTTCTGGGCATGATGTATAAAGACTCGTTAGGAAAGCCAGGGAAATCTCCTACGTGAAGTTCAGTCTTTGCATTATTTCTAACGTGTAAGACTTGACCTCTCACTGGATAAACTAATTTATCATCTTTAAATCCGCTTAAGTTTTTCGATAACAACCCGCTACTATTAATAACCAAGTCTGCTTTTTCTCCAGAAGAATGGTGATTCAATGCCTGTTGAATTGATTGTAACTTGGCCACTCTTTTAATACCAACCCCCATTTCAAGTAATCTTTGCACAAGATATTGTAAATAAATTTGGGTTGAAATAACAACTCCATCAAATACTGATCCCGATACCATACCTTCGGGTAAATCTTTCTTTTCAATGAATCTGAAATTAGTAAAATCCTTGAACCAAGGACTTGTTCTATATTTGAACTTATCTTGATTTTTAGCTGCATCTTCATTATTATATTCAACGTTTGGTTGAAGCCATACTCCAGACCTAGGCTCGAATTTGGCCAATCTAATGAATTCAAAATATCCAGGCTTATCGAACTCCTGAAGCGTTTTATCTTCAAGAGTGGCAAAGGAATGCCAATTGGCTCCTGCAAATGGTGAGGTATATTCAATATCAATATCTCCTGGAATGTGTTGTCCAATCACAGTAATATCATACTCGCTATTTGATTTCTTGAGCTGCAACGCAGTGGTCAACCCAATCACACCAGCTCCCAATATCACGATCTTTTTAGCCATTGCCAATGTATAAAGAATAACTAATTATTGGTTAAGTTTGACGAGTTTTTCGCTTATCAGTGATTCGCTGGTGTATGGGTGTAGTCCTTATGTATAAGGGTCCCAAAAATGATTGGTTGGGGGACCATTTCAAGTTAAAAATAGTCTAATAGACTATACCACTGGCTTTCGTCGAGTGGGCTACCATTAAGTGCTGGAAGGATGGATTTATTTTAGCTTAAACTTAGATTAAGCGATAACTAAAAATATCTAATGGACTTCTATATCTTGAATGGCTGGCTGCATAGATCAATCGCATCGACATGTCGATGAATGAAATTCGAACTATAATCGGGGTACAAATCCTTTAAATCAACTCTATTTCCCATGTAAGCAATGTCAGAGCCATTCCAGTGAGAGCATGTTCATAAGTTGATTTGACAACCTTATACTTCTGAAATTACCATCTGAAATTACACTTCGAAATTACAATTCGAATTACAATTCGAATTACAATTCGTTCTTGAGATCGTATTCAAGTGCTTGTTTGAGCAATGGCCCACTTTCGAGCCCGCAGGCTCGAAAGCTTCAAGACTCGTTAGGCAAACCACAAGTAGCTCTCATGGCTAGTCATACTTTAAATAGAAACCGGTCATATCTCCATTGTCCACCAACTTCTTCCTTACATCACTAACTTCTTCCCTCACCAACTTCTTCCTTCTACATTGACTCTTCCCCTGAAAAGAGACAATATCAACTCCCTCGTGTAAATCAGGGATCATTACCCTTGATTGTCTCTACTGTTGCAAGCACCAGTACCCGTACAAAGCTGCTTTCTCCATTGTTCATTCTTCCTTAACCGTGCACGGGAGAAGGCTGGCTGCGAAAATTTGCATAGAAAACAAAAAAAAAAATTGATCGAAGCCGGAAAAACCAGCCAGCGCTCGAGGCTTTTGGATGCGAAAAAGTGGAAATAAGCGAAGATTCAGTATATTCACTTAATCACCCAGCCATTTTTTGCAGAGAATACGGCAGTTAGGTGTGTTGGCAGCTAGCGACGCAAGTAGGAATCGGGATGTAACGCAAAGAAGAGGAAATCATGCATCTGGAGTCGATTTAATGTCTTGAATTATAAAGGAAACCCTTTGTTTATTGCATTTTTGCTGGTAAAGCTAATCACATTGCATCTGTAATGCTACTTGCAATTACGTTCTTGGTGATTGCAACTGGCACAGCATCTGAGCTTGAAGATCATTGCCTGCTGGTTTGGTTGGATCTCTTCCTGGCTTGGAAATGTATATATATGAATCTGGGAATCCGTTCAACTGATTCAAATCAAAATTGCAAGTTTCTTTTCCACATACATTCTTTTACATCTTTACGCTTTGCTTCCTACTTATACGTTCTTTTAACAAGCTTCCATTCGTTCCTTATACTTTATCGTTTATTAGTCGAAAATGGTACTTTCAAGAACCTTCTTGGTAAGTACTTATACGGCTATTCTTCTTTCTCTTTCCAAGTTTGCAAAAGCTGATGAAGATGCTGCCACTACTGTCACTCATACAAACTACATATATCCTGATTGCTTTAAATCTCAGGTCGACACTATTGTGCAAGACCTTCCTGCCAGTCAGACCACTGGTATCCCAATAGTTTTTGTATATGCTCCTGAAGGTGCTGAAGCTAATGCTTTTGCTGCTGGCACTCCTGGTGCTGCTGGCACTCCTGGGACTCCTGGTACTCCTGGCACTCCTGGTACTCCTGGGACTCCTGGCACTCCTGGCACTCCTGGGACTCCTGGCACTCCTGGGACTCCTGGCACTCCTGGGACTCCTGGGACTCCTGGTACTCCTGGGACTCCTGTTGCCAATACCCCTGCTTCAGTCACTGCTGCTCATACCACTGATGCTTACTTCCATTATACTGCTAGTTCAGATAACACTCACTATCAAACTGTAACTTCGTGCTCCAATAATGTCTGTTCAAGTTCAGTAACTAGTAATGTTGTTCCTCATTACTATACTACGAGTGCCCTTTCGCTGGTTCATAAGAATAAGGCCGGCTCTAATGAAGATCACTCTGGAACTAGTACTGAAACAACCGCTTTAACCAAAGCAAAAAATACTGCTGAATCTGACTCTGAGACCACTAAATCAAAAATCGCTTCCTTCAAAGGTAAAAACGTTAACACTGACTCCTCAAGTGAAAAATCTTTGGTTACAAAAACTAATACTGATACTGAAGATCAAACTCATTCGAAAACAGTTCATAAAGACGGTAAGACTTCAACTGAAAGCTCTATCGAAACTGAAACCGAGACCGATGATAACTCTAAATCTGGTTCTGGTTCTACTATCTATGATTATGAAACTGAAACCAATGATCACACCGAAACTGATACCGTAACTGCTAAAGCTAAAATCTTAAAAGTTGCAAAAACTACAACTAAGACTATTTTCAAAGCTTCAACTAGGCCAATGAAACTTTATTCTCCTAGCACTAGTACTGTTACTAAAACCACTACTCAAAAGAATCCTTTAGTCACTGCTAAGGTTGTTACCAAAACTCAAACTAAAACTATTGACTCTAATAAAATCACTAAAGGCTTTTCTATGGCTAGCTCAAGTCATAAGTCTTCTCAAGTGTCCAGTTCTGCTTCTGGTTTGGGTAACTCTAGCTTTGTTGCTTCAAACTCAAGTGTTCCTTCATCATTAACAACTTCTACAATTGATTTGAGAGTTAGTTCTGGTTTATCAAGTGCTTATGCTGCTTCAAGCCATGTTGCTAAACTTACAAAATACGGTAATTCTTCTTCCACTGCTTCTCCATCCAGCTTATCCCAAGCTTCTCTTACTAACGCAAAATTGCCTGCTGAGTCTGCTTCTTCAGGTTCTTCTTCTGTTTCTCCAACTCTCACTGCTGCTGCTGCTGGACCTTCAACTAAATCTGGTTCATCTTCAACCAACCCTGCTTCTTCCGCATCTGACCTCTCTGTTGGTGTTAGTGCTTCCATTTCTCTCTCTGTTGGAATTCACTCATCAGATGCTTGTGGTGTTACCGATTTGTTTGAAGCCTATCGAAACTGAAGCTCCTTCTGACGTTTTCGAAAGAAAAGAACTTCCTTTGGATATCCCTGATGGTGTTGATAATAATGGTGTTCCATATGAAACCAATAAGTTTTACGCTAACTTATTCTTAGATGATCAAACTGATATGATCTGGTCTTATCCATATGGTTTATACTGGAAGACTCAAGATTACTATGGATTTGGTGTTCAACATACTAATACTTCTAACAGAATTTTTGGTTCTCAAGATACTAATAATAAAGATGTTGATTCATACTATTATAACCCAACAAACACTGCTGAAGTTCTTTTCTCTGCTACAACTTTCTCTAAAGACTCAAACCATTTAAGTGTTAGTCAACTGCGTGATATGTCTGTCTTGGTTCAACTTTCTCCTGAAAAATCCGTTGGTAAAGACTATATTGACATTCCAATTGTTCAAGGTATGGGTTTTGTTACTGGTGTCTATCATGGTGATTTAACTCCAGAAATAGATTCATTGATTGGTTTTGATTCTGTTTCTAAAGAAAGTTCTGATGCTTTAAGTAAAACTACTTTGAAATATCGTGCAACTTTATTTAATGGTGTTGAATGGTTAATTTATGTCACCTTACCGAAAGACTCTAAGGTCGATGACTATGAGTTAAGTGCTAAATCTCCCTACAAAATTACTGCTTCTTCTGCTGTTGATGGTGCCGTTATTCAAGTCGCTGTTGCTCCTCAAAGAGCTCACAAGACGGATACTACGATCAAGCTGCTGGTATGTATCCAACATCTGCTGAGCTTACTGGGTCAGTCTCTGGATGTTCTGATGCTACTTATGGATTTAAATATTCAACTAATGGTTCTTCAAGCTCTGATAAAACTATTGTCTTTGCGTTACCTCACCATGTTGATTCTCTTACTGGTTCCACTAAAGATACTTCTACTGGAATTAAATTGGCTTCAACTACTAAAGGTGACATGTATGGTTATTTAACTAATGAATTGAAAATGTCTGAAACTTTAGAATCCAACATTGGTTTCTTACCATGGACCAAAAACATGAAAGGTCTGCTTTCATACACTTCTGATCAATTAAAACTTTTAGCTAAATCAGCTAATGAAGAATTAGGAGTTGATATTGACCAAACTGTTCAAGGTGCTGATTCAACTTACTCTTCTGGTAAATTACTTGATAAATATGCTTATATCTTGTTGGTTGTGAATGATATTATTCAAGATTCTGATGTTGCTAACTCAACTTTAAGTGATATGAAAGACGCTTTTGAACCATTTTTCAAGAATAAACAATATTACCCTCTTATGTATGATACCAAATGGGGTGGTGTTACTTCTACTGCTGCTCAAGATGGTGATACTGGTGCTGATTTTGGTGCTCCATACTATAATGATCATCACTTCCATTATGGTTATTATGTCCATGCAGCTGCAATTGTTGGTTACGTTGATAAGAAGCTCGGTGGTAACTGGGCAGAAGAAAATAAAGATTGGGTTAATGCTTTAATTAGAGATGTTGCTAACCCATCAGAAGATGATTCATATTTCCCAGTTTCTAGAATGTTCGATTGGTTTGCTGGTCACTCTTGGGCTAGTGGTCTTTTCGTTAGTGGTGATGGCCGTAATGAAGAATCAACTTCTGAAGATTATAACTTTGCTTATGGTATGAAATTATGGGGTAACGTTCTTGAAAATGACTCAATGGAACGTAGAGGTGACTTGATGTTGTCTATTATGAGTAGATCTATGAACAAATACTTCTACTATTCTGATGACAATGATGTTGAACCTTCTGAAATCCTTCCAAATAAGGTTTCTGGTATTTTCTTCGATAACAAGGTAACTTATACTACATACTTCGGGTCGCCAGATAAGAACCCAGAATATGTTCACGGTATCCATATGTTACCAATCACCCCTGCCTCTTCAATTATGAGAGGTCCAACTTTTGTTGAACAAGAATGGAAACAACAGATCTCTACTTTCATTGATAATGTTAAGAGTGGTTGGACCGGTATCTTAAGACTTAACCAAGCCTTATTCGATCCAAAATCATCTTATAAATTCTTCTCTGCTGATGATTTCGATTCCAAGAAGTACTTGGATGATGGTCAAAGTAGAACTTGGAGTTTGGCATTCTCTGGTGGGGTTGCCAACTCATCTTAAGTTCTTCATTCAGCATTATAATTCATGACTTTCTTTCTATTCTTCTTGTTATTTCTTATGTATATTAGTTAATTGGTTTTCAATGGATAATTTAAATATTTACTATACTTTTCTAACCCGTAGTCATACACCATAAACTAAAACTTTAGACTTTTAAAAGCTTTCATGGAAAGGTTCCAGATCAACAGTAAGCAAATTTTGCAAGCGAATGAAAAAAGCAGTACCTCAACGCACAAATATGAAAAAATGAAAAACATCAAAAGTTGGACGTCAAGTTCTATAACTCTAATCTATTGACAATGTTTCTGTTATCGAAGATCGTTGATAGATTTGCTGGGAATACTGAAGAGTCCAAGACCGATTCTTATTTTAAGAATGCATTACAATTGAATAATAAAGGGTATGCATTGCGTGTGCTCAGTGTTGTCCCCCACTCATTGGCACACCAACTCGGATTTGAATCGTGGTTTGATTATATTATACGTATCAATGGACACGAATTGCCGATGATGTACCCATCCTTGTCTCACTATTCCTATAGTATCAACGATGATGGATCCATAAACTACGGAGGGGATACTACACAAGAACAAGCCAGTATGATAAGTTATGACGTTCTTCTCAAAGAATTAGTTACTATTGCGCAAGGAGAAGGAGGTAAAACAGCAACTTTTGATGTATGGAATGCTAAAGGAGGTATAATAAGACTGATTAAAGTTCCTCTAGAAAAATTCAATGAAAATGCTACATTTGAAAATGATCAATCTGTTACCAATCTATTTGTAAATAACATTGAGCAAATAGGGTTAACTTTACAATCGCAACATTTAAATACTGCAACATATGTGTGGAGGATATTGAATACTCATAATGGGTCACCAGCTTTCCAAGCTCAATTGGTTCCTTACACGGATTATATAATTGGTTGTGATTCTGCATTCCCTGATGATGTTGAAGGAAAAGGTTTATTATCCAGAGGAGGAGAGTCATTACTTTCAAGAACCGTTTCAAGTTATTACAACCATCATTACTCAAAAATGCAAGAAGATAACGTTCCAATTACCTTATACGTTTATAATCATGATTATGATATTTTGCGTCCAGTAACGGTAAACTTATCTAGATCCTGGGGTACCGGCCAAAATCGTGGTATTTTAGGATGTGATGTTGGTTATGGCTTATTACATCGATTACCGGAAGTTGTTGGAAAGTTTGATCATAATGATATAATCGATGATGTGTTATTTGAAACAGATCAATCGCTTCAATATAATTTGGATCAACCTTCTGAAAATACGATAACACCAATGGCTGATAGCACTGCTCCGTCAGTTTACGCACCTCCTCCATTATCAACCGTTCCTGCCCCATCTAAGTACACTGGTAGGAAAAAGAAGAAGGGCACTGCCAATTTGGATGAATTGAATGATTTCATGAATGAAGAATTGGCAAAGTCAAAAGAATCAGATATTAGTCAATCAAATAGTAATACTCCACCTCCACCTCCTCCACCAAAGACAACTTAAATAAATAGTTAGATAAATAATGTTATAGTAAATCATTAAATGTAGGTTTCTTGGTCTGTTTTTTAAGAAACTCGCAAGTTTGTTGTAGTGCAGGTGAATTTATTTTACTTTTTAATGAAAATTGACCATTCCCTGCAAAATTCAGTAAAAACATCTTGAAATATAGTAAATAAGAAAAGAGAACTTTCACAGTTCAAAGATTTCTTACTCTTCTTATTAAACTTCAATTCTGTTGATCCGCTTTGTACCCTTAAGGTTTCTTTTTCTAGAAGTACTTGTTGAATTTTCGATCAAATTAGTTTTATTTTCCCCAAAAATAATTTTTGATTCCAACTATGAGACAGCTTATAAACAGAAAAGATATAACATACCAACAGAGGGTCAAGAAAAGCTAATTCCTAAAAAATCAAAATTTTAAGTAAAACAAATTAAATCTCAAACTTTTATTAGTGTATTAACCAAGGTCAAATATTTGGTCATATAGAAGCCTTTATGGCCAAGTTGGTAAGGCACCTCACTAGTAATGAGGAGATCGTCAGTTCGAATCTGGCTGAAGGCATTATTTTTTGATTCAAGTTTGTTAAAAGTATTTAATTTTTTTTTCTTTGAAACTTTCTTTAAAACTACATCATCGATATAAATTTTGAAACCAGTTCGATCGAGTATAACGTTCAGAACATGTGGCCCTTTAGCAAGTCAGAGAAAGCGGAAAATTTGAAAGAAACCCAAGTATCAAAAGTTAAAGAACAAGGAGAACAAGAAGACTTACAAGAACTATGGAAACTTTTCAAAGATAGCCCTGAAGATATTCAAACACGAAGAAAACAAGTTACTTCGATAATACAAGAGAACAATTCATCATCTTTCCCATCAGAGATATCGGTTTTAACATCTATTGATGAATTAACTGGGTGTTTTGGATTGGGCTATCAATTAAAGAATTATTATAGATATGGAGAATATTCTGACTGTAAAAGACAAAGAGAAAAGTTTTGGTTCGCCATCAAAAATGGATCAATAATGGAAGGAAGTGATACGTATTCGATTAATGATGAAACTTTGATGAAACCCAAGGAATTGAAAAGAAGACAAAAAATTCAAGAATTCTACAAAAAAAGACTATTAGAAGATAAGGCAAGAGGAAGCTCCGAGGATATTTGGAGCGAACGTAAGGAGCCTTTAGTTAACTTTTTGAATAAATAAAAAGATGTACATAGTATATAGAATCAATATAAAAAAAGAATGATAAACTTTTATTAGTTATTAACGATGGAAAGGACAAAGAAAAATCACAGTTTGATAATGCTAAAACAATCAATAAATGAAAGAAGAATGAATGAATGAATGAATCAAAAAAAAAAAAAAAAAAGAGTAAGAAAGCTAAATGTTAAGAAGTGAATATAAAATAAAACGAAATGATAAAGAGGTTACATTATTATACAACCTTTCTTTTCTGGTTCATTATCATTGGCACCTTTTGGTTTAGCGTTAAGAGCACATCTAGCCGCTTCTGAAAAGGCTTCATTGACACCTCTATTTTTTTTAGCAGAGCATTCTAAGTATCTTAAAGCACCAACTTTTTGAGCAACTTGTAAACCTTCTTCGTAACTAATGAGTCTCTTCAGTTTTTGATAAGGATTTGATTGTTGATAAGAGTCATCTTCAGGACTATTTTGTTCGATATCATTATCTTCATTATTTCTCAAGTCACATTTTAAAGCAACCAAAACTAATTTAACCCCTTCACAATGATCAGCAATTTCACCAACCCACTTGGATTGAACGTTTTCTAATGAATCTGGCGAGTCGATAGAAAAACATAACATAATACAATGGGTATCGGAATACGATAATGATCTAAGTCTATCAAATTCTTCTTGTCCAGCAGTATCCCATAACGATAATTGAACCGATTGTCCATCAATAAAGATATCATGAACGTAATTTTCAAACACAGTTGGCTCATACACTTGAGGAAAGTATCCTCTAGTGAAAACATTCAACAAAGAGGTTTTACCACAAGCACCATCTCCAAGAATAACAATTTTACGTTGAACTATTATCGGTTAGTATTTCCTCCATTGAAAACGCACTCCTTTCGTATACATACTGGTCTTTTGACCTCCACCACAGACTGCCATGATTCAATGTTTCTTTTGATTGTCTCTTTCTATCAAACAAGCTATCTTGTGATATGGTAAAAAAAAGTATCTGCTAAGTTGTTTTTCATTTTCCAAATCTGAACGTATGCCTTTTTTTTTGTTTTTTTGGCCCGTTTGATTCCCTGCGCTTTCTACATTTCCAGCTACACCTTCAATTCAGCCCCAAAAGGGCCTGCCTTTCATTGCGAGCATAACAGACAATCACAACAATCGACTTAAACGAGTCCAATGACGAGTACTTCTTTCTCTACGTTTTTTCGTCGGTTATTTCAGTTATTTGATTGCATTTATGTCTCGTGTAGGGCTGAAAAAAAATTACAACGAATACCTCCGTACATCCAATATTAGATAACACCCGTAAACCACGATTGAAATTTTTTAATTTTTTTTTTTTTTTTAATACTTTTTTTTTTTTTGTATGGGCTCATCTCGTTGAAAACTGAAAAAATTCAAAAAAAGTCATCACCAACATTGTCTTCAGTATATACAACAGCATGTCGGTGTCCACAGCAGGTCCTTTGATCTGTTCTCAGTTTGACCCTTCGAACACGTATCTAGCCAGTGCGATCGTGGCGTTGGACTCTCATCAAATCAAGGTACAATCGGTTAATGCATCTCAATCATCATTAGATACTTCCTTTAATCTTGATAGTGGGTTGAAGATAACATGCCTTTCCTGGGTATCATTTGGTGAACAGCAGCTGGTTGCGTTGGCGCTCAACAACGGGAGTGTACTTATATATTCACCATTCACTAACCAAATCATTGCAGAGCTTGTATCAACGACTAATTTATCGATTACTGATTTCCACTATTCTCCAGTTACATCATCGGCTTGGTCGTCGGATATAAATGGGAACCTTTTCGAATGGGATATGGACAGTTTCACCTTGATTAGACAGTTTGCCATCACTGATTTACTAGAAACATCGGAATCAATCAATAAAATTAGCTCAATAACTTATGATTCGAAACCTCATCTTTTAGTTGGATCCCATTCAGTTTATTTGGTTGATTTAGATAACCTTCAAATCATTAAAACATTCCCTGCCCACGTCCAACCAATAAGCAATATCTATCCTGTTCCTGATAATACTGATCTTTTCTTCACTAGTGCCAAAAATGACCGTTTCATTAATTTATACTCTATTCAAAAAAATTCTACTAAAGCAATTTTTGTGTCTCAGCTGTCGATTTCACTGTTTTCATTGGGGATTAAAGATGAACAAACTTCAATTCTTTTGGTCATTAATGAAGCCGGGAATTTAGAAGCTTTCCAAAATCCTTTAAATAACGATCCTCAAAGTACTCTTGCATCTCCATCCTCTACTCCAACCCAATCTAAAAAGAGAAGAAGACATCAACTCAACGCAGTTCAATCCCGTTCCTCAAACGCTTATGTAAAATTATCCAGACCATCTATAGAAATCAAGAATCCAAATGATTCAAACTTAATTATTAATAGCATCACTATAAATCATGATTCTATAATATACTCCTGGTTAGAACATTCAAGTGTTGCATATTTTGATACTTTGAAATGGTTAGATGAATCAAATAATTTCTTATTGAAAGGTGATATCATGCTTGAAAAATCAAGACCAAATTTAAAATCTTCGGTTTCTCATTCAGAAAAAGGTCATGATGTTGCAGCTACCAAACACTATAAAGAAGGTAATGCCATTATCACCGAAGGTTCTCAATATGGGGATGTCGCAAATGTCACTGATGACGAAGAAGAAGAAGAAACTTTGGCTGATAAATTAGATAAATTATCAACCGATCAACAAAAAAATCTTTCAAATAACTCTAATAAGAAAAAGAACAGATCAAACAAAAAATCAAATACCGCTACTTTAACAATCATTCTTGCTCAATCTTTGAAAAACAACGATCATAGTTTACTAGAAAGTGTTTTGGTTAATCGTGATCCAAATATTGTTCAAAATACTATTGCCAGGTTAGATTCATCTCTTGCCGTCATCTTATTAGATAGATTATCAGAAAGAATCACTCGCCAAACTTCTAGATTTGATCAATTAAATTTCTGGCTTAAATGGATCATCATTATTCATGGTGGTGTTTTATCTTCTTTACCAAATTTAAATACTAAATTAGCAAATTTACATGCTATTTTAAGTAAAAAGGCAAATACTTTACCAAGGTTATTGGAATTACAAGGTAGATTAAACATGCTACACCAACAAGTAGACCTTAAGAAAGAAATCTTGAATGGTGATGAATACGTCTACACTTCTGATAATGAAAATGAAGATGCCGTGGAGTACGTCGAAGAAATTGATGATGCTCAATTCAAAGGAGAATTATCTGAGGATGATGAAGACTTAGATATGGATGATTTACAAGATGATTATGAAGATTCCGAAAGCGAAAATGATGATGCACTGGACCAATCCGATGTCGAAGGAAATAGTGACATTGATGCCGATGGTGCTACTTTTAAAGACGACGTTATGCTTGATGACGATGATTTAGTAGATGCTGAATCTGCTTCAAAATTGAAAAAACATCTTAAATCCTTGAAAAAGAATAACTAGTCAATAGACATTTATAGCTTATATAAAACCCCCATCCCATAGCCAGGATTTCCTGGTTTGTACAATAAATTACATATCTTTAGTACAGTATCCTCGTTATATAACAAGCCTTTATCGATGTATTGTTGGCAGTACTTAGATAGGCTGCAACTTTGAAGAAACGATTTTGCGTTTTGGACGTTTTTTTTTTTTCTTTACACGATGGCATCGAGAACACCAAAACGCCAAATCACTTTGGTATAAATAGTTTAGAGTTAGGCTAATCTAACACTGCTGATATAAAAGATCTGTTCAGGTACCGGTTTTGTTCTTGGTGTGTCATTGCTGGTGAAGGGATCGAATTTTTGTCAATTGGGTTGATCCAGGACTTAAAAAAATAAAGAAAGCATCATGTCATTCAAACCTACTTTGAATTGGAGACTTGTGTTTTTGGTATCCATTGGATTGAGGTTTCTTTTCGCTCTCTCCAACTCTTATATTCATCCGGACGAACATTTTCAAAGCTTTGAAGTTGTTGCTGGCAAAATATTGAATTATTCAGTTAGCCAACCATGGGAATTTAGTAGTGAAAGTCCAGCTAGAAGTTGGGGAATTCTCTACTTATTCTATGCTCCGGTGATGTACTTAATTAAGGTTACTGGCTTACAGGCCCATTTAAATCCTATACATATATGGTATTTGGTAAGGTTGCAAAATATGGTTACTGGGTGGTTGATTACTGACTTTTGTTTATATAAAATGTTGCCAACTAAACAAGAACGAATTAAAGCCATTTTTTTTACTCTGACCTCTTACGTAACTTTGGCTTTGCAATCTCATGGATTCTCCAATAGTATAGAAACTGTTTTGGTTTTGGTTTCCATATACATCATTGATGACTTAAGATTCACTTTAGAAGAGCTGAAGAAAAATTCTCAAGTACTAGTTTCAAACAATTTTACCAAGTTGCTTCTTTTAGGTATAGTGATATCACTTGGGGTGTTCAATAGAGTAACTTTTCCAGTATTCCTAGCGTTACCAAGTTGGTTTTTACTTAAATACTCTTGGGTTAAAAAATTATCACTTTTCATAATTGCCTTTGGTTTTATCTTGACCTCCATCTTATTGATCCTAGTTGATACCATTGAATTTGGCTCTGCATCTTTCGATGCTATTATAGAGAATCCCCTTAACATTGGGAATTACGTTTTAACTCCTTTGAATAATTTCATCTACAACTCTAACATGGAAAATTTGAGCCAACATGGTGTACATCTGTACTTTAATCATTTCTTGATTAATATACCCCAAATCTTTGGGCCTGCCGGGTTAATATTCTTATTTCCAGGTTTCAAAAATAGGTATTGGAGAACCACTCCATTCTTGAGTGCTTTGGGTGGAATTACTATCTTATCAGTTGTTCCCCATCAAGAATTGAGATTTTTAACTCCAGTAGTTCCATTATTATGTTCATGTTTTGATATTTCTGCATTTTCATCGCCCGAAGCCAACGAGGAGCCTCAAGAAAAGAAGAAGAAGAAGCTTTCAACATCTTATGGTCCAGTAATATTGAATATATGGTATTTGTTCAATGCTACACTTTTAATTTTGATGGGTATGCTCCATCAAGGTGGTGTTATACCAGCCTTGGATTATTTCCATGAAACTTATTATAAATCGAATGACCAACAATCTGGTGTAATTCAAATATGGTGGAGGACCTACTCTCCTCCTAGTTGGATCTTGGGGGATGTGAATAAATCCACTCAATTTATTAGTATCAATGATGACTCTTTCGAATACAACATTGATCGTAGTAAATCAAATGTTTTATTCGATACTATGGGTCTTGAATTTGATAAATTGAACGAACTAATTAAGGATGTATCTCAGTCCAATTCTAATATATTCAATAATTTGTTGAATGGTTTCAAATCCAAATCACAACCCAAAATCTATTTAATAACACCAATTAGTTCATTTAATATGATTTTTGAAGATAAAGAAGAGATTCCTTATAAGTTCCAACAAGTTTGGAATTATGATTATCATCTTGACTTAGATCACTTCGACTTCGACAACATAGAATCCTTTAGACCAGGTTTAGGTATATACGAGCTCATTTAATGAAATAATACATAATTTATGAAATTTAGATTTATTAACTTTTATTAAATATTTTATTTTATTTCTGGTTATATTGTACAATTCAAGAAATTACTTATAGAAATCGAATTTATCATGCTCAGTACCGGACTTAACTTGAGAGGTATATGCTTCTTCTAAATCACTTTGTAAAATCATGTATCTATTCTTTCTTATAGCTCTCAAACCGGCTTCTTGCATAATAGCAGCTATAATGGCCCCAGATAATGGATCATTTCTAGTAATCAAAGAATCTAAATCGGCTTCAGGAGCTAAAGCCATATTAGAAGCAATTGTAGAAAAAATTAATCTTCTTTCTCTTCTATCTTTTAATGAAGGAAATTCAATTTTTCTATCCAATCTACCTGGTCTTAATAATGCTGGATCCAAAGTATCAGCTCTATTAGTAGCCATGATGACTTTGACAGTAGAAGATTGATCAAACCCATCCATTTGATTCAATAATTCCAATAAAATTCTTTGAACTTCTCTATCAGCCCCAGTTTGAGCGTCAAATCTTTTTGTAGCAATAGCATCAATTTCATCAATGAAAATAATGGAAGGAGAATTTTCTCTTGCTAATCTAAAAACATCTCTCACCATTCTTGGACCTTCACCCAAATATTTTTGAACGAATTCTGACCCATTAATTCTTATAAAAGATGCGGTTGAAGAGTTTGCAACTGCTTTAACCAACATAGTTTTACCAGTACCTGGAGGACCATAGAGAAGGACACCACGAGGGGGGTCGATACCAATTTGTGAATATAAATCACCTTGAGTTAAAGGTAACTCTACTGCTTCTCTAATTTCTTGTTTTTGCATATCTAACCCACCAACATCAGCGTAAGTAACATCAGGTTTTTGATCATCACCAACAATCGAGATAGATGAATCAGCTTCAGGAGGTAATATATCAACCAAAGCATTTGAATGACGATGTAATGCGACTGATGAAGAAGGTTTTAAGAGTTCTCTATCTAAAGTAGATAAAATTCTTACAACATAATTAGAACCAGTGGTTGAGGATACAATCCCAGTATTTTCATCAATTGGCTCTAAAAACTGGCCTATAACCAAAGGCACCGATTTAATTCTCTTAACTTCTTCCTGTGCCCTTACTAATTCTCTCTTTAAATGACGTTGTTCATCTTTGATATAATCTTCTTGTAATAATAAAAGATCCAATTCTTTTTCCAACTTCTTTAATTTCAAATATACATCTGATTGTTCTTCGGAATTATTGAAAAGAGAAGCAGCTTTGGATTTGGCATTCAATGCTGCAGTCTGTGAAGGTGCTGCACTTGGATAAATACCGAGTTCTTCCATTATACTTTTATTTCTTCTGATTACTTTATATCACTTTTCCAGATGGTTATTACTGCGATTTCGAAGCTATTTTTTTGACACCGCTTTCTCTCAATTGGTTATCACGGCAAACGGTAACAATGGATACTGATCTAGTCAATGAAACAACTATTTATAACTAATTGATTGGTAATTAAAGTATTTGATCTGGTTCTACTGAACAATTTTCTTTGAGTGGCAACAGTTTTCAGTACAGAGAAAAAAAAAGCTGAGAACACACGACTCCAAAAATGTACGGATGTTTTTTATCTATATACATAACGTTAATGCTAAGTCTATTTAAAGCAGGACATTACCAAAGAGCCCAAGACACAGCCAGTCAAGGTCAAAGATGCAGCGATGATCCCAAGTTCGGGTTTGTCGAATTGGACAACATCGACGTCTTTTGAGGTGAACAAGGTGTGGTAATTGGCAATGATTGACAGTTTTAAGTTTGTCCAAGTAAGTTGAGAGACTTTGAAGGAGACTTTAGGAACTTGGGTATTCTTTGGTTTATCATCAAAGAGCCAGGAAGAGAGGGAGGATGATTGTTCTTCTTGATCTGACTGTGTAGCTAAACCGGTAGCCGGGCCAGTGGTTATATTTTGCTTATCTTTGGAAAAGAGATCATCGATATGACCAGATTGTTTTTCGTGTAAGTCAGTAATTGCTTGCTTAACCTTATCTTCGAAAGATCCAACAAGTCTTCTACGCTTCCAAGGCTCGACGAAAAAGGTTGCAATCATGAATAGAAAAATGTTAATACCCATAAGGATCCAAGTACCCCAAGTCGAGGCTCTTCTAATTTTATCGGACCAAATCTGTTCTTCGTGGTAGCGGGTCAAAATGGATTGGGTCAATTTTAATTGTATTGCATCGACAGCCTGTTCTGCGTTATTCAAGTTCTCTTGAGAATTGATTTCATTTTGTTCATTGGCATGATCGTTTCTGTAAAGAATGGTGAATCGTTCTAAGTCTTCAGCATTCCAATTATGCTTTCTGGTAAGTAAATCGTTCATTTCTTTTTGCAGGGTAGATCTGCGCTGAATGGCTTCTGCGTATATATCTTTGCACTGTTTAACCTGGTCTTTACAATCTTTTAAATCCTGTTCTAATTGTTCGATTGACTTTTTCAATTTTTCAATCGATGAATAACCAGTAACATCATTGAGGGCCCTAGTAGCAGTGAAAATTGTATCCTGCAAAGAATCCAAGTAAGTTTCCATTTTTTTAGAAAGCTCCCGTCTCATCTTTTCTCTTTGTGATGGAAGATTCTTGAACTCGCTTTCAATTCGTTCTTTGATTTGTTTGGTGGTGATGGATGAAACTGGTGTTGGAAATACTTTTGCCTTATTTGGGTTTTCAGGATCAACAGTGGTCACAGTAGAAATGTCATCTTCATGATTGACGGGCGGGGACTTTGCTTTATCTTGGGTATCCTTGATACTCTCTTTGTTGAGTTCTCTGTCTTTTGATTCTTTCTCCTTCAACTCTTTCTCCGTCGACTCCTTCTCCGTCGACTCCTTCTCCCTCAACTCTTTCTCCCTCAACTCTTTCTCCCTCAACTCTTTCTCCCTCAACTCTTTCTCCCTCAACTCCCTTTCCCTCAACTCCTTTTCCTTCAATTTTCTCTGTTCCATTCCCAAGTTGGACGAGTCAATGATCTGCCTTAGCTTCACGTCATCGTACGTCTTTGGCTGCTGCCTATCGCCCCCCTGTTCTTTCGATAGTCTCTCCTTCAACCTATCTTGTTCTTCTTCAAGAAAGGCCTGATTGACCTTATTCAAGTCTGGTTTCTCCTTCAAGGTAGATTGACACCTAATACGTCCATCGAAATGTCTCCGACTCAATTGACTCGATCTTCCTAGTAAAGACCCACTCCATCGTCTACCAAGGTATCTGTACATACTATAGTTTCAACTGGGACGTCAGTGGCTTTCCAAATTCAGTACGTTTTTTCACTAGTTGTAGGCTTTTTTTCTTTTATTGGTCCCAAAAAAAAAGTTTTGATCCTGTCAAAATCCTCAAATTTTATAGCCGATTGCTTATATTTGCTGCAATAATTGATTGGATGTCTTTTCACGCCGATAAACTATAAGGAATGCTCGAAAATGTCTGAGAAGAAGATTACATTTGTTGATAGAAAGAAAAAAGTGTCAAGAGCTTGTGATTATTGCAAAAGACGTAAATTCAAGGTATGTTTTTGAAAAACTTAGATAAAAAAGAGAAGTGATATTAACAAATGGCGATAGTGCACCGGGAATGCCACCTGTAAGAAGTGCCTCAAAGACGGTAAAGAGTGTACCTTCAATATTGTTGACCATAGAACGATCAAGAGAGAACGAATTGCCAAACAGAGAAAAGGTGAAGAAATCTTGTTGATGGATCAAAATGCTATCAAACCCGAGTTGGTTGAGGAAAAAAGGGAAGAGATACGATTGAATAATGCCAGACAGTCAAATCTTAAGAGGGAACAGGTTGTGCTTCCCTCATTTCAAGAGACCTTGGATATGATCAAGAACCAAATCTCTTCGTCTAATAGTATTTCTAACAGTTCAATTATAGATAGGTCTACTCCACAAGGATCTTCGTTAATGAACACAAATAGTCTCTTCAGTCCGATACCCAGTAACGATGGTTCCAAGCTTATTTATCCCAGAGCTGCAACTTCAGATTTCCCGATGTTAAATGACTTCCCGAATGGCTCTTCTGGTTTGGGGTTACAAGGACTCGAATTTACTTCCAATTTCGATAACTTGCTAACCAACAAAACAGAATCTGAAAGAATAACTTTACTCGAGCTAGATAACGAGGGATTGCTTCATTATAATGCCTTGGGAAATTGTAGCTCTGTTTTGTTAGAAACGAAGAAAATCTTTAATGCTATACTAGGGAAAGCCAAGTTTGACACCCTGCAATCCACTAATCCCGTCGATAAACCCATTGATGTTGAAGCTATTCCTTTAGCGGAAATACCCGATAGAAACACTTGTTTTAAACTATATAAAGTTTATACAAAAACTATAAGTTGGCAATTTTATATGTTTGACGAAGGTGAATTTTCACAAACGATAGAGAACGTGATTAATGGATCCAAGAACATCAAAGAGAAAATATTGGTTTATTTAGCTCTTGGAGTTGCACAACGTATGGATGATTATGACAAGGGGGTTTTGGAAAGTGACAAATCAGTGGACTATATCAAATCAGCATTACATTTAAGAGATTTTTTGACGGATAATGATGACTTATGGCTAATTCAATATTATTATTTGCAATCAATCTATTATTTGGTAACCCATAAGTTTCAAACTAGTTGGGTTTTATTAACTCATGCAATTGAACATGCACAACGATTAAATATTCATAAAAAACCTAGAAAAGGTTCAAAAAAGGTTGATCCCAAGCATCATATCAAGTTATTCAGATCACTATACTTTTCTGATTGTATTTTTTCCATGGCTGTTGGTAAACCAATGCTGTTTAAGGACGAGGAATGTGATGGGTTTAATCCCTATGAAAAATCACTTGAAATTTCCACATTCAAGAAAACCTTCCCGATAAAAGATGGTAAACCTAATTATGTTGCAAATCCCGACAAAGATGACCATTTTCGAATGAAATGGGATTTTTATAAATTTCAAGTTATTCATATATTGGGGAAAATTTTGAAAACCTGTTATCATAATTCAAAAATCGATTTAGATAATATTAAAAAGTTGGCTATTGAATTAAAGGAATGGTTTGTTAATTTACCACCAGATTTATTAGTTGAAAATACATCAACCGACACCTCAGAAGATGAAGTTAAACATCGATATGCATGTATTTATATTAATTCTTTCCATATTCATGCAATATCGGTATTAAGTAGACCCTTTTTAATCTATGAAAAAGCATGTCAGATTAATGATTTAAAAGAAGAATATCAAAATTTAATTTCCAAGGAACTAATTCATGAATATAAACAAGCATCTATTAAAAGCAGTGCTTTAATGATAATTGCAATTATATGTTCAGAATCAAATCAAAGTTATAGAACGTTTTTAACTAATTTTAAAGTTAATTGTGCATTAAATTCATGTTTAACATTGATTACATGTTTAATTGATGATTTAAATAGCCAATTACTTAATTTAATTAAGTATGGGTTATTATTATTGAAAACAAGTACTGATGTGTTACCACCAGCCAAATTTTTTGTCAGTATACTTGAAGAAATGGTTAGTGAAATATCCGATCATCATTTGAATATACAAAATGAAACTTTCTTTCAAGATTTAGAAATTTTAGATTTACCATCTTTACAAGGAGACATTTTCCCAGAAGTTGATCATATTCGATGGATTGAAACTCAAAATGACTTCGTCCCCAATCAAATCGCTTCACTACCGACAAATTATCAATAGACATACTACAGTAGGTGTATAATTCAAACATTCATTCAAAGCATAATTGTATCAAGAGTAGAAAAAAGCCTCTTCTTAAAAGTTTTTATCAATCAAAGCCTTAGCCAATTTCCAATTGTGGGCTTCAATGTAATCCAAAACAATGATACCACAACCTTTAGCAAAAACCTTTTCAACCCCACCTTTGTCCATGGCATCGGCAACTTGTTGAGGCCAACAGTCATGATCGAAAAAGTTAGAACCAGAAGTAAAGTTAACAAACAACTTGTCGTCATTACTCTTTTGAGCCTTTTCAGCTAAGTCCTTGACATACTTAACTTTTTTAGAAATATCATCTTTATTTTGAATTTCACAAAAATCTTGTACAACAAATCTACCACGGTCGTCTTCAGTAGTGTTATATTTCCAAGAAGCAGCATCAAAACCAAACTTCTGTTTTTTTTCATCATCCTTAACCCCAAATCTTCTGAAAAGAACAAGCTTACCTCTGGCATCACCTAATTTAGGAAGATCAGATTTCAAATACCATAAATCCTTTTGTTTATCAACATATCTATCCCAGATACAATTACCAAACTCGTCTTTATCGTTATTCCAGTCGTCGGTACCTTCTTGTTTAATGGAAACCAAAACCGTTTCAGATTTGTTATCCTTAATAAAATCGTAGAATTCCTTCAAAACATCCTTCAATAATCTTGGAAATGGAATCTTGACTGGGAATTTCCCGTGGATAACTTGTAAATCTTTAGCGTCATCTCCTTCTTTCAAGAATTGCTTACCAACTCTAATATCAAAGAAACGAACCCCGTGTTTCAATTGTTCAGTAACGCTTTCTCCCTGACATTGAACCGATGGTAATGCAGTATGACAGGCTGCGGAATTGTGAGTTCCTGGAATAGCAAGTTGAGTCAACTTGGTATTGTCGTCAAGTTCTTTCATCCAAGTTTTATAGTCGACCATTTTTTATGTATTTGATTACTTAGTTACTATACAATTGACTATACAAGTAAGGATTTCAATGCTAATTTATACCCCCGTCAGTTTATTATTAGTTTTTTCGTCGGTGCACTGCACAATTGGTTAAAAACTGAAATACACTGCCAACTGATACCTTCTTCACTTACCCTAACGGGAGGGGGCATGCTTAAGCTAACGCATGTCCAGGTCTATTGCTAAAGGGATTTCACAAAGGTCTTGACAATAAAAGAGAATTTCATCTGTTTTGGCCGGTGATTTTTTTTTGTGCAGTCTAACAATTTCATCATCGCTCTACGGCCAATGGCTGCCAATTTGTAGGACTGTCAACAAGTAGATGATACAAATGATGGCAAAGGCTGCGAAACAAGCTTCGCTTCCGTAGTATTTTTGACCAAGCGGGACCAGGAAAGCCACCAAGATGTTGGCCAACCAATTGCTTGCAGAGCCAAACAGTTGGGCAACACCAACAGTGTCTACGCTGGTCAATTCAGGTATCATCATAAAGGGTAATGGGCCGATTCCAATAGAATAACCCGTCACAAAGCTGAAACAGGCTAGGCCAATGATGATATCTCGATTGGATGTGATGGACCAGGCCATTAGCATGGCACTCAAGCTCATTACAGCCAAAGATGCAATCAATAATGGTTTCCGGCCAAGTCTATCCACTAGAGGAGATATAAGTAACAGAACCAAGGCATTGCAAGCAGCCAAACTGGTGGTGATGTATAGAACATTGAACGAGGCATGCAGGGTAAGAATTGAAACACCGTAAAAAGTGATTGCGTTCATTCCACAGAGTTGTTGGCCAGTTAAAAGGACCAATACACTAAACATTTCCTTACGGTGTTTTTGTTTGCAAAGAAAATCAGTCATAGTCACCGGTTGGGTTTTAATAAGTCGAGTTGATTCGTTTGGCTCATCTTCAATCCAGGAGCTAATTTCCAGGTCAATTGTATGGGTTTCACTTCTAATGGAACTCATGATTTCAGTAGCCTGCGGTAAATCTCCTTTATGGATCACTAGCCATTTGGGTGATTCAATACTGCTGACCAACGCAATTCCTTGAATTAATGCAATACCAGCACCAAATACGAACACCAACCTCCATTGGATTGGATTTGCCCAAAAAATCGATACCACTTGAGCACTCAAGATGCCAATTGCAACCGCCAATTGAACTAAGCTTCCTAATAACCCCCGGTGGTTATTGGGGGTTAGCTCCAGAATCCAAATTGGATTGGCAATAACCGATCCTCCGGCAGCAATTCCAGTCAATAATCGTCCAACATCTATAACTAGTAAATTAGTACTCGTGGCTATTGACAAACATCCAATCATGAATAACACCGAAGTAACCAGGGCAATCTTCTTACGGCCATGGCTATGGGCAACCCCAAATACTCCTAGAAAAATCAGCGATAATAGCCCTCCAATGGTAAAGCATGCTGTGATCATTGCAACTTGCGTAGTCGAAGCTTCTTTACACTGGGGGAAACCAAATTTCTCCCATACAGTCTTTTCATATACCAGCAGCCAATACTCGAGGTCTTCATATTGGCACGTTATATATTTCTGGGGTGCGTTCATCACTGATAAATGGAACCCAAATTGAAATGTTCCTAGACATGCTATGACTGTAGACCAAGCTAGCCTTGGTGTAACCGAATGTCTTACTTCACGTTCCTCCATGCTTTATGATGGACGCCTTCCTGCTATAATCTTGGACGTCGTCTTCCTGCTCTAATGGCGGATGTCCAACGTTATATATCGGGCCCGTTGCAAAACAGCTTGCTTTCGGAGTTGTGCGAGATGACTTTTACCCCGATTTGGATCATTTCAGCTGATATGGATGTTGGTTCCTATCAGATTGCATCATTTCCATTGGTCTTTTACGTATATTGTTTTGTATCTTGTGTGTTTATCTTATCTTTTATCTTGTATTGATCTAATTTGTATGTAACGCGTTGTCTGGACAGAAGTCAAGCTGAAAAGCAATGCGTGTATCCCATCATAACAATACAATCTTGAAGTAATTGTGGATACTGTAGTAAAACTGAAAGAGTAGAAGAACTTGAAGTATCAGAGTAGACCTAGTTGATAAGGAGTAGTTGGGTAATGGGGCTAACCGTACAATTGTCGATTCAACAAGTCAAGTATCCGAGAACGGCTTAAATGAGCGAAAAAAAACATCGTTTAGATATATCTTCTTCTTACTAAGTCAATCATGTCTGATGCTGGGGATAACCTTGCTGGGAATGTTGGGATCAAGTCCCAAAGCTTGAAAGCCGAACAAGTTGAAAAATTGAGTAAATTGATCAAGTTAATTCCAGATATTTTGAAAGAATTGAAAAATTCTGATTATGACGAGATATTTGGGTATCGAATCAACGTTGATACTGAATCCCAGGTGAATGTTCCGGTTCGTAATGAAATCTTATTGAAGTTCTTGATTGCTAATGATTATGATGTTCAAGTCACCAAGGAGAAGTTGGTGAAGACTCTTAATTGGAGAAATGAATTTAAACCGTTGTCAGCCGCATACCTCGAAACCCATGATAAGGAACTTGATACTTTAGGAGCCATTACCAAGTTTAATGATAATGAAAAAGCTAATTTGAAAGTGGTTACTTGGAATTTTTATGGAAATTTGAAATCCCCAAAGAAACTTTTTGAAAAATTTGGTGATGCAGAAGGAAAGGAAGAAAAGAATCAAGAATTACCAGGATCAAGGTTTTTAAGATGGAGAATTGGGTTAATGGAAAGGTCATTGGCATTGGTTAATTACTCTGACCCCCAGAATCATAAAATTGCTCAAATCCATGACTATAATAATGTGTCAATGTTCAGAATTGATCCAGGAATGAAAGCAGCTACAAAAGAAATTATTGAAATTTTTGGTAATAATTATCCCGAATTATTATCAACGAAATTCTTCATAAATGTACCAACTTTGATGAGTTGGGTTTTCACATTTTTCAATAAAATTGGAGTTATAAGTGAAGAAACATTGAAAAAATTTCAAATTTTAAATAATGGTAATTTATCTTCGTATTTTGGAGAAAGTAATCTACCAAAAGAATATAACGGAGGCAAAACTACTCAAATTAAGGATATTTTTGGATTAGAAAATTCGATTAAATCATCAATGGAATTCCCAGAGTATGGTAAACATTTACTTGACAAACATGATTTACAAGATAATTTATCAGTTGAATAATTTTTAATTTTAAATATACTTAAAATCCATTGGATCAACCAAGGATTTGTCCTTTATACACTCATGGATAAAATTTTCTCCAACTATGCTTGGTATTTTAATAGGTTTTTGATGATGAGGTTTAACTCGATTTGCAATTTGATTCGATATTTCCTTAATTTTAAATTCGATTTCATTTGAATTATACAAATTGGGTACTATAATAAATGAACAATCATCAATCGATTCCGTTACTTTACCTTTAAACCTTTTAATTTTATTAATCAATAAGTTTATTTTGAAAACAAAATTATCAATTTGATGATTTTTTTCTGCAAAAATGTAAAAACAAATATTTTCAAATAAAAAGGCCAATGGAGTTTCTTCACATTCTTTTAGAAAGATTAATTGATTTTCGTGATAACTATCTTTGGTCAATTTAGTATTGATGTTCATATCACTGAGTAAAAACTTTTTGATTGGATAATTCGAGTCGACGGTTGTAGTAAAACTATCACCAAACTTATCTAGTCTTTTCCCAGCAAGTTCAGTCAATTTATCATTACCATTCAAAATAAAATTTGGCTCTAAAGGGACGAGGCTATTCTTATTAATACAATCTAAAATCCAAACTGGTTTTAAGACATCCCAACCTTGATTTATATAACCGATAATGGAAGGAATTAATTTAGAACCAATGATAACAACTTTAAACTCATCCTAAATTTATATTTGATAAATCATTAACCGGGTCAGCTCCCATGAAGTTTCACTAGTTCAATCAATTGATTACGAGTTAATTTTAGTTGTTTGGATTTGTAGTCAGTCAAAATTAACATTTTTATCTTTTGAAATATTGTTTTATTTTCCGAAGAATCAAAATCAATTTCCCTGGATCTTTCGTCTTCAATGATTGAATCTTGAAAATTAATTTTTCTTTTAAAGTTTGAATTAACTTTTTGAATCTTATTAGTATGGTGAACATTTTTTTTGGCTAAGTAACTTTGTAAATTTTCACAATCATTTAAATTCAAATCTCTCCTTAAAGATCTACACCATAGACCATGCAATGTGGTACCCGCCTTATACATCAAAGTGTCGGAGTGATCGATTGACCTAGCTTTGATCTCCAAAATGATTTGACAGTCATAAGGATTTAACCATTCATCAGGTTTTTTAGTACCAAATTGTAGTAAATCAATAGGAGGAGGATCAATTTTAAAATTATGCCATTTGTTTTTAGAAATAGAATCAATTTCTTTATACTCATCATAAGTAAAGCCATTAGCAACATTACAAAAACTTTTAAAAATTTTTGAATCCAAGTCAAATAAAGCACAAATAAAAGAATTCTTGACACCTTTAATTTTGCCAATAACTATCAAATCGACATTTTCACCATAATACTCTAAATATTCTGGTTTAACTTTGATCCAATTTTTAGATCTTTTCCCCCATTCATATTTCGATAAGATATTTTTCAACATAACTCCTTCTGAGCGTTCACTAATAACTTGCTTTATCGCGTTATTAATATCCGTTGAATTGACACCAAGAGAATAATTTAAGATTTGAAATCTGTTTTCGATTGGGTTGATAATCTTCTTCAAAACTTCTTTTCTATAATAAAGAGGTAGATGAGTCAAATTTTTTGAATTTAAATATAATACATCGAAAATCATGAAAGAGGGTTGGATATCTTGAACATCATAAGCATCGGTGGTATTGAATTGTTTAACCAGTTCTTGAATAGCGGCCAGTTTCAAAGTACCAAAGGGTAAGATTTTTTTCAAAGTTTTATCAAAGGCCACCATTTCACCATCAAGGATACAACTTCGAAACCATGAAGTTGTTACTAAACCCCCTGATAGAAACTTCAGTAGAGAACCAAAATGATTATTTGAGCCCGTATAAAAGAGTATAATTTTTTCTTCTTCTGGAGTAAAATTTAAATTCCAAATTATTATAAGAGGTGGGATACGATTTATTGATCATATGGATTAACATACGATCCCCATCAATTTTTTCTTCAATGATGAACTTACCATGATAATTTTCACGATTATAATAATCATCAAATTAGAAGACGGCTTATAAGATTTATTGGTTAGTCTGCTAATGATTGTATCATACGAGGATTTAATTTTTTCCAGAGCCTCCGGAATGAAGGCATGGAATAACTGGATTTGTTTTTCAGCGGGCGATAATCGATGCAAAGGATCATGGCAAGCCCAAACGACCAACTTCAAATTGTTGGTGATTTTCAATAAGTCCAAAGAGTCCGGGTGGTAAGTTAGCCAGAAAAGACTTGATTGGTTTGATAGAATAGAATCTTTCAAGATGATATGACAAAACCATCTAATTTCTTCAATTGATAACTGGTCAAAGATATCATTGAAAAACCTGACCAAATCATCTGATTTAGTCAACTTAGTTAACTGATCCAATGAGTTGTTTATATCATTAACGGATAATTTACCAGCGGGCACAGTTTGAGTTCTTCTATGCGACAAGATTTGACAAAAAGTTTGGGGCAAATTAGCCAAAATCTCCCCATTTGAGTTCTTAATATAATGATAGTTTTTCTTCCAATTGAACAATAAGTTATAGTCGGGAGAATTTTTAGGGATATTCAAGATCTTGATAAACAATCGGTTCAAAGAAACATCTTTCAAATGGTATAACCTCGAGTCCAATTCCGGTAAGATCAATCGGAACACGGGATAGAAATCCTCGCCAATCTGGATTCTATAATGGTTAACAAAGTTATTGAATAGATTAACATGGTAATCTCGTTTATTGTTTGCCAGAGAATTAGCTGGCAATTCTTTAATGTTTATTTTGGTAAATAAGTCGGAAATGAGTAGGTGGAAGGGCACTGGATTGGGATTGTGATTGACTGGAGCTTTGATCGAGTCCAAGTACGACATCGCAGCAAGAATTGCTCCCCTGACATGGAGTTCTGGGGTTATGTAGGCGGAGTCTGCTGAAATCTGGCGGAGTCTGGCGAAGTAGACTGTTGATGTGAGTGTTTGATGTGAGCGTTTGATGTGAGCGTTTAATCTGATGTGAGCGTTTAATCTGATGTGAGCGTTTAATCTGATGTGAGCAGCTCACATCAACAGATTTCCGACCACACTTACGGGGGCATTTCACCCCGGTTGTACACCACCCCCGGAAAGGCGTGCGCATAACCGGGGGTTCGGCTCTCGAATATAACCAACATACGGTAGTCGAGCTTGACCACCATACGGAACCACCATACGGAACCAACATACGGAGCCAACAACGGAACCGTCTCCAAACCCAGCAGGTCAAACGATAATACGGTGATCAAAGCAAGCAGCTTAACGACCAGATTGCCAAGTCAGCATACCGAGAAATCCGACCAGGTCTTAACAACAGCACAGCAATGCCAAACGCTCATGAAACTGAATAGCCACCCTTGACGATGACCCATATATATAGACTATGGTGTACTGTAAGAGAACCCACCCCCTGTAAGTCAAGTATACTGCTACCGTACCCTCTACCCTCTCTGCTCCAGGATATACTACCAGTATAAGTCCCTGGCTCTTTATAGACTGTTCAATTGAATATACAATAAACAGTTAATAATAGCATTGTACACCCACTACAAGCGCAGCAAGACTAAAAAAAAAAAGAAACAGGATCCGGGCATATATAATTTCAGTATGCCCCTTCTCAAAAGAATGTCTAACTCGTCCAATTATCCTGGGACTAGTAATAAACCCAAGAGGAGATCGGGATTATTTCAAGTGTTTAATACTGGTTCCAAGAGATATTTGGAAGAATCAACTCCTCGAACTACACCAGAACCGAGTCAAGCTATGTCGTCTTCACCACCAATGTCACCCCCTCAGTTACCCAAGTTGAACACCAACTTATCACCAGTGGAACCAAATTCAAATTCAAATTTGAATCAAAATTTGAGTCCATTGAATTATCATAATCGGTCGAGAGCAGGGACAAATCTGAGTGCTCGCTCTGGCGATTCGGCCAATTATTCCTTCAGTGCTTCACCCAATGCCACCAGTAATAAGCGAAGCTTGAGTGATAAGGTTAAGGCTACTCCTTCGTCTTTGGTTAGACAGCTGAGAATATACTCATCTTCATCGCCACAGCCCAACGAGTATGAGGCAGGAGCATTGAGTCCCGACTCGTCCAGCTCGTCGGTATTGAACTCTCCCAAATTAGCATCCAGACCCAATTCTCGTAGCATTACCCCGAATCCTTTGACCAAGTCCAATTCATTATTGGACCAGAATAAGTTGATTTCTCAAAACTTACCTCCTGAATTGAGTCCAATTGTCAATTTAATCAATGCACAGAAATTGAGAACTTATTGTATTGGTAGTTTTAATATTCCATCTCCTTCAAGTCCAAATGGTTTTTTGGAAGTCGAGGCCAAATTAACCGGGATTGAGTTGGCTATTTGGAGAAATTCCACCACCAATGATGAATTCAATCCAAAATACATTAATTTGATCGATGTCAAGATTGATTTGAATGGAACAAGTTCGAATTTCAACCCTAATCCTCAATTACGCTTATTGCAAGATTTTACTAATGATTCTAGTATGACCATTCATTTTAATTCAAATGATGACTATAATCGGTGGTTGGCTGCTATTCAATTGGCAAAATTCGAATACACTTCTCTTAATGAAGCTTTCACTGCAGTGATGCTTTCTTTGAAAGGAACCTCATTAAGTGATATCCATATTCTTTTAACTCCTAAAAAAAGATTCCCCAAGTTTGAATGGTGCAATTTACGTTTACCCCAAATTTCTTCAAAATGGTTAAAAGTTTACTGTGTCATTTTCCCCGGTGATTCAAAACATATTGGTAGAATTGAAATGTATACCACGGATAAGATTCTGAAGAAGAATTTGATTTTATGCATTCCTCAATTGAACTCGGTTTATAACGTTTATCCGGAACACTATAATATGATTGATTTCAATTCAATCATGAAATTAAATGGTGATATTTTCATTAATAAAAACTATGAACATTTATTTGTTCATTCGGATCTGGGTCAATCCACCCCAATCGGCCGCTCATTATCTTTTAAATCTCATCTGAGAAATAACTCAACCAATTCCTTATCCTCTTTAAATCAGTCAAATGGCCATCAAAGAAGTGTTTCCATCAATTCTACTCAATCCTTTTTCACTAGTGCTACAAGTGGTGTTCCTAATTCTCCTAAAGTTGATGAATCTCCTAATAAAAAATCCATCAAATCTTCTTTCAAATTGAAAAATCTTTCTAATTTTGTCACTACAAATTACTTATATCTTATGCCCATTCCTCATCCCGGGGTTTCGGCTATTGAAATCATGTTACGTAACTTTATTCATATTATTGATGCTTTCAAATTATATGGACGCCCCAATCATTTAATTAGTGATAAATCAAATATCGAATCGCTTTTATTCGGTTTACCCTCTTTACCCCATTTCCAATATTTATCAATGGATGATTGTTATTATAATGTTACTTCATCAATTGATGTTGCTAAACGGGAAAATTGGAATGATTTCGATTGGAGAAATTTATTGAAGAAATTATTATCCCAAAAATTTGATGAAGGCTTTGCCAGAAATTCAAAATATAAGGGCCAAGGTAATATAATGAAATTATACCAAGATTTGGAAGTGGATTCAAATGAAATTAACGATTACGAAACCATTGCAAGTCCCAAAATTAATTTACCTCAAGATAACGGTCAATTCAACTTACCAAACAATGATCAAAATCAATATTCAAATATCAATTCTATCACCAACGATGAATTATTAAATCCAGCCCATGAATTCGATGGCTTTAGTGATGGCGGAATGAGTCCTTCTAATTCCCAATCGAATTCGGTTGGATTGGGAGATCCAATTGAATTCAATCGCCAACAAGCGCTTGCTCAACACCAATCTAGTGGATTGGAACCAATTGCTGATTACCCAACTCCCATTGATGAAAGCCATCCCTATCAGAATTTAGTGAATATGAAAATCCGTGATTAATCACTTGTATTTTAGTATAGACTACATGCTTATGTTATTGTTATTATCTTGTACGTAGTGTAATAGTAGTACGATAAGAAAGTACGATGAGTACGACCAGTACGACAAGTACAAGTACAAGTACAACAAGTACAAGTACAGCAAGCACGCGTACGCGTGTCCGAGAATCGGTAGCTTATCAAATCCATCTGAACCCTTGAATCTGGTGATGGCCAACACGTCCTAACCTACGTCCTAATGTCCCAACACGTCTCGTATGCATTGTCTCTTAGTTCATGCAACCGGACAATTCTAACCAGACAATTCTTACTGGTAATTCTCACTGCCATTCTTACTGCCATTCTTACTGACAATTCTAACTGGACAATTCATAACAATCCGTACTTTCATTCACATCCTCCAATGCTTATCCGATGTCTACTTCTTTGACCCATTGGCTACTCAACAGACCTTCCGTTTAACGTAATTCCAAAACAAACACGTCTGGCAATTTCAAATTCCTCTGTCTTCAACAAACACGCGTATCGATATCGTAATTCTGGTTCTGGACGGATTATAAACAACCAGTTGCACGTCTTGCTCGTTCAATTCTTCCTCCTCTCTCTTTCCCGGCCAGTTTCTCTCTGGCCACCCACCGTAGCCTTGTAGTATCCACCCACTATGCTCTCCCAGCCGTTCTCTACAGTTTGATATCCATATCTTCCTACTAATCGCTGCTGGGGCTGGCTAAGTCCCAGAGCAAACACGCGTCGTGTCTCGCAAGCCTAATAAAATTTGTTTTGTTGTGCTTCTTTTGTTAGCACAAATTACATACAAAACAAAAAAAAAGAAGGAGAAAAAAAAAAGAATAGTCCCATCATCCAAAGGTGACTTTCACAAAGCAATACAAAATCTCTACTACTTCTTATTAATTCATTTATAATAAAAAACATAAACAACAGTTCATCACCGGTTCACGGAAAACGAGTTTTGAGATCACTTTTCAAATATTATATAAGTATCACGTCTTCCGCAAGTGAAAAAAAAATTTCTATTAATATTTTATTCTTTATCATATATATCTATATATTAATCTACAAACATGTCTGTTCAACAAACTCCAACTAACGGCTTAACTGGTAAAATCTCTGGGTTAGATGTTACCACCTCTGATAATAAGGGTAAATCATTAACTGATAAATTAGCTGCTGAAGCTGAAGCTAAAGATCTTGCTGGTTCTGATCCAACTATTGGTAAGAATGCTATTGTTAATCCTTTGACTCCATCTACTCCTGCTGATGATAAAGAAGTTGAAAAAGAATTGGAAGAAGCTACCAATGAACATGCTAACTTTTTAGCACAACATAAAGTTCATCGTCATAAATTAAAAGCTTTAGAAAAAGATGAACCATTACTTATTGAAAATACTCGTCGTTTTGTTCTTTTCCCAATTAAATATCATGAAGTTTGGCAAATGTATAAAAAAGCCGAAGCTTCCTTTTGGACTGCTGAAGAAATTGATTTATCAAAAGATATGCATGATTGGACTAACAGATTAAGTGATAATGAAAGATTTTTCATTTCCAGAATTTTAGCCTTTTTCGCTGCTTCTGATGGTATCGTTAATGAAAATTTAGTTGAAAATTTCTCTGCTGAAGTTCAAATTCCTGAAGCAAAATGTTTTTATGGTTTCCAAATTATGATGGAAAATATTCATTCGGAAACTTATTCTCTTTTAATTGACACCTATATTAAAGATCCAAAAGAAGCTGATTTCTTATTCAATGCCATTGATACTATTCCTTGTATTAGAAAGAAAGCTGATTGGGCTTTAAGATGGATTTCTGATGATGACGCTTTATTCGGTGAAAGATTGGTTGCTTTTGCTGCAGTTGAAGGTATTTTCTTCTCTGGTTCTTTTGCTTCTATCTTTTGGTTAAAGAAAAGAGGTATGATGCCTGGTTTAACTTTTTCAAATGAATTAATTTGTCGTGATGAAGGTTTACATACTGATTTTGCTTGTTTATTATTCTCTCATTTAGAAAATAGACCTGATCAAGTCATTGTTGAAAAAATTATTACTGAAGCTGTTACTATCGAAAAAGAATTCTTCACTGATGCTTTACCAGTTTCCTTATTAGGTATGAATGCTAAATTGATGTGTCAATACGTTGAATTCGTTGCTGATAGATTATTAGTTGCTTTAGGTAATGAAAAAGTCTATAACGTTACTAATCCTTTTGATTTTATGGAAAATATTTCCTTAGCTGGTAAAACTAACTTTTTCGAAAAAAGAGTTAGTGACTATCAAAAAGCTGGTGTTATGGCTAGTACCAATGAAAGTACTAGCTCTAATGCTGGATTCTCCTTCGATGAAGATTTTTAATCTTCATACTTGCATCAAGTTTTTTGCTTCCTTTTTTTAAATTCAGGGTTTAAACTTTATTTGTTCTTTCCCATTTTTAATGGTTTAATGTTTTCTTTATACTCCATCTTAATGTTTTCCTCATTGGTTTATGTCTAAATTGTATCTTTAATTCTCTTATCCTTTGTATATTACTCTTTAAAATTACTACATCTTTATAACTACTTTAATTCACGTGTAAGCTACTTGTATATATTGACTATTGAAAAATTGTATTGAGATGAGAAAAAAAAAAGTTGAAAATTTAGAAACCTATATTTACCCATTTCAATTCTACTAGCTATGGCAAAAGGTAAAGGTAAAAATAAAGGTTCAGATGATAGACCTTCGTCGTCGTCGCGGACTTCGAATGGTCATAAATCTAAACAGCATCATATAAGAAAGGGCCGTCAAGAAGGAGGTGTCTCATTATCTTCGAATTCTAATGATGATGAAAAATTCCCAGTCAAATTAGCAATGTGGGATTTTGATCATTGTGATCCTAAAAGATGTTCAGGTAAAAAGTTGGAGCGTCTTGGTCTTATTAAAAACCTAAGAGTCGGTCAAAAATTTAACGGTATCGTCGTTTCTCCAAATGGTAAAGGTGTTGTTTGTCCAGATGATAAAGAAATTGTTGAAAATTTTGGTGCTGCAGTTGTTGAATGTTCTTGGGCTAGATTGGATGAAGTTCCTTTTAACAAAATCGGTGGTAAGCATGAACGTTTACTACCCTACTTGGTAGCAGCTAATACAGTTAATTATGGTAGACCTTGGAAATTAAATTGTGTGGAGGCTTTAGCTGCTTGCTTTGCTATTGTAGGTCATATTGATTGGGCAACTCAGTTGTTACAAAATTTTTCATGGGGGTTGGCATTTTTGAATATTAATGAAGAGTTATTACAAATTTATCAGCAATGTACTGATTCAGAATCTATAAATAAAGCTCAAGATGCTTGGTTAGAAAAAATAGAAAATGAAGTCAAGGAAAGAAAAGAAAGATCTAAAGATCAAGATATATGGATGATGGGTAACGTTAATAGAAAAGGTGCTGAGAGTGAAGATGATGATGACGGTGATAGCGAAGAAGATGTACAATATGATGCTTTGGGTAATGTTATAACCAAGGACAAAGAGCTCAAATATGATAATTTGGGTAATATTATCAGTGATGAGTCCGACCAAGAATCGGAAGAAGAATCGGAAGAAGAAGCTGATGCCTTGGGTAACGTAATAAATAAGAGTAATACTAAGTTTGATGAAGATGTTGATGGAGAAGACGAGGCTGAAGACGAACAATACGATAGTCTAGGCAATCTTATCTCCAATAATCCTCTCACCGAAAAAATCAACAATATCAGTTTAAATGCATCTACATAGTTTAATATACGGGTAATTCCAGTTCTATATTCCTTTCAACTCGTTGAATTGTGGAGCTCACATCGGATGGTTCGTTCAATTTCACCGAGTTCTTAGTAGTTGGAAACTTTGAACACAAGGTTTAAGGTTCCGCTCAATAACCTTTCACTTCAAAAGGCTATAGATGTGGAGTTTTATTAGTAAGACTTCTTTCTCTCGGTATTTCTTTGAGTTTGTAGCGATAATGTATGGCGATCGGGAATCTGGTGCTGATTTACCGAAAGTATCAAAAAAAAAAAAAATGAAAATTGGTTTAATTGATATAAAAGCAGAATGAAGGTACTCTCCTTATTCCCAGCTATTATAGAATGGTGTTATCTAATAGTCTTTCAGGATTGAATTCGCTGTACTCAACGACAATGACCAAATCAGCCCCAAGTAAAGGAATTCAAATTGCCATCGATAGAGGTGGAACTTTTTGTGATGTTATCGCCAAAATACCGGGACAGTCCGATTATGTTTTTAAATTACTATCTGTGGATCCTAACAACTATAAAGATGCCCCAACTGAAGGTATACGTCGTGTTTTAGAAAGGGCACACGGTATAAAAATCCCTAAAGATGAAAAATTAAAGTTAGATTCCATATCCAGTATTCGTATGGGTACAACTGTGGCTACTAATGCTTTATTGGAAAGAAAGGGAGCAAAAGTGGCCTTAATAACAACTAAAGGTTTCAAAGATGTGTTGGCTATTGGGAATCAAACAAGGCCTAACATTTTTGATTTGACTGCTAAAAAACTAGGTCACTTATATGAAGATGTTATAGAAATTGATGAGAGAGTCACTGTTGAAAGTTTTTCCGAAGGTGGTGGTGACAAATTAAAAATTGATATAAATGCTGATCCTGAATTAGTTGAAGGTGTTACTGGTGATGCTATCAGAGTATTAAAGAAACCTAATTACGATCTTGTTACTGAGCAATTAAGTCAATTGTACAATAACTCTGATATTAAAACTCTCGCCTTATGTTTATTACACTCTTATGCTTACCCTGAACATGAAGCAAAGATTGCAGAAATTGCTAAGAAAATCGGTTTCCTTGTTTCAGTCTCTCATGAATTACAGCCAATGATTGGAATGGTGAATAGAACTTCTTCAGTAGTTGCTGATGCTTATTTATCTCCAGTCATTACTGACTATATTCAAAATTTTGGTTCAGGATTTGAGGGTGGCTTAAACTCTTTTGGCAATAAACTTTTATTTATGCAGAGTAATGGTGGGTTATGTCCATGGTATAAATTCACCTGGTTTGAAAGCTATATTATCCGGTCCTGCTGGTGGTATGGTGGGATATGGTGAAACTTGTTACAATGGAATCTCTAAAAAGGCTACAATAGGTTTCGATGCTGGTGGTACTTCAACTGATGTTTCAAGATACTCAGGTAACTTGGAACATATTTACGAAACCGTTGTAAGTCAAGTTAGTTTGCAGACCCCTCAGTTGGATATTTCTACAGTTGCAGCCGGAGGTGGCTCAATGTTATTCTGGAAAAATGGTATGTTTGTAGTTGGTCCAGAATCAGCAGGATCTGACCCTGGTCCAGCATGTTACAGAAAAGGTGGTCCTTTAACTGTCACAGATGCTAATTTATTTTTAGGTAGATTATTACCTGATTACTTTCCTAAAATATTTGGTCCAAATCAGGATCAATCATTAGACTTTGAGTTAACAGCAAAGAAATTTAAAGAGTTAAGTGATGAAATCAATAAAGATAAAGAAGACGGAATTAAACTTACTCCTGAAGAAGGTCGCAAGTGGGTTCTTGAAAGTTGCTGTTGAATCTATGGCAAGACCGATTAGAAATTTAACAGAAGCAAAAGGTTTCAATGTCTCTGATCACAATTTAGCCTGCTTTGGTGGATCAGGTGGTCAATTCTCTGTTTCATTATCAAAAAATTTGGGTATCTCAGATGTTGCAATTCATAAGTATTCCTCATTATTATCCGCTTATGGTATATATTTGGCCGATATTGTTATTGAAAAACAATCGCCAGCCTCTTTTGTTTATGAAGACTTTAACTATGCAAATATAGACTCAAAAGTGAAACAATTAGTTGAAGCTGCTTACTTTGATTATGAAGAGCAAGGATTGAATGAACTTTCTACCAGGGTAGAAGTTCTTTTGAATATGAGATATGTGGGTTCTGATACTCATTTGTTGATTCCAAAGGTTGATAATATTCAAGACTGTGACGAAAAGTTCATCGAAAGACATAGAAACGAATTCGGTTTTACATTGGACAGAAAGGTTTTGGTTGATGATGTTCAGGTATTGCTAATTGTCGAGAGTACTGATAGACAAACTCATAATCCATACGAAGAATTCAATCAATTAAAGACCAAAACTTTGATCGAAAAGTCTAAAGTGAATACGGATATTTACTTTGAAGGTTTCGGCTGGATAAAGTCTACTGTTTTTCAATTGCCAGAATTAAGACTTGGTGATATCATTGAAGGTCCTGCTATTATAATTGATGATACCCAAACCATTTTGGTTGAGCCAAAATCTAAAGCTGCTATTTTATCCAGTCACATTTTAATTTTAGTTGAACAAGAAGAAAAACCCCAATTGTCTACTTCTGTGGTTGACCCAATTCAATTATCTGTTTTTGGTCATAGATTTATGTCAATAGCTGAACAAATGGGAAGGACTTTACAACAAACTGCAATTTCTACAAATATAAAGGAAAGATTGGATTTTTCCTGTGCTTTATTTGACAGAAATGGAGATTTGGTTGCAAATGCTCCACATGTTCCGATCCATTTGGGTGCAATGTCCTTCGCTGTTCAAGCTCAAAGAAAGCTTTGGGATGGTAACTTACAAAAAGGCGATGTTTTGGTATCGAATCATCCTTCCGCTGGTGGTTCACATTTGCCTGATATAACTGTTATAACACCTGTTTTGGATGACAATAATGAACCAATATTTTGGACTGCATCCCGTGGACATCATGCAGATATTGGTTCCATTTCTGCTGGGTCTATGCCTCCAAATTCTAAAACAATTTACGATGAAGGTGCATCTATTGTCACTCACAAATTATGTTCCAACGGGAAGTTTGATGAGGTTGGAATCACTAAGTTGTTGCTTGAAGAACCGGCTAAGCATCCAGGTGGATCTGGTACTAGAGCTTTGAACGATAACATTTCTGATTTAAAGGCTCAAGTATCTGCAAATTACAAAGGGATTACTTTATTGCAAAGATTAGTTAATGAGTTTTCATACCCAGTTATTGACTTATACATGAAAGCTATTCAGTCAACTGCAGAACTCGCAGTAAGGAACTTATTAAAGTTGGCTTACAAAAAATTCGAAGGTAACGATATTCAAGCTGTTGATTACTTGGATGACGGTACTCCTATTGCTGTGAAAATTAATATTGATGTTGAAACAGGAGAAGCAGTTTTTGATTTTACAGATTCTGGTGATGAAATTTACGGTAATTTAAATGCACCAAAAGCAATTTTGTATTCTGCTGTATTATACGTTTTAAGGTCTCTTATTAGTAGTGATATTCCATTGAATAATGGTTGTTTGAGACCAATTAAATTTATTACAAGAGAAGGCTCGGTTGTGAATCCTTCTTATGAAGCTGCAGTTGTTGGTGGTAATGTCGAAACAACCCAAAGAATAGTTGATGTCATGTTGAAAGCATTTGAAGCTGCAGCCGCTTCTCAAGGGACCTGTAACAACTTCACCTTTGGGATAAATGATAAAGAAAACAGCATTTCCTTTGGATACTATGAAACTATATGTGGTGGGTCTGGTGCAGGTCCAACCTGGGATGGCCAAAGTGTTGTTCAATGTCATACTACAAATACTAGAATCACTGATACTGAAATATTTGAAAAACGTTATCCTGTCATTTTACATGAATACTCCATTAGAAAAGGGTCTGGTGGTGACGGTTTTCATAAAGGTGGGGATGGTGTTATTCGTGATATTGAATTCACTTATCCTTCTTTAGAAGTATCTTGTTTAATGGAAAGAAGATCATTACCTCCGTTTGGTCTATTAGGAGGTGAATCGGGTTCAAGAGGTCAAAATTTCTGGTATAAAAAGTCAACCACAGAACCAGAGAAGTATACAAGAAAGTTCCTCGGGGGCAAGACTACAGTGAAGATCAATAAAGGTGATCATATTATCATCATGACTCCAGGTGGAGGTGGATATGGACCCAAGACACTTGTAGATCAAGTTGAAAATTCCAAGGCAGATATCAATTACCCAATCACTAGTAGTCAGCCTAGTATCTTGACTGGATCTGCCGCTATGAGAAATTTCATACAAGAAACCAATTAATCATATATATAAGCTTTTGAATAATATTTACCTTAAAATATTAGTAGTCGAATTAAAGAACTCTGTAAAAATGAACCTTGTAAAGGACTGTGCTTATTCTCTTGAGTAAATCTACAATGCTGAATTTGAATCACAAACCGATCCCCATTTCAATAACTTATATAGAGCCCTTACTTCTGAACAGTTGAATATTTGGCGATACAAGTAACTTTGTGCTAAAAGAACGAAGTTATAAGAGGTCGTCTGTTCAAAGAGATTCGAAAGAAAAAACCTCCAAAACACTTTTGCTACAAAAAAAAAAGGTTTAGATCAGCACTTAGCAGTCTTAAGATCACAATTTAACATCCCACCTGATACATCAATTGGTCTATTGAAATCATTGAAGATCTTTCTTATTGAGGAATTTGCAAAGACCATGTTTTGAGGATGTCAACGCAGCCCAAACCTACAACACATTTGCCGTTGCTATTGAACCCGTTTTTAAACGCTATCTTCAATAATCCACAGCATGGGAAACCCCCATTCAAACAGACTATACAAGAGTTAGCAGATAATCACAACGACTACACTATTTTGGTTCCTCCTGCCAATGTGCTTCATGAATATTTAGATCCACAGTCGGAGCATTCATCAACAAAGATACTGTTACACGAACAGTGTTACCATAATGAAGACTTTATCAGGTCACATATAATCAAAACCAGTACGAACTACTCCTCCACCATTGCTCCTATCACCAGACTGAATCTGATTATCTATAGTACCATTAATGGTAAACAAATTTTGGTGAAAAATGGAATGATATTCACTGGTAAGGGTTTCAAAAAAAGCCTTAAGCTCAGAGTATTAAATATCAATTATTTCCCTTCTTTCTGTGACTATTTTCCAAAAGGTAGTCAGTTCATGCTTGTATATGTTGAAGATACTCTTTTCGGTAGCTTCAGACCTTTATCAAGGTTCATTTATTCCTTAAATAAAGAACTTCCGCCTATCAAAAGTAATCCTTCTCACAATACGAACACTCAAAATACTTCATCTGTGACTTTCGAGGAGCTACTAAGAAACTTTCCCTTGCTATCGAAGGCAGTTTCAGATAAGTTTTACCGATTATTCCATCACAATAACCATCAATTCCGTATACTAAGAACGCACACTAGGAAAAAGTTGGGGTCAATTAAAATTGAATTTCAAAATATGCTCGATGAAGCTTTCAAAATTGTTCTGGATAGTGTTAAAGCTGATTCTGTCGAAGGTGAACAAACTTATAATTTGATAAATCACATCTTAAGCATATATCCTGGATTGGATTTAAATCGCATAGTTCACGAATATGTTGAACTTAACTTGTACGACAAATTATGGTCACAATTGGTTTTTCAATTTAACTACCCTAATGATGATAAACTTGTGCACGATAAAGAGGCTATTTATACTCTTACGACCGAAAAATACAAAGACTTGTCATGCTTGTCTTTGAATCAGTTGGATCTACCTATTGAAAAGCCATGGCAAATCAATGAACTTTACAAAAGAGTATGTTCTGCTATCGGAGAATTTTCTAAGCTTTCTGATGCAGCCATAGTAAATCTGAATACTAAAGCGAAGATAATAATAAACTCTGTCAATTACCTCACAAAAAGCGATCAAAGGTTCAACAAAGAAGAAAAGCTTAATCTGAGTGAAGATTTGTTAATTGATGCAGACACCTTGATCGGATTGTTAATTATGGTCGTTGTCCATTCAAAAGTGCCATACTTGGAAGCCCATCTCTATTACATTAAAAACTTCAATTCCATAAATTTTGAAAATGAGGGCTATTTTAACTATATTTTAAGTAATATAGATGCCGTTATATTTCACTTGTCTGATGCCGACCTGACTTGGAATGATCTAATAGGCGCTTCACAAAGTAATTTTGAGTTTTGGGCTTTGATACAAAAGGGTGATAATGACAAATTATTAGAGATTCTTAAGAAAGTTAATGACCAATATGAAAAGTCAGACTTGCCCAATAACCATTTTTTGAAAAGCAGAAACATTGATGGGGAAAGCTGTCTCATGCTTGCTGTTAAGACGGGAAATATTGAGGCTTTCGATTTATTGATGAATTTCAATACGAGCTGGTTCTCGATAGATGACATACTATTCGATAAAAATACAACAACAGAACAAACATTACTAATTGTTTCACTTGTGGAAGAACGCCATGACATTGTCTCTGAATTAGTAGATTTGATTATAGAGAACACATCTTATGAGGAGCAATATATTTATTTCAACATTACTGATAGCTATGGTAGAACTGCTGGCCATTACCTTTTCCACGACTACAAATTGATAGATAGAATTGGACATCTTATAGATTGGGAATGGAAAGATTTAAATGGACATACTCCCTTATTTAGCGCATGTCGATGCTATGATCATTCTGAGTATTCTTCATTAATTGAAAAAGCATTTGATTGTGTCTATTCAAAGAATAAATCGAGTGAATTAATAGACTTTGATATTCATAAGGATAAAGGTGGAAGTACCTTACTACATGTAATCCTGAGAGATTTACCCAATACGAAATTATTGAGTGAATCGAGAAATTTGATTAATGTTAATGAACCTAATATTAAACAGTTGACACCTTTAGTCTTTTATGTCAAATACAATCGTTTAGAAAACTTGAATAATTTATTAAATGATGATAGGTTAATTTTCAAATTCGAAGACTCCATAAATCACTATAATGTTTTCGATCATTTGGGATTTCTGTCAAGTAAAAGCTTATCGACCAACGGAACATTCAAAAAGATTGAAGGAACTTATTCAAGAATATTTTTTCATAAATTACTATAAAAATGGGAGCAGTGGTAGAATAGCCGCCACGAATGCTAAATATGATCCTGCTCTGAAAGACTGGATTATTTTTTTCATATATGAAAGTATTAGGAGTCCAAAGGACATTGCACTGGTGCAATCTTTATCAACTTTAAGGAAGAAGACACAAATTTTCAAGTACGAGAATCCAATGTCCTCGTTTGATAATGAATGGTTTTGGTTGAATTTCCCTCAGGATAAGGCTGTGATTCCTTTTTTCTCTAAATTTAAAATCAACAGGACAATCGATCATCTTAACATGCTTTTTATCAATATGAATTGTTGCAAATCTCAGTCTTGGAACAATTTTTCCGATAACTTACTTGCTAAAAAGGAATGTCTGACTTTTGAAACTATGCAAAGCATAAATAAGAAGAATGAGATGAATCGCTCGAAATTTGGAGAGGTAAAACTAACTCGGGCCAACATTACTGAAATTGAAGTATTTTTGAATTTTTCCTTAGAGGATTTGAAGGTTTTCCAAACTCTCATTTCAAGATTGAACAAGTTGTTTTCTGTTCATGGAATTAAGGCATCTGACTATAGAATCGTTGTGGATAAAATGCTAAGTCAAATGATGGCATCGGTGCTTTTTCCACCGAGATTTTTCTCTTCTCATAGGCTTGATTTACAAAATGAGTATAGAACTGAAGATTCTGGCTATAATACATTGATTGCATATACTATGTGGTTAGAAATATCAGTTACAGAACTCATGAAGAATGTGAAAAGTGTAATAGAAAAGATCAAGTATTGGAAGGACATATATGAGAATATAAGAGGCTTGAATAATGAGCTTTTGAAATACGAGAAGAAGGTTCAAAAAGTCCATGAAGCACACGAACAGAATACCTCGCCATCAAACGATAATGCCTCTCCTACAGTTACTAGCACCGCTTCTCGTCGTAGTAGTGGAACATTGGACATGAATCCAATATCTCCCTCAGACTCCGAAGAAGATGACGATGACGAATTTTCCAATGTCTTTTCGTCCATTCTTACATTCGGAAACATGATTGAAAATAAGAAATCAAGATATAAAAAACTTCTTATGTTAAAATCAGACGAGATCAAAAAGATTATGAAATTAAATATTGACTTCAAAATCGAACACGAGTCCCTTGCAGCTGAAATTTCCCAATTTGTGAAGTTCAGATCCGACTTCTTAGCTTTGGGAATAAAAAGATTCACCAAGGACACCTTGGTTATCTTGAAAAATCGTCATTATGAATTATGTAAATTATCAAAGACTGTAAAGTCTTATCATAGTTAGAGATATTAAGCTATTACACCCGTACATTTTGATCTGTAGTGCAATTTCCAAAGAATCTTCCAGAAGTTTGGGTTTTTTGTTTGGTCGCGAAAGAAAAAGGCGAGGAAATTAGCAGTGATTTAAAGTAGCCACGAGTAAATCAATAGAGAACAGAAACCTACTTGAATAAGGTGCTATTAGATAAGATGAGTGTTTCAAATAAGGATATTTCTTTATCTATTATTAATTTCTTGAGAACTGCAGTTGCTGAAAAGCAAATTGCCGAAGATTTCGCTGATTCAATTGATGTTGCCATTGATTGTATAGCAGATGCTTTTGAAGTGAATAAGGATGATGATTCCAAGGTTTTAGAGTCCAAGTTTAAAGGTAAATCATTGAGTGATTTGGTCAAAGGTTTATTAGAGTCGAGCCCAAGCGGTTCTAGTGCTGCTCCTGCTGCTGCTTCTAAAGAAATCGATGCTGAAACTAAGGCCAAAGCCGATCAATTGAAAGTTGAAGGTAATAGAGCCATGGCAGCAAAACAATTTCCTGAAGCTATTGCCAAATATACTGAGGCTATTGAATTAGATAGCACTAATGTTGTTTATTTATCTAACAGAGCTGCTGCCCATTCTTCTTCTGCTCAACATGAAAAAGCTGTTGAAGATGCTGAAAAAGCCATTACTTTAGATCCTTCCTTTTCCAAAGCATATTCTAGATTGGGTTTAGCTAGATATGCTTTAGGTGATGCCAAAGGTGCTATGGATGCTTATAAGAAAGGTTTAGACGTTGAAGGAGATGGTAAATCCGATGCTATGAAGAGAGGTTACGAAACTGCTAAACGTAGAGTTGAAGAAGAATTGGAAAGCTCTATTCCTCAAAATGATGTTGCATCAACTTCTAATTCTGAAAATTCCAATGAACAATCTGCTCGTGGTGCCGGTGCTGGTGCTGGTGCCGGTGGTATGCCAGATTTCTCTAGTATGTTCGGTGGTGGTGCTGGTGGAATGCCAAACTTTTCCGAATTGATGAATAACCCTCAAATCATGCAAGCTGCTCAACAAATGATGCAAAACCCTGGTGCTTTACAAGGTTTAATGAACAACCCATCTATTCGTCAAATGGCTCAAAGTATGGGTTTGGGTGGTAATGCAGGTGGTGAACAAGGTGAGCAAGGTGGCGAGCAAGGTGGCCAAGGTGGTGGTCCAGATCTCTCTGAATTGTTGAATAACCCAATGTTACAAAATTTGGCTAGTCAATTTGGTGGTGCTGGCGCTAGAGGTGGTAACAATGGTTCAAATGGTAATTAATAATGTCTTAATAGTATTCTTTTTGTATATACATTAGTGCAATCGTTTTATCTTTTTTTTTATTCCTTTCATATATAATAATTATAATTTTTAAATTCAATTCTTTTTAATAATACGCTTCCTTCCTTTATTTACTACTGAATGATTTTTAATAATCGATTTTATTAGAAAATTCTACACAATTATCCAAGATGAGAGAATGAAGACACTAGAGTAAAAAAGTAAAACAGTAAAAAACAATAAAAGCTATGAATACAAAACAAGAAAGAACATAAGCAAAAATTAAGCAGTTACTCAATAGTTTGAACAAAAAACATAAATAAGGACGATTAAGAAATGTTAAATGAAATTGAAAAAGAAAAAAATTTTAAGATTTTTTTAAAAATAGGTCACTTAGGTTCTCAAAGCTTCTTCATAAGAAGGTGGAGGACCAGTGTATTCAAGAGAACCCTTTTCATTATAAATGGCAGCGTCATCAGAAACATCAACACCATGTTCCAAAGCTTTATTCTTTTCAATTTCAGACAAACCCATTTCATCTCTTGCGATCCAAATATGAGGTTCTTCATCATTGACAGCAGGATCTTCATAAGCAGTTCTTAAAAATTCTGGATTATATTCGATATAATTAAAGTAAGCATCAGGCATCAATCCTCTAACACGGTCGAATGAATCAGTTCTTGGGCTAAAGAATCTAGTCAAGATAGAAGCTGGATTCTTACTAGAGCCATTAGATCTAGTATGAGGTTGTTCAGCAACTGGTGATTTTTCATCATCAACGTTAGCCCTGTCAGATTTATTAATGAGTTGACCAGTAGAAGAAGATGGATTGGTAGCAGCATCTTGTTTAGCGGATTCATCAGAACCAATAACGGTATTAGCATTATGAGCATCATCAGAAGGACCACGTTTAATTTCTGGTAAGACTTGATCATGTTGAGTACCAGTTAAACCTAATTGGTTACCACCATGCCAGTAATTTTCACCTTCAGATTTAATTTCTTTAAGACCTTGATCATGCATTGGATATTGGAAAGTGTGATCACCAGCAGAGTATTTAAGAGCAGAAATTGGAACAGCGTCAATAACTGGTAAGAAAATTCTCTTGAAATAGATATGGCAAATAGCGGTAGCGACAATAACCACAGCTTCTAAAGCAACACAAGCCCAATTTTTGGTGAAAACAAACATGGCAACAAGAACAATTTCTGACAAGTATAAACCAACAAATAATTGGAATAAAGCAGAAGCGTAATTTCTACCACGAGCATCGGTAAGGTTAGGACGCATGACATAAACCAAAGTGTATAAGAAGGCAGCGAAAAGGAAAAGGAAGGTAATGGTGGAAAACCCTAAAATCAAAGGAACCAAGAAAGCATAAGCTAAAGCAATAACACAAATAAGTTGCATATTTGGATACAAGACAGAAAAGAAAGGTTGACCCAAGGTAGTATAACGGTTCCATTTAGCTCTAGGAGTACCATCCAAGATTCTACCCAAGAATTGAGCCAAAATCAAAGCAACCAATTGGAATAATAAGGCAGCAGCGGTGGTTAAACCAAAGAAACAGAGGTAGGCCAAGTAGAAATTACCAGAGGTTGGTAATTTTTGGGCCAATAAGGGAAGAACGGTACTTGGATCTTCAACGATGCTTGGAACAGCACCCATAGCAGAAGAACAAAGGGCCATGACAAGGAAGGATTGAACAACTTGGAAAGCAAAGAACCAAGATTGACAATATCTTTCAACTTCTTGAACAGTGATACAACCGGCAACTTTACCCATTTTTTTAATAAAGGGAGGAATCAAAGACATTAAAATGGCCAAGGCAACAACTGGGAGTAAACCTTTAATAAGACCCAAAAGAACCGAAGGTAAATTATTAATAAAGCTCAACCAAGGAGCTTGAGAAATCAAGTTATCAATATTAGAAATGGCACCAACCACTGCAACTGGGATAGACCAAAAGATAATCATCAAGGTTAAAACGGTGGAGGCGATAGCTTTTTTAGCTCTTCTTTTATTTGGGGTTAAAGCCAAATTAGGCCAAATAACATCAGCAGGAGCCAAACCAGAGTATCTACCACATTTTTTGAATTCATCATTGTAAGGAACAGCTTGATAAGCTTTTTGTAATTCCAATTGAGTTGGGAATTCGATAAAGACCGAAGGAATTTGAGTGTTTGAGTTATGTTCCAATTGACGTTTTTTGATATCTTTATTTAATTCACCCAATTTTTCGGGACAATAATCCAAAGTATCGACTTTTTCACCAATCAAGAATTTCAATTTATGAGTAGGTCTCTTTTTACCATCCTTCAAGTATTTATTAATATCATCGGCGGGTTCAGGAAGAGGTTTATTCTTCTTGGAAGCCTTATTTCTCAAGTTGACGGCTTTGGTAATAGTTTTATTCAAGGCGCCTTCGTATTTACCGGACAACTTACTTCTTTCCTTAACCAATTCTTGCAATTCTTCATAATCACGAGCATACCAGAGATTAGTGGAGGTTGGGAAATAATTTCTAATTTCGGTTTCACTCAACAAGTGAGAAGGAACCTCGGTTAATAACAAGACTCTAGAGGATAACAAAGAGTCATACAAGGGGGTGGATTGCAAAGCATGTCTGAAAGTAACGTAGTAAACCAATTCACGGTAAATCAAAAAGATAAAGCAACCAAAGTAAATCCAAGAAAGGAAAACGTGAGCAAAGTATCGGTATTTATTCTTGATATTCCCAAAAGCCAAGATATCCAATTCAACGTTATGATTGGAATTGGTGGCAGAAAGAGGGAACAAAATAGGCCATAAGATTATACAACCAAGCAATGAAATAAAAGCAAATTCAAAAAGAAAACGAGTGAAAAAATAACCATCGGGACCAGCATGTTGAATGATAAAACCTTCTGGTTTACGTAAAATATGAGTTAGCCAGCCAAACAACCCTTTTGGAGAAGAGTCTGGTCTCAAGTCTCTGGGCAAATACTTAACTTCTGATCTAGGTTCATAAACCCGTCTCTGAGATTTTCTCAAAGCAATGAAAAGAAGGAAGAAAACTGCAGCAATAACAAAATTTGGAATGGCAGAAGCCAAAAGTTGGGATACTGACCCTTTACCTGACTTACTTGACCCTGAGGATCCTTTACTTGATCCAGCCATATTAAATTGTAATAAGATGAAAAGGTTAAAACAAGTTCAATTGAACAAAATAAAGGATATTAAACGGTTAATATACCAATTGGCTAAAATTTCAAGAGATGAAATTGAATGAGGCTAAAAAACAATAACTGTTTGTTTGTTTTCGCACAAAAATGATGATGTAAATTCAAAACAAGCAAGTTAAGCCCTTGACATATTTCATCTTCTCTCCATCTACATTAACTACAACAATAAGCCCACTGACCCAGTGATCTACTAGTCCCATTACCTCGAATACCCTCCGTACAATTTATACAGTTTATAAAGTTAATGCAATTAGCACAAACAGTTTAACGTCAAAGTTGACGAACGGCTGTAGTCATGCGCACCGAAAAACCTAAAATTTCAGATGTACGGGCCGAGCAAATGAATGCTGGTTGCTATTGAAAATTTCACGTTGAACCAAACACAAGTGCCCAAAGGGGAAGGACGGGCATGTGTAATCTTACATATCGAGTCATCATTCTCATCGAATATAATTGATCTATAAAACTATGTAATCATTGTTTCTTGGGAGGAGTTTTGGACTCGCTAAGGCTGGTGCCCAGGGTCCCGCTCGATCCTTCAAAGGGTGGAGGTCCTTCTGGTCGGGTGAAAGTACCGGTGGTGTTTGGGGGTCCGCTCGGGCGCCGGTAAATGTCGTCAATGGTTGATTCGTTGTATAGATCGGTATGTTCATCAGAAACCACCGGGATGCTGGGACTGATGGGGCCTGCTTGTTGTGCTGGCGGTTGAGGTTCTCGGTGGTGGGCTGAATCGGGGAACGTTGGGTTATTGGCGTACTCTGATTTTGCATTGGGGTTAGCGTGGAAGTTCCCGTTATTATCGTAGTATCCCATATCGTATTCGTTTGCCGTGGCAGTATACGTGGGCACGTAGCTTTGGTTATTCACTTGCGGATCATGGTACTGCTGGTGTTGGGATTGAACATAAGAGGGTGGTGTCATCCATCTGGTTCCATAAATTGGTTGTGCTCCTCTTTGGCTTCTTTTTTTATTAACCCGAATGGTACCAACCACGATTAATATAATCAAGATAATGAAGATTGCGAAAAATGCCCATCTGGCGCCTCCGGACCCGGACCAGGTCCCATACCCCCAGTCTCTTTTCTTTAATGGAATATACATTGTTGGAGTAATAAGTGGTATTACAAATTATCTTTGATCATTTCCTTAGATGGGCTTTATCAGCATCAGCTTTTTTTGTCGTCTGCTAAAATTAGCGGTGCTCCTGCACACCACTTACTTGGCAGTGGCGGCACGTGATGTGGTGTCCGGGTCGTTGTTTTTTTTTTTTGGGCGGCTATTCTGGCGGCTATTTGCAACTTTTTAACTTTTAACTTTTAATCTTATTATCTTTTAATCTTATATGTTATTCATCTTATATCTACATCTATATCTACATCTATGAAACACCAGCTCCGGTTGAAGGCGCTACTGCAAGAGCTACCCTCAAGACAAATCAACCTCGCGGCGTCTCCGATCTAGTACTTATTACCCTTGTCCATCTACTATCACCCACTAACCTCTAGCGCCTCTACAAATGAGCAGATCCAAGATCTATGGACCCAGGTCAAATTGGCCTTCCAGGATATCTCTTCCCTGGAGATTTGCTTTATTTTGACAATTTTTTCGAAAAAACGTCAAAAAAAATCGATTTTGCTAAACTGTTTGGCTGCTTGCCCTAAGGAATCAAGAAAGTTCTCTAGCCTTATCAAATTGATCTCTTATTTAGCCCGTAAATTACCCTCGGGTAAAATCACCACTAAAAGAGATTTCCACTACCAAGACGTAAAACTATTTCAAAATCAAGAGTATTCTAATAGTATCATTGACTTGTTTTCTGCTTCGTTAAATTTATCTACACAAGATAATTTACTAATTTATTCTTCTCAAAAAGGCTTGTGCTACGGGAATTGCAAATTCTCTCTAAATAATCAATGCTTTGATCTAACCTATAGCTCTGCCCCAATCCTTATTCCTCATATCTTATCAAACCATATCCTTACCTTCACTCAACCACCCAATGCCATCATAATCATTGAAAAAGACGCAGTGTTTAAATCTTTTACCACCTACTTAACTGAATTCTCTCCCTCGTCTAATTTCTTGGTGGTCACTGGTAAAGGCTTCCCGGATAAGTTAACTAAAAAATTCATCGAGTTATCTTCTGCTAATTTAAACGTCCCAATTCTTACCTTTGTGGATTCTGATGTTTACGGTTTATCCATCTTTAAAAACTACATGTTTTCCAACTCCTCTTACCTTGAGAATATCATCTTGGCCGGCGTCTTTCTACTTGAATACACCGACGGTTGGTTGAATATTACTTCTTTGGATCTTAGAAGAATGATTGGCCTAGTTAAATCCACCAGTCTGCAAACCCATCTCCATAAAGAGCTAGCAAAACTCCACCGGGAACTCACCAGAAGCCTACTACTATTGAAAAAATCAGAAATGAATGTAATTAATCATAATTGCAGCCATTATATCTTTTCAAAATCCTTAGAGTATTTGAAAAAATGACGCACGGTCACGTGCACGGCCGATTTCTGCTGTTCTTTTTTTTTTTTGGGCTACGTTTTTTTTTTTTGTTACACTTTTCCAATTTTCCAATTTTCTATTCGTCTCTCGTTGAACAAATTTCAATTTTTCTATCCAGTTTTTCATTCTTCTTCCTTTTCTTTATCAACAGTCAAAATGTCTTACTCCACTCGTCAAATTGGTGCTGCTAACAGCTTGGAATACAAGGTTTTCATCGAACAAGATGGTAAACCAGTTTCTCCATTCCACGATATCCCATTATACGCTAATAAAGAAAAAACTATCTTAAATATGATTGTTGAAGTTCCAAGATGGACTAACGCTAAATTAGAAATTTCTAAAGAAGAAAAATTAAACCCAATCATTCAAGATACTAAAAAAGGTAAATTGAGATTTGTCCGTAACTGTTTCCCTCACCATGGTTATATTCATAACTACGGTGCTTTCCCTCAAACTTGGGAAGATCCAAATCAAACTCATCCAGAAACTAAAGCTAAAGGTGATAATGATCCTTTGGATGTTTGTGAAATTGGTGAACAAGTTGCCACTGTTGGTCAAATCAAACAAGTTAAAGTCTTGGGTATTATGGCTTTATTAGATGAAGGTGAAACTGATTGGAAAATTATCGTTATTGACGTTAATGATCCATTGGCTGCCAAATTAAATGACATTGAAGATGTCGAAACTCACTTACCAGGTTTATTAAGAGCCACTAATGAATGGTTCAGAATTTACAAAATCCCTGATGGTAAACCTGAAAATCAATTCGCTTTCTCTGGTGAATGTAAAAATAAAAAATACGCTAACGAAATCATTGCTGAAACCAATGAAGCTTGGAACAGATTAATTAAAGGTACCTCTGCTGACTCTAAAGGTATTGAATTAACCAACACCACCTTATCTACTTCTGCTACCTTCTCTGAAGATGCCGGTGTTCCTCAAGCTGCTCCTCTCCCAGCTGCTCCAATTGATAAATCCGTTGACAAATGGTTCTTTATCTCTGGTGCTCATTAAACTTATTGTCTATAGTATCAGTAATACACACTTTGAAAGTGAAAGAATGTAGCTATTGCAACCCTAATTCGTAGTGTTTGTTTTGTATTTGTTTTTTTGTCAATGAGTAAATTTCCACAAATCTTTTTTGCACTACGCGTGTGTGATTCACATTAAAAATTTTCCCTAGTAACCAGTGATGAAGCTAAAATTATCATCAATTCCTTCTGACTATTAGTTAAGTGCTGAATCTAAAGATTAGTCACTTATCAACTAGAATAATATAAGCTTCTTTTCGAAAAAAAAAAAAAAAAGCCTTCTATAAAGACCATGTTAGTTAAACCGCATTAAAAAAATCATGGATCTACATCAACAAATTCCTACTCATCTGAACTATATTGAAAATAAGTTTTCAACCTTAAGTTTAGCTTTTGATAGTTATGGAATCACAATATCTGACTTGTTGATTGCATCGGTTAATTCGAACTTGATAAGCATCTCCAAAAAAATTGGTCGATCGTTAATTGAAATCAATAATTATGTTAAAGTGGTTAAAGAGTTAATAAATGATCAAAATAAACCTACATCAATTGATACACACATCAACGATGATATGGTGATACCCAGTGGGATTGGTGGCCTAGATATCCAATTGAATGGTGGTATTCCATTGGGGTATATCACTGAAGTCTTTGGCGCCAGCGGATGTGGTAAATCGCAATTACTATTTCAATTAGCCATTCAAGCTCAATTGAACGAAAGGAAAAGAAGTATTTATATATCAACTGAATCCATCTTAGAGACGCGCAGGCTAAACGAAATGATTGCAAACCATCCTAGAGACATTCTGATGGATAATATCGATTATGTTTACTGTGATGATTTAGAAAGTCAAGATCACATCTTGATGACCCAATTACCCGTCAAACTATCACAACATCCAAGGGGTACATTCAACGCGATCTTCATCGATAGTATTGGACACCATTTAAGAAGAGAAGACTCAATCACTAATGAAAAATACTTACTGGACAGAATCGAAGAACAAGAAGCGTTAATGCAAGATGATGATGTGTTTAAAGAAATTAGTACGAAGAATCATCAGCAATTACAGAAATTTTTCAAATCAGATCTTCTATATCAAACTCGAATCAATAAAAGAAAATACCTTATGCTTTTGCAACGCCATTTGATTGAGTTGGCTCAAACTTATAACGTGGCTGTTATAATAGCCAATCAGGTAAGTGATCAGCCGGCAAATGAAGATTCCAATATCCAAAATTATTTGGGTAATGATGACCCAATAAACTTCAACTATCAATTGGGACAGTTTTCCGGTTGGGATAATGAAACAATTTCAAAATTTCAACATAGTTTCAGCAATTCTTCCTCAGAAACTACTGTTGACACTTTATACTCTGAATTAATGCATTCTTTTAATAAAAGGGCTAAAACTAATCAATCCGATACCTACAATAAACAAGAATCCCTTGTGTCTCAACTACACCATGTTCAAAATAGAGAAACAAAACGTATAATCCCATCCCTAGGGTATACCTGGGCCAAAAACATTGGATGCAAATTACTACTTCTGAAAAATTATAAACCAATCCTCAAAGATAAACTGGAAATTTCGAATGATGTATACCCGGAAGAACCCACCACCGACCCCTTACAGAACGACCACAAGAGAAGTTTCTCCCAACTAGACAGCTCCAATAATCCCGTCTCTTCAATTGAAGACTTGATCGATGGCTGGCAAGTTGAACGATACATTAAAGTCGTGCTGAGTCCATTCCTTACCGAAAACCTTCACAACCAACGTGATTACTCCAAGATCTCGGTATCGCTAGACCAACACGGGTTTCACTGAGTAGATGGAGGTTGGAGTCCTTATCAACGTGGGTAGTGTCAGGGTGCAAACTGGAGATGTCTATTCCCCTTTAACTTTTGAAGACATGAAAAAATGAGAATGAACGGGAAAGCATATCACAAAAAAACGAGGGAGCGTGAACGAAGTTGAAATTGAAAATGAAAACAGAATAAAGTCATCCAATTTGGTTTCTATCGAGTATTGGCTTTTCTTTCACGTACAACACCGTCGGTTAGAAACCTCACAAGTTATTTTATCATCATCATTTCAATATGAAGGTATGTTTTTGCATTTATGGCTGGTCGAGAAAATCGCATTCTTCGAGGTAGGGGACGCGCCGAGTCAACGTCGGTGGGCGACCATGAAGATGAGTATCGAGGATTGATATTAACCCCAATGAATATAGTTTATAGATGAAGTTGACATTGAGTTAGTCAACCAAGAACTTAATTTCCATTCTACTGATAATAATGTTGTTATAAAAGGAGGTTGTGATTTATTCACCACTAAACCTATTGCTTCTGATCGTAAATTATTTAAAACTATTGATAAACATTTGAATCAAATTATTGAAGATAATCAGTTATCCCAATCGTTAGGACGTGAACGCCACTATTCGATGGGGAGTAGTGCTTCTCCTCCAAGTGGACATCTTCAATTTCGTCAACAACTTAATCAATATATGCAACAACAACAACAACAACAACAGCCTTCACAACAGCCTTTACAACAACCAAGTCCTCGTCAAAGTCCTCAGCAACAATATTCAACCATAAATAATAGAAGAGCTAGTACAAATCTGATTAATGAACAAGGGAACAGCGATTCTTCAAAATTATCGGATAGCAATAGTGCCGAAACTTCTTTTGATAATTCTATTGCTGTTGATGAATCACCGTTTGGTCCATTGAAATCTAATTCTACTAGGAAGACGTTTGCTTATCTTATTGCAATTTTGAACACAACATACCCTGATCACGATTTTTCAAATTTACAACCAACTGAAGAAAATTTTCATCGAATTAACTCTTCAGAGGATTTAATCCATCGTTTTAATAATATAATGTTATCTTTAGGTAAAAAAGAAGACTTATTAAATTGGATTTGGGATACTATAAATGTCTATATGGACCTTGTACCAACAAAATCTCCAACTTTGGCAGCACATGGTTCAAGAAAAAATAGTTTATCAGCTTCAAGACAAAATAGTATATCAACATCTAGAAAAAATAGTGCTTCTGCTACTAGAAATACCTCAATGTCTCCTAAAATAACTGAACTTACTTTAAATTCTTCGAATAAAGTAAAACCTGAACTTTTACTTAATGATTCGGATTTCAAATCTAAAAACAAAGTAAAATCAGAATCTTTGTTTAATGATTCAGATTTCAAATCAAAAAATAAGGATCAAGAAAATAATACCCATCATCATCATCATCGTCGTAACAGTAATAACCATAGACCCCAACCGGTTCATTCAAATAGCAATACGTTTGAAGGTTGCCAAGTTTATGAATTCCAACCCTCTGATCAATCCATTCTCGAAGATTTAAATTATCCATATCAAACTTTATGGTCCTATTATTGGTTTATCTACAATAAAAAGAAAAAGAGAGTATCATTTCTTTACCTCACCGCAATTAATAAAATGCATTTTTCAATGATCAACCGAAATAGAGGCCCATCTTTCAGCAGACAAGAGAGAGAAAAATATGGCTCTAATCTTAATGAAGATGAGGATACAGATGTGCATTTTGAGGAGGAAGACGATATTTACGTAGATGATTACGACGATGACGTTATAATAGATGATGACGAAGAAATGGATAAAGACGTGGTTGGTGATATCGAAATCTAATCTACGAAAATTTACCCTCTACTAACTTGATACTAGAAAAATATAAATGGTGAATTAATATTAGCAAATGTTCACGCAATTCCGTCAACATTTACGTGTGTATTAATAAATATATGATGATTTCTAGACATTCGATTGCAAAATTGCTGCAAGCAAAATTCGTATTTTTTTTTTTTTGTAAAAAAAAAGGGCAGTTTCTCGCAACTCCGTAAGACGTTGCTATTGCCATGGACAATTGCTGTTCACACTAATGATCGAAGTAGAACCAGTATATAAGAAGAATGAATTCAATGAGGTCTCAATTGATTTGAACTTTTCATTAACTGAAATATATTATACAAAATGTCTCAAAAATTAGCTACCGAAATTGACCTCCCATTAAACGATGGCCACAGAATTCCGGCTTTAGCCATTGGTACTCTTCCTCCAGATCTTCCACAAAGGGTCACTGCACAAGTTATTACTGCTGTCAAAGCAGGTTACCGTCATATTGATACTGCTTGGTACTACGGTACAGAAAAATATGTCGGGGAAGCTTTGAAACATTTGTTTGCAGAAGGTTATAAACGTGAAGATCTTTTCATTACCACCAAAGTCTGGCATTCTTTCTGGCACAGTCCAGAAAAATCATTGGATAAATCTTTATCTGATTTGGGAATTTCATACGTTGATTTGCTTTTACAGCATTGGCCTGTTTGTTCCCATGGTGATGAAAATGGGCTTCCATCTGAACCAATGGAAGGCGATTATGTTAAATATGATGATGATCCAGTAACTGGAACAAAATTCATTGATGTTTATAACGCCATTGAAGATATTAAGCTAAACACTAATAAAGTGAAATCAGTTGGTATTTCTAACTACTCAATTCCAAAATTAAAGCAATTGTTACCAAAGGTTAAGAAATTTGTCCCTGCTGTCAATCAAATCGAATTATCACCTCATTTACCTCAAAAAGATTTGACTGATTTTTGTGATCAACATAAAATCATTGTGTCTGCTTATAGTCCTGTTGGTGGTACTGGTGCTCCTGTTGTGAAGGACCCTTATGTTGTTGAACTTGCTACGAAATATGGCGTTGAACCTAATGATATCACTAACGCTTATCACATTTTAAATAACCGGGTATCCATTCCAAGAAGCTTCAATCACGATAGAATTAAAAAGGCCATCATATTGCCTCGTCTTACAAAGGATGAATTGGACAGTCTCTATAAACTCGGAGAGGAAAATCCAAGAAGATACACAAATGATCCTTGGGGTTACGGTTTAGGCTTCAGATGGTGGGATGGTGATACTCTTTCCAAAGAATTTGATTAAATATATTATTTAACAATAAAATACTTTTTCGTAAACGTCTTGTAGTTGAAGGCTTTTCACACCTTCATCGTAAATTGCTTGAAAATTGCAGCCATTTTTTTTTTCTCCGTTTTTGCATTCTTGATTTCGGTAAAGGGTAGCTTGCCTTACTGAAAAACACGCTTGTATTATCAACGTCAACCGGAAAAGAGATTTGCCAATATATATAGCTTCACTCACTGTCGTGAAGTCCATTGACTGAAATTAGTTTCCCTATTTGTTGTATGTCTCAAAATAAGCGGGATCTTGTTTTTCTCAAAGCAAGCAAAAGATCCCTCGATCATTATAAATACTACAACTAATTCCTACACTTTAATTAAACAATAATCATTCAATCATCATTTAATAATGAGTTCGATTCCTCTTGCAACAGATATTTACTTCAATTTAAGTAATGGACAAAAAATTCCTGCTTTAGGGGTTGGTACGTCTCCACCTGATAATAAGCCTGCGGTTAAAGAGCAAGTTATCACTGCTGTTAAAGCTGGATATCGACAAATTGATACTGCTTGGTATTATGGTACCGAGCAGTATGTTGGAGAAGCTCTAAAAGAATTGTTTGAAGAAGGAGTGGTGAAGAGAGAAGAATTGTATATTGTTACAAAATATTGGCCATCTTTATATAATAATCCTGAAGAATCAATTAATCAATCTTTGAAAAGATTACAACTCGACTATGTTGATTTATTATTACAACATTATCCCGTTGCATTTAAAAGTGGGCCAGATGGCCTGCCAGTTGTGCCTTTAGATGAGGCTGGAAACCTTATATATGATGATGATCCAGTAACTGGAAATAAATTTATTGAAAGTTATCATAAACTTGAAGACCTTTTAGAAAATACGACCAAGGTCAAAGCAATTGGAATTTCAAATTATTCCAATCCGAAATTACGCAAATTGTTAGCAGCTGTTAAAAAGCATAAACCGGTGGTCAATCAACTCGAAGTTCATCCTCTTTTGCCTCAACAGGATATTATTGACTTCAACAATCAAAATGGTATAAGAGTAGCTGGATTTTCACCCGTTGGTAGTGGTGGTGCCCCAGTGCTCAAGCTTCCATTAGTTAATCAATTGGCTGAAAAATATAATGTCAGTCCCAATGAGGTTGCAAATGCCTATCTTATCTTACAGGGAGTCCCATCCTTACCTAGGACATCCAATTTGGAAAGAATCAAAACTAATATACGACTCCCACCATTAACAAGAGAAGAAAGAGATCAATTATATCAATTGGGAGTTGAAAATCCTGAAAGATTCATTAACGAACCATGGGGACGTGGTCTTGGCTTAAAGTGGTTCAAAGGAGATAACTTGAGTGTTGAATTCGATTGAGGTACATAGCTTTATTCTGAATGTCTTTCTTTTTAATAGATCTACATTAATTAGATTTAATCCTTGAAATCTGTAGTTATATAATCAAAAAATCACCCAACTTCTTCACCTCCCTAAATTCACAATTGGTCCTTGTCTAGATGATCAGTTTATCATTCAATGTAACCAGAAACTAGTTGTCGATGGACAAAAATAGGAAAAAATTATTCGAAGACCGATCTTCGGTACGCAATAAAAAATCAAGTATATCTCTTTCTTTTTCCCTAATTTCTATTATACAATCTGATAATCATAGAAAGAATGGTCAAACACTCACCAACGATAGTATTACTCTGTCTTTTCTTAAAGGTTTTGTTAGCTTCGCCAATTGACTTTCTTAGCGGTCTCCTTATCAAAAATAATATTTTTGATGATCGCGTACAGATTGGAGGCCCTATTGACGATGAATTCCCCACGGTTGAAGAAGGAGCTGACGTTGCCAGAACTTTAGTCAATAGAGAGTCTTTGGTTAACGTCAATACTTTTACCAAGATCAAGGACTCGGACGACTCGGAGACTTTAATTCCTGTCTCTTCAATGGAATATTACGCCGATTGTGATAATGATGGGGACCCTTATTGGTTGGTAATCGATATTGGCTCTACTTTTCAAAACATAAAGCATGGTTCCGAATATACTTTCACTATAAGAGCTGGTGACCATCCTAGTGGCGAAAAAGTTGATGAGAACTATCCTGGGGGTAGAAGCTGGTCTCCAGCTGGATCTCCACGAGTTAACCTTCGGGGTACGTTGCAAAACGTCACTTTCGAGAACCCTCTTGATCTCATCCACTTGGAACACTGTTTCGTTAAAAAACATCCTGATGCCAAATGGTGGCTACCATCAAATGCAGTTACTCCTCATAAAGCTCATTGGGTAAAATTTGTTGTATCAGGGGTTTATTTTGTTGGAGGTTTTGGTGATCGTGCTTACATCGGTCCAATTGATTCAAAATTATATCATTCAGCCAAAATAGTTTAATTTCTTTTATTTCAAAGTATTCTTTTATAGGTATATAGCTTAACTTATAGGTAGTTTTCAAGACTTATAATAACTATGTAATCTTTCCGAATCCAGGCACTCGAAGAACATTCGTAGGAGTATCTCTTGTACCATGCCCATGAGGTGTATTAAACAGCCTTGATAGCGTTTTATGAAATATTTCAAGACAGTACTAAAACCTAATCTAAATTAAGTCACAATAAAGGATTAATAAATCCCTGATGCAATTTTTGTTCAATTTTGCAAAAAATGTGATAAAAAGTGAAGAAGTTGAAAAAGACTCTCACTTAACAACTACTTTCTTGAAAGCAATGATTATTCTTCTAAGTTATTCCCAGCATATTGGACCTCTCAGAGCTAAGTCAAGTCCGATCATCCTTCTTCTTTCACTCTGGCTGCAAAATTTTCGATTCAAAAATCATTGAAAAAATTACCCCAAAAAAAATCTTTCATCGAAAAGGTTCATTATAAAAAAAAAAAAAATCAAAAGATTTGACTGCAAATTTCCCGATTTAATGTAAAACTTTTAATGCTGGAATCGAACCAATGGCATCCAAGCAGTTGGTAAATATAAAAAATGTGGTCCTCCAGGGCCAAAATCAGCCAATACCTTCATGAATGCCCACTCCTCCCACCAAACCTCACTTCCCGTCATAACAGAACCCTTGATTCCCACCCCTCCAAAACAACCAAAGCTCATCACACCTTTTGATCAGCTCGCCAACAACAAGTTGACACCTCGATCTTCACCATATGCAAAATATTATCAACAAATCGACTGTTTCGCAAGAGTACACTTCCCTTTGCAAACTGTCCGACATTAAAGATGGTTTTAGGAAGGGCATTACAAAGTTCGTTCAGTCTGGCTGTTAATGTGTTCAAAAAAACTTATGGTTCGGACTGTAGCTCGTACGTGTAAACTTTACCTTAAGCATTAAAATGGCCCCTAATACAGTAAAACAAAACTAGTATGAGGTTGTAAATTACAGTCTTATCACATAAATTCAAATCCCAAATCGTCTTAAAACCCTAGCTTTAGATTTTTCTTCTCTGCTCCTAACAAAACAACATCAGATTTAACAGAAGTGTCATTTAATTTCAAAAGATGATAAGAATTCTTGATATAATCAATTTATATGACTTTTTTAGGCTCTAAGCAAAAACACACTCAATTCCAAAACATCAGTTATATATTGCCATTTGCTTAAAGATTCATGCTGAGCTACACATCGCACTATATCAAAGTCTCTTGGAAAATATAACAAAAACCAACCTGTAAAGTTTAGTGGAAAAAAGCGATACGTAACCTCGTAGATTTGCGGTATTCGTCCTTAAAGCTAATGAAACATACTTATCATGATAAAACAAAATATAGCAGAGAGTGATATCTAGAATAGAATAGTTTACTACGCTTCTATGTGCATGAACATATATAAATAAAACAAAAAAATAACTCAGCAAGGAAAACAAAAAAAGGCTCTAAAAACAACCTCATTCAACTTTCCAATTTTTGATTGTGAGCTTTCGTACATCCTTTTCGACTTTTCTTGATTTGAATGTCATCGAATATAAAAAGCGCGATAACAGAAATAGATCTCACTGCGTCTTTTAGTCGTAGTCGATTTTTATCAACAGAAAGAAACATAAATGTCCCTCCAAGAAATAATAAAGAAAATATTCTACTCAAGTTAATAAACCGAGTTGGAACTATACTACAAAATGCAGCAAAAAAAATTAGCAAAGGACATCATGACCGCCAAAAGAATGACTGTAAGAAGCTAAATGTCATATGTGATCTCAAGAATCAATGCATTCATAAACACAAGGTACGTCAAGCCGATGATTATTATGACCGTGTTCCTTGAGGCTCATCAAACAAAAACTAGTCATTGAGATACACTGATAAAAACTAGAATCCTCTGGTTCTACGACAAAAATCGACTCAGTCTGTCGGATTTTGGTCTTATGTATACTAATGTATATTTAAATGCTATCTTCAAACCCTTTGATTTGGTAATTATTAGTAGCATTGAGTAGATCAAACTAAAGACATTCAATACAAAAGATGACGTCTGCTAGAATATTGCTTCTTTGATGCTTATTTATTCTTAAGCATTTTTCTATCAATATTTGAAAAAACAACTTCGTTGACTATTCGTTAAAAGAAAGAGGCTTCTCCGAGATTGTAACTGTATAAAGTTGCCAGAATGGTGGTCAAGTTGGCAAATAAATCATTAATCAATATATCTCTTAAGAATTCGAATTAGGTTCGAAGAAAATAGGAGTATCTCTTTCACGCAAGTCTTCGAATGAGAATCACGGACACTAGTCGTCAGATTGCAATGAGAGCAAACTGACGGACCAGCAAAATGATGACTAGTAACATAATTAACAATACATTAAACGTAGTCATATGGTAGGCCCACCAACTAAACACGACCTGGGTAATCCATAACGATATTATTCAATGCTAATTTAGCAGAAACCAGCATATCGAACATTCTATGCTCAAAGGAGCTTCTCTCAGGCTCAAACATATCCTTAATAGAGTACTTAATTTGGGTATTCCAATTGCGGTACATTATAAATCAAACCATTCGGATCCTGATTCTAGTACATAGGGATTACCACCTTTATCTTCGAAGTTAATGGACACTTAAAAATACAAATACGTCTTAACATCTTTGATCTTTGAATGGCAAAAGATACTTCTTGCGAATTACGACTTCCACAGCATGAATATTTTATAGAATTCCTACGATTTTATATGTTGCAAGACTTTTTCTTGCGAGTAAGATTGTATATTTCAACATCTATAATAGTGATTTATGTAGGTTCAGAGCCAAGATATGTTAAGATGATTCTTTCGCGGTTAGCTTTTGCAAGAAGCAACCATCTTTATGGATTTTGATACGAATCATAGCTGCAATAGTATTTCGTAAAGATTTTAGAACGCAAGTCCCTAGAATAATAATATGTAATTGCAGCCATACCTTTTTTCCCAAAACATTGTAAAGAGACATATTCTGATTACGTATATCATATATTCAACTTTTACTTTGTTTTTGAATCCTTTGTTTGTCTAATAGTTTGGGTGAATTCTATGGAATTGCAATCACCTGCATCTCAATTGAGTGTTTCTAAACTACAAATTAGAATAGTCAATGTAAAAAAGAACATACATGTTTAACAATTTGCAGGTCCTATCTGTAATATTAGCTAATTATCTTTAGTGTAGGCTAAATGAAGAAAATCGAAAAGCACCTTACGAATTACTCTTGCATCCACGGGCGAGCATTTCAAAACATAGTTAATAATGAAAACAATCACGTGTTCATTAGATGATTTTTTCAATATGAAGCTTGCTTTCTGAAAAAAATGGCTTCTAAAGGGTGTTTCTGCTTCGTTATCTACAAAAGGATTTACTCCAATGTGACCGCATGTAAGTATTATTATAAGTACATTTGCTTGCCTAATCTTATCTGCCAAACTGCTTTCAAATGGGATGCAATCTATTTCGTGACACTCATAGATCATTTCGATGTTTTCAATTGAAAGTTGTTGTATCTTAGTGCTCTTTTTTTGAGTGCATATCTCGTTCGAAAACATTTGAAGATATCTTTTGGTATCTTTGGGGATCCTCTCAATGTAGATTCTTTCGTTTTCATGGAAATTCTCCATCGGTAGAATTGTTTATCAATGCAAATATATATCTATCTAGGTCGCATGAATTCTGATTAAAAAATCGATTATCTGTTTGAACATGATTATCATGCTATGTTCTTTGATTCGATTAATCGCAGTAATTTTAAGAAGGAGGCCTTCATATGTATTCATATTCAAATTCATTCTCAAGTCTATGGATTAACTATAGACTTGCGAAATCGAAAATTCAATACAAGCATATTCGAAAGGGGATACGAAATCTTTTAATTCTGAGCATGATGAGTGTGGCTAGGAATCGCGAGTTGAAGGTTAATAGGCAGAAGGTCCTGAGTATTTTCGGCTAAAAACCAATCACTAACAGATTTGGTTTTCCATTTACTTCGAGAATATTTCTCGGAGCTGATATGTGATGTAACACAATCTCTAATCTTGTAATTGATGTATTTCTTTATTTTGACCGCAATTACTTATATTCTTGGCTCTTCGAGTTTGGCATAAAAGTTCAGGTCCTCATATGCCTATGACAAGAATCTATTTTCTCTAATAACCATTTGTTTTACAACGGTATGATTGATATAGAAATAGTAGTAGCAATCTGTGAAGATGATGATGAAGAACTAGTTAAGTACAGACTTAAAACTTTTTTTAAAGAGTTCTCTAATAATTGAGATCACGGAAGCTTTGTTTAGAAAGCTACAATCGCCTTTACAGGTACAAGGAGCCTTAGGATTTTTTTGTCTACTTCATTTTGACTGGTTTGGTGAGATATTAGTAAAAGTTCGTTTGGCAGCTGCCCCCATAGATTAAATTTTACAGTTCCATCATGGTATCACGTACTTACGCGTCTGATTGATTAGCTTATTTAATCTAGTTCATTTGAATGTTTTTTCTGATTCTATCTATATTGTTTTTCTTGGAGGTAGTTTGATTTTTCGGACGTAAGTTCGTAAACCAATTAAGCCTGTCAATGAAAATCAACATTCTACCTAGTTGTTACCAAAGTTTTTTACTACTTTTCGCAAATGTCCAAATGGCGAACTCTGAGAGAGCTTTGAGAATAGGCCTACTTTGGAAGGTACGAAGAAGATCTTTTGCGAGGGCCCTTTCCAATAATAATGTATACGATTTGTCAACCCTCTTTTTTAACACACTTTGCTATGAAGCTCATGATTAACAGAATATAACAGTGTGATTAAGCATTGCCGTGTTATTTGGAAACGTAATTACCCAACCCAAAACACAATCTTTGTAGAAGGGTGTTGAAAGATATTCATTCGCCATGTCTCGATCGTTTCGTTTTTTTTGTATATTTTTTTTTTTGCAATAAGAGAATATATTTATATACTTATAGATAGAAAGAAATACAAAGGAAAGATTTAGACAAACCATAGAAACTCCGGGAGAATTTAATGGTGGTTTAGAAAACTATATAGGATTTAGACTTTTGGTAAAAGCAACAAAGACTAAGGGCAGAAATACTAGAAAAATCCTGCTTAAAGATCATCATGGTGTGATTTAAGCTATTTGTTCAGTTTTGTAAGAAATTTCAACAACAAGAGGATGATGGTCTGAAGCTAGGATAAGATACTATGAAGTTTTATGTAAAGGGCTAATGACAAATAGCCTACCCAAGGTTAAACAGTCCCAAAAACCTGAGGCCACATAACTTGAGCTATGAGTTGCACCTCGATAAACCAATAAAAAGGTAACAATCCAAAACCTATGGAAACCTCAGGACCCTGGTAAAAAAACAGACACAAGGAAATCAACAGTGACTGGGTGTTTCAAAGCCATTGCTTTTTGTTCTTTATTATTAGGAGGTACTTTTCTTGTTTCGAGGTTAATTTTATCACCTTAATCATCAGACGAAGTGTTGTTCTCTTCGTTTGTTCTAATATTATAATAATCGTCTTCATTAGGGTTATCTGGAAAATTTTCGTCATCTCAAGGTTTCAATCTTCAAAACACTTAATCCATTGAGTGTCATTAATAAAAGATTGATTAACTAATAATAAGGCCATTTTATTAAGGAATTTTCCATCGAAGTGGCTACAAGCAGATTATTGCACCAATTCCATACGAACCATGGAAAAGGCCAAAGATTTGGATTGTTTTTCTTGGGTTGGGTGTAGTTTATAGATCAATGCTTTAGAAGAATATAAATAAAACAGGTCCTAGGTATAGGATCAAAGGTATTAGAGTCCTGTAAAGCCTCAAACGAACGGTTGCAAAAAAGGCAGCCCACTTCAGCCAGTGCTCTAAACCAGGATGAAAAAGATGAATATAATCAGTATTATCTTGAAAGTCGGTAAGAAAATTCACTAACAGCGAGTCAAAACTATTCCAAGTCAAGGTAAGAGCTATGAAAAGGGGTGAAAAGTTTTTTTGGATAAATGTAGATCAATTTGATATTTTGATGTTGATCAGACTTCAAAGTAATATACGCCATCTCAACATATTTTTTCAATGTCAATTAGCTAGAATAAACCATGTTTTGTATCACAAAGTCTTCTATAGTGAAGATTACGGAAGTCAATGTTTGATCAAGAGGTTCTAGAGTGGGTTTCCGGATTCTTTCAACCATGTAAATCAAAATGGGGAAGTGCCAGCCAACAGACGTATCATTAGTGTGGTGTGTAGAGAGAGATTATTTGCTTGTTTAAGATGCTGCAGCTAATACCTCCGGTGTTTAGTCCATCAATGTTGTGGACGTCAGTTTGTATTTAATTTGTTAAAAGCAGAAGTTCTAAGAGCTGGTAGAAAGCCTAGATTCTTCTGTGTGATCTTTTCAAGCCAATTTCATAATGATAGATAAGGTATATGAGATACATTCTTTGTTTATTCGATCTTAAGATAATGATATTCACGATTGTCTGGATTATCTCGAATACTAAAGCTTTCGATGAGCAATTCGTAAAAGAATAATTTAGTATCCTTGAAAAAGCACTAATAGCTGAGCTTTGAACCCCCGGTCTTTGACAAAGTTATATTTGAATAAGTTGAAGTTTGGATTATAATATAATTAGTAGAATTGTTTTAGTAAGACTATTCGTTTGCATTACTTGTATCAATACTATTGGCGTAACTAGTGCTGCGAAAAAGAACAGCGACTTTTTCTCATTTTTTGCATCAATCTTGCCAAAATCGTAGTTTTAGTTAAGCGAAAAACATACTTAAGCTTAAGGAGATACAAGACTTGATTAAAATTAATGTAAACTGACCATTAGTAATGGTTCGAATTTGAGTAATGCAGCTAACACCATAACCTAATGCAGTTAGTTTAAACGGCCAGATTTTGAAAATAAGTGCGATCGGATCAGTGAACCCTTTAGAGTAAATGAGGAACATTTTTCCAAATGCGGTAATGATAAGAACTGCAATAAACAGCTTCCGCTAATAAATTTTCATTAATCAAGATAATGATTTATTGGAGAAAATTAGTATAAATTGACTATGATTCTTCAAGTTTGAAGGATATTTTCTTTTTGAAATCATCAACAGTTTAATTGACTTAGTTCATTAACAAATCACTCAATTTAAATCAGAAAACTCCAATTCAAAATGCCAATGAAATACAAAGCTTCTGCTGAAGGTAAAGCCGTCAAACCACCAGCAATTGAATCTCCAGGTAACAACTCCTTCTTAGGTGATGTTCTTACTACTGATGCTCCAAAGGAAACCCAATTGTCTTCTGGTTTCTACAGACAAGACAAGGGTGAAGCTTTAGTTTACCACTACACTTACGATGAAACCAAAATCATTTTAGAAGTCGAAGGTGAATTCTTCATCTCCGATGAAACTGGATACAAAGTTTCTGCTAAACCAGGTGATGTTTTCATCTTCAACAAAGGTACTACTGTTACTTTCGAATCTACTGGTACTGCTCTTGGTTTCTTTACCGGTTTAAGACCACCAATGTAAAGTGGCTAAGAACTTAACTAAGGTCTGGCACTGATCAGTTAAAATAAATTTCAACATATAGATTCTCTTAGGTAAATATTCAAAATAAAATTTTTTCTGTACTGAAAACTCGCTTGTATTTTAAAGACTCTGATAGCATAGCTTGAATATTCTCATCATCACTATAATCAATAAACAAATTTCGGAAGAACGATGAAAAGAGTTCAGATAAACAGATTGGGGTTAAAGGGTTATTAGCGGGTGTCAATCTAGACATTGCGAGAGAAACGATAAGGCCGAAACGCGCCAAAGTTGGGCAGCTTCGTGAATAACGATTGATTAGAGTTTCAAGCATCCCCAGCACTTACAATCATAACTAGAGGATAGCGGATGATTAGCGGTTAAGCATTATTACCTGGAGTTTTGAAATAGTTTGAAAATTTCGAAAAGTTTCGCAACCAGTTTTACAGCGAACTTAAAATGACAGATAACCGCTAAAACAAATATTCAAGTATTTATGTATTTATGGATTGTTTGAATGCATCGGTTGGGAATGCTACATTTGGGAATTCTTACAAAAGATTTGAATAATATTAAATCACAGATTGCTATTAACATCTAATCTATATAGAATCTAATAAGAATAAATAAATAAGGAACTCTAAAACTTTTCAATTTTCCCAGAACATGAACTAAAATTTCTTTGATCAAATGCTTTTTAATTACAAGTTTATTTATAAAAGCCTTGAGATTTTAAGTAGGAGATAATATCATCAACGACGGTGTTGAGTTCAAATACGCCATTTTGTTGATTTAAGGAGAAAACACCATTATCGGCATCTTGTTCGCCATCAATGTTGACAATGATGGTATTTGACTTACCAACGGTATTAACAATGTTGGAATAATCAGATTTGACGGGAATAATGATACCAGAACCGGCTTTAGCTAATTCATTGATAAGGAAAGCATCGTTATAAGAAGAATCTAATTTAGTGATACGACGAGAACCATGGAATTGATTCAAACTAGATTGTAAAGCAAAAGATAAATATTCACCTTGTTCAGGATGAGATTTAGAAGAATCGATAACAATAGCAAAACCTTGATTAAATCTTGGAGGATTAGTATCTCTTAAAATTTTAACAACTTCAGGATAAGAAAACCATTCAGGGATATCGGTACCATCTCTTAAACGTTGTCTTAATTCGGTACCGGAGATATTAGCAGTTTTAACTTTATTAGTATCGATAGTATCGATAGGAGCATATCTATCTTCATCAGGTAAATAAGTAACCATTCTAAAAGGAACAACTTTAATTGGTAATTCATTTTCGAATTTAGCTAATAAATCTTGAGCGTCATAAGGACCATAAAAGCTTTCACCTTTTGAATTTGAACCAGGACCAGCATGATCTCTACCAACGATAAAATGGTCAACACCATAATTCAAACGAATTAAAGCATGCCATAAAGCTTCACGATCACCACCCATTCTCATAGCCAAGGGTAAAAGAGAAATGGTGGCTAAACCTTCAGGGTATTTTTTCAAAATTTGTTGATAAACTTTAACTCTAGTATGATGATCAATATCACCCGGTTTAGTTAACCCAACAACTGGATGAACCAAAATATGGCCATCATCACCGATATCTTTAGCAGCACGAACGGTTAATTCACGGTGAGCTCTATGCATTGGATTTCTAGTTTGGAAAGCAACAACGTGTTGTTTATCCCAACCTAATTTGATAAATTCTTCTCTCAATTCAGTTGGCGATTTACGGAATTCAACGTAATCATAATGTTTTGGATAATCAATACCTTGAATAGAACCACCAATATAAATATCACCAGCAATATTATTTAAATATTTGATAGCAGGATGTTCAGGATCACCTCTGAAGACTTTTTCGGCTTCTAAAGATTTATTTGGTTTATAAATTGATTCAATGGTTAAAACGGCTAAAGGTTTTTCATCTCTTAAATCTTTCAAAACAACACGATCTTTCAAGTTAAATTTCGAAGCGGTTTCTTGAGAAACATCCAAAGTAATTGGCATTGGCCATAATAAACCTTGGCCATTTGATTCATTTTTAATAGATGATAATCTCATATCAGAAACAACTGAATTATAATCATCTTCATTTAAAAACCCATTCAATGGAGAAAACCCCCCATTTAAAATAAGCTCTAAATCACATAATTGTCTATCAGTTAAAGTATAAGAAGGTAAACTAGCTGCTTCTTTTAATAAATCTGACTTAATAGAAGAGTCACGAATGACTAAATCTTGTAATTGACCACCGTGTGGAGCGTGAACTGGCATTATGGAAACTTAGAGATGAAGAAGTAGATCAATCCTTGAATTACAAGTCGGAATCTTCCATTTTTTTATTCCTACTGCAAAAAAATCAAGAAATTCATTCATTATAGCAGATCAGACAATAGCACGTGACAATACCCCGGAACAGCACGACGTCATCACCACTCACGTGCAGCCACCGGAAATCAGCAATTGCAGCAATCTGAGACACCCCCCAAAGCCGTTATCGGCGGGTGCCCACGACATTGCGCGACATTGCGCGACACCCACCGAAAACCAAATAAAAAAACCGCGCAAAGCTGCCAAAGACGCAACCTGCAAACAGACCCGGTGCAACCTGCAAAAGCAAAAGAAATCCAACAATTTTTTCAATTACTAACAATTTATTTTGCTTTAATGGCAAAAGTACTAGAACTAAGTTGAATTGTTTGTAAGCACACACAAAAAAAGTGATTTTTGTAGTTGGATTTTAAAATTAATATTTAATTCCCATAAATTCCACTCACCCTATTTCTTCTTTTTCTTTGATTAATCATTGAAATTTAATTCAATTTTAACTAATTATCTTTCATTATCTCTTATCATTGTACAATGTCTGCTCCAACGTATGTATTCTTTAAATTTCATCAATTGATAGCTTTGAGGTTGAGTTGAGTCCGATTCGTTCAAGGATGAATTTTTTTCCTGTTCTCTCGCCCCTCTTTTTTGGTGAACTTGCTTTAACCGTGGTCCAAGTCAATTGAATATATAATGGACTTGATTTCACCTTTTGGTGAGATGATTGAATTATCAAGAGTTACTTTTAGAGCAAGTACCAACTAGGGAGGAAGGAAAAATAATTATTAATTGCTCTGATTCGGACTTGTCTGCCCGTGGAAAAATATGTCGACAATGTCTCAAATAACTGCGATTAATCGATTATCTAAGCTTAATAATGAATTGACAGTCAATAGAACTAGGGGTACTAACAAGAAACATAGTGGTGATATCGGTTTAATTGGTTTGGCCGTTATGGGTCAAAATTTGATCTTAAATGCCGCCGACAAAGGATTTACTGTTGTTGCTTATAATAGAACTGTTGCTAAAGTTGATCACTTTTTAGATAACGAAGCAAAGGGTAAATCAATCATTGGTGCTCATTCTATTCAAGAATTGGTTGATAACTTGAAAAGACCAAGAAGAATTATTCTTTTAGTTAAAGCTGGTAAACCAGTTGATGATTTCATTAACCAATTATTACCTTATTTAGAAAAAGGTGATATTGTCATTGATGGTGGTAATTCTCACTTCCCAGATTCTAATCGTCGTTACACTGAATTAAATGAAAAGGGTATTCTTTTCGTTGGTTCTGGTGTTTCTGGTGGTGAAGAAGGTGCTCGTTATGGTCCTTCTTTAATGCCTGGTGGTCATCCAGATGCTTGGCCTCACATTAAAGAAATTTTCCAATCAATTGCCGCTAAATCTGATGACGAACCTTGTTGTGATTGGGTTGGTGACGGTGGTGCCGGTCATTACGTTAAAATGGTTCATAATGGTATTGAATATGGTGATATGCAAGTTATTTGTGAAGCTTATGATTTATTAAAACGTGTTGGTAAATTCTCAAATAAAGAAATTGGTGATGTTTTCGCTAAATGGAATAATGGTGTTTTAGATTCTTTCTTGGTTGAAATTACTAGAGATATCTTATATTATAATGATCCAACTGACAATAAACCTTTATTAGAAAAAATTTTGGATACCGCTGGTCAAAAAGGTACTGGTAAATGGACTGCTATCAATGCTTTAGATTTAGGTATGCCAGTTACTTTAATTGGTGAAGCTGTTTTCTCTAGATGTTTATCCGCTTTAAAATCTGAAAGAACCAGAGCTTCTTCCATCTTAACTGGTCCAACTGTTGAAGGTGAATCCCCAATTCAAGATAAACAAAAATTTGTTGATGATTTAGAACAAGCTCTTTATGCCTCCAAGATTATTTCTTATGCCCAAGGTTTCATGTTAATCAGAGAAGCTGCTAAAGAATATGGTTGGAAATTAAATAACCCAGCTATTGCTCTTATGTGGAGAGGTGGTTGTATTATCAGATCTGTTTTCTTGGGTGAAATCACTTCTGCTTATAGAGAAAACCCAGATTTAGAAAACTTATTATTCCATCCTTTCTTCAATGATGCTATTACCAAAGCTCAAAAAGGTTGGAGAGCCACCATTGGTAAAGCTGTTGAATTTGGTGTTCCAGTTCCTGCTTTCAGTACTGCTCTTTCTTTCTACGATGGTTACAGATCAGAAAAATTACCTGCTAACTTATTACAAGCTCAAAGAGATTACTTTGGTGCCCACACTTTCCAAGTCTTACCAGGTGAAGAAAATGATTTCCTCAAGAAAGGTGAATGGATCCACGTTAACTGGACCGGTAGAGGTGGTAACATTTCTGCTTCTACTTATGATGCTTAGATTCAATTCACTCTTTATAAATTTACTTTACATATATGATTTTATACTGAGGATACTTTGAATTGTTCTCATTTGGGTTGAATTCTTACATATTTTGTAATAAAAACATTTACGTTTCATTGAACAGATTTTTTTGTAGTTTGATTCACCTCCACGATTATTGTGTTTCCTCCACGATTATTGTGTTTCCTCCACGATTATTGTGATTATCCTCCACGAATATTGTGATTCTCCTCGAATCGGCTAGTCCCCCACGGAAATATTCCCCACTTGATCAATGAAAGAGCGGAATTATTCACTCCGACTCCGCACCGAGAATGAATTGAATATTGAATCAGTTGTTTATTGAAGTTATTTCCATTCACCAATTGAGATAATAGGAAATGGGTACAAGCAAGTATCAATTAAAACACAAACAAAAAGGATTAGATAAAAAGGAATACTTATAAAACATAGAATAGAGGAGAAGGAAACAAAAAAAGAAATATATGAAAAAGTTTATAAATATATATATATAATGTATCAAAAGGTTAAGTTTAAACGGATTTATTAAATTGAATCAAACATTTAAATTATTTTATGAATGAAAACGTCAAGTTTTATGCAGTAGCTTCGACAGAAGTGGAAACATTTGAGATTTTATCATCAGGATTAACATCTTGTAAAGGATCTCTTTTATGCCATTCCATGATTAAATCATCTTTAGGGAAAATAGTAGCGAAAACTTTAATTTCTTCCGAAAGAGGAGTAGGATGATGAACCAAGTCAGCATTCATTAAATATTTACCCAACATACCAGTAAAAGTCATTAAGACATAATTTTTACCTAAACAAACATGAGGACCAGTTCCAAAAACCAACCAATTACGTTTATACATATCACCAGTAGCATTTTCCCATCTTTCAGGAATGAAAGTATCAGGATCAGAATAAACTTCTGGATCATGTAAAGCAGGATATAAAGTTGGAATAAGCATGGCACCTTTTGGAGCAGTATAAGTATCAGTAACTGGGAAAGGTTGTTTAACAACGTAAGGAACCATTAAGACAGGAGGACGGTAACGTAAAGATTCTTTAACAACGTCATTAGTATAAGTCATTTGATTAATAAGATCTAAAGAGAGAGGAACATTTGGATCATTATTTCTAACTCTTAATTGTTCTTCTCTAACTTTAGCAACAACATCAGGACGATCAGCCACAATTTGGAATAACCAACAAGCTAAAGAAGAAGAAGCATCTTGAGAAGCGAAAAGGAAAGTGAAAATAACTTCCGAAATTTCACGATTAGAAAATTCTCTAATTAATAATCTTGATTCAGGATCTTCACTATGTTTTAATTTAGCATCTTTCATAAGGGAAATCCATTCATCCATAATACAACCAGATTTACCATTTTGTTCATTAATTAAAACTTTAGATTTAGCAGCACAATCTTCAAAAATTTTCATGGTTTCATCAGCAATTTTTTTACCATACCAAGTTTTAGTGAAAGGAATGATAATTGGGAAATTAACTAATTCTAAAGCAGCAGTAATTTTAAAATAGTTATCAGCAATTAATTGGATTTGATCATCAGTGATATGATCACCACAGAAAGTTCTTAAACTAAGAGCACATAATAATTCTCTAAATTCTGGGAAGAATTTTCTTGGACCATCGTAATTAGTAAATTTTTCTAAATAAAGGTCCATATATTTTTCTAAAACTGGGATATAAATTTCCAAAGCTTTTTGAACGAATAAACCATTAAGAGATCTACGGTAATCGGTGTGAGCTTTACCATCTAAAAAGACCCAATTAGTTGGTCTTAAAATTTTAATTGCAACATCAACAACACAAGGTTTAACATATCTTGGAGAAGCCAAAATTTTTCTTGCTAAATCTCTAGAAGAAGCAATAACCACAAATTTATGAAAGATAGAAACACAAGATAATTCACCAGAGTCCCATTTTGCTTTATATTCTTCGAATTTGGGATCTAAAGATTCTAAGAAAGGACCAATGATTGGCCAAACTTTGAAACGAGGACCAGCGATAACCCCTTTTCTAATTTGATACATGATTTGATCATAAGACAAACCAATAACAATTAAAGTTAAAAAGAATTGTAACCAAGACATTGATTGATAAAAATTCCAACAATTATTCAATATAATTTGGGCCCCTTCTTTGGTATAGAATTGGGGGATGGAAGATACATTAGCAGGTATAGCATCACCTGCTAATGAAGATGAAGCGTTAAAACTCATGTTGAGATAACAAATAAATCAATAATAAATAACAAAAGAAAGATCTCGAGATATATATATGGGTATATATATCTGGGTATATTAACTGCAAATCAGGCTATCGAGCAATTCTAACCAAGTAATGAGTAGCGACAAACTTCTGGAATCAGGATATCCTTCGTTTAGTCTAATCTAGCCAGCGGGTAAAGTAACAAGATCGGATATCTGACAATTAAATTAAATGGCGGCTATTATGGAAGTTTTCCGTTAGCAAAACCGTACCTAGCGAATGAAATAACCTACCCTTTATACTAAAAGAAAGTTAGTATAGTTGATAAAAACACCAAATAGGAAGAAGAAGAAATGGTTTTCTATAAGCAAAATTACAAAACAACTGATTTTTAGTGGTATTCTCTGGTTTCCCTTTTTTATTTTTATTTTTTTTTTTTTTTTTTCTATGTTTTTTTTTTTTTTTTTTCCTTCTCTTCGCTTTATTTGTGTATTCGTATAGTGTTTTTTTTATTTGATTTTGTTATACGATCGTTTAAATTGTGCTTACGTAAACACCCGCTGATTGTCTATACGAGCCAATACCGACACACGACCCCGGCCGACCAGGCCGATCTGACGCGTAGGGAACCAGTACACCAGCAGGTTTTGCAGTTGCCATTGGCCAGAGAGCCAGGGGATAGAGGCCACGGGAGTGGGATGGGAGAGACTTGGGATGGAGTTCTGCCAGGCGACTAATCGTGTCGATATTGGAAGTTGGACCATTTATCATAATGTATTGACGAGGCACCACCAACCGAAAAGGCAAACCGGTCGAGATCATTTTCAATACCGGGCAACACCGCCACTGAACCGGGGCCGGTGCTGTCCGCAAACCGACCACTGGCCGGAAGTCGCCCTCTTTACGGGCAAGAACTAGACAAAAAATTCACAGCAAGAAGACAGGACAAGACAGAGGAGATTAGAGGCAATAGACAAGACAAGACAAGACAAGACAAGAAGACAAGACAAGAAGAAATAGACAAGACAAGACAAGAAGAAATAAACAAGACAAGACAAGACATGACAAGTCGAGCGAAACAGAATAACAAAAAGATAGAAAAGTTGTCTAATTAATCCATTTTTGCAGCAAATCAATATGAAGAACTGCAAAAAAAATACTTCAAAGCTAGAAGTCCAGATACCTGCTCAAAGATTGTACTTACATGTATTATCTCACTTGTCTCATCCCCAAATCCAGTTCGATTAGTGGATTAAAAAAATCCAGTAGGTGCTTCTGTAACTTGGGGCCAGCGGAAAAAAAAATGTACGGAGGTTCTTAATCACGTGACCGAATAGATTATTTTTTTTTTGTGTAAATTTTCACTACTGATGAGATGCTATTTTTTTTTTTAGGTTGATGCCATTACTTTACAAGCATTCTTATTACAGCGACAAATGGCTAAAAGAAAGAACAATAAAGAATTAGAGGCGAAGAGAAAGAAGGCAAAGCAAGAGCAAGATTCGCTTCTCTCTGCCGGAGTCTTCTCTACCCACGATCAAAATGAATCAGAAGAAGATATCAAAGACTGGGATAACGAAGAACAAGATTATGAATTAAGACCTAGATCCATAAACAACGAGAAAAAAATGGTGGAAGGGTTGCCTATCAAAACATCGGATGGTAGGATTGAACGGGTTGTGAGAGAAGTCAACGAAGAAGAGCCCGAAGAAGAACCAGAAGAAGAGCCCGAACAAGAAGAAGAAGCTGGAAAGGAGGAACAACCAGAAGAAGATGAGGACTCCCATTTGTCACCACAAGAAAAGCTCACCAAATTAAAAGAAGAGATTGCCAATCTTGCATCTAAATTGATAGAAGACCCAGAAGAAAATATATCATGTCTTACAAGATTAAGAAAAATGTCCGAATCAAATAATGTAGTAACCTGTCAATTAGCTTTAATGGCATTGATACCAGTTTTCAAATCATTAGCACCAGGATATAGAATAAGACCTTTGACTGATGCAGAAAAACGTGAAAAAGTTAGTAAGGAAGTTGCTAGATTAAGACAATTTGAACAAATATTAATTCATAATTATAAGCAATATATTGATCATTTGACTAAATTATCAAAAATATCCAATTCAAATTCTCAAAATAATAAAAAAATTACTCCAAATCAAATAAAATTAGGTCAATTATCCTCTAAAGCTGCCTGTGAATTATGTTCATCTTCTTTACGTCATTTTAATTATAGAGCAGAACTTTTCAATATAATTATTCGCCGTCTTAATAAAAAACCAAATGATAATATCGATTATGAAATATTCACCAAATGCATTCAAATTTTACAAACTACTTTAATTGATGATGAACAACATGGTGATATCACTTATGATATCGTTAAACTATTATCCAAATCAATTAAAGATAAAAAATTCAGAGTTGATGAATCAGTTATTAACATCTTCTTATCGCTTTCCCTTTTACATGATTATGACCCAAATAATAATAAAGATGATCAAGATAAAAAACCAAAATTAAAGAAAAAGGATAGAGTTCATTTATCTAAAAAAGAACGTAAAGCAAGAAAAGAACGTAAAGAAATTGATGAAGAAATGAGGAAAGCTGAACAAGCAGTTACCACTGAAGAACGGGAAAAATTTCAAGCCCAAGTTTTAAAAATGGTTTTAACTCTTTATTTAGAAATTTTAAAAGCCGGTAGTCATACAGTTAATAATTCTACTGGTAGTTCAGGTAAAAATGATGCTACTCTTTTAATGGCTGCTGTCTTGGAAGGTTTATCCCGTTTTGGTCAAATGGCTAATTTTGATTTATTAGGTGACTTCTTAGAAGTATTGAGAGAAATTATGTCGGATATTTTAGATGAACATTCTCTCGCTAATACTTCAATTTTCGATACTAACGATAATGACGATGAAGATGATTATGGTGGAATGTATACTGGCCAACAAATAAGAACAGTTTTATTATGTATTGCTACTTCATTTGCTTTAATCTTAAACCATTCAACTACTGGTAAATTACCAATGTCAATCGATCTTACTAGATTCATTAATAGCTTATACGTTATTTTAGCTGATTTATCTTTGGACACTGATTTAGAATTATCTCATAAGTCTCTTAGATTAGCAGATCCATTATCTCCATCTAATTCAACAAATAAGCCTTCAGTAAATGTTTCAACAAAGGCTGAATTACTTCTTCGATGTTTAGATTGCATTTTTTTCAGATCAAGAAATGGAACTTTACCTCGTGCTACTTCTTTCACTAAAAGATTATACATTTTAACTTTAAATTCCCCTGAAAAAACTGCATTGGCTACTTTGAAATTCGTTGGTAAATTGATGAGTAGATACGGTGAAGGTTTTAAAGGTCTATGGAATACTGAAGAACGTATTAGTGGTGAAGGCTCATATACCTTGGGTATCGAAAGACCTAACGTTGAAGTTGAATTAGAAAGATGTAATAGTGGTGCTGCTACATTATGGGAAAATGTTTTATTAGATAAACATTATAGCCCAATGGTTAAAGATGGTTCAAGATCTTTAATGAAAAGTAGTAAACCTTCTAACTAGCTCTAATTAATCGCATATATAGAATCACTGTACATTATCCTAACATACTAATGACCAACTTCTCTGTAGTAACGCATGATTGTCAATTGTATTACAATGGTTGCAATTGTTGGTTGTAAATCAAACTTTTTGATCCAAACAAAAGTGAGAAGCCAAAATATGACATACCAAACAAACATCCCTTATTTCAAATCAATTTCTCTTCTTTGTCAATTACATTAACTTTAATAAAAGCTCATTGTAATTGAGCTTATCCAAAATTTCCAGTATAAATCAATTGAAGGGAACAAAGAAAAAAAAAAAAAAAAAAAAATTAGAGTGAAAAATTCTCCCTTTAATTAAGCATCACTCGATAATTTACTTACTATCAAGATTTTTTCCTCGCATTTTTTGATCTTCAAAATTTCAATCCCTATTACTTTCATTAACTAATTCGAAAGCATTTTTACATCGATAGCAGGACCACTGGAAGATGATGATTGGATCCTGGGAGTTGGATCCCGTTGATATCCTTATTATTTTCATTGTTGTTTCAATTTTGTTATTTATAATTTTATTTTTCATTGCATACAAGGTTTTCTTTAGTGGATCATTCAGACATGACTATCATTTACTAGGAGATGATGCGTTTAGATATGGAGATGTTCCACGTGAATTCATTAATGACGAGGAATCGCTTACTCACTTGGCCGAAGAATATGACTTTACTCATTTATCTCCTGAAGAACAAAATTCTTATTTGAAAGGGGAAGAATATACTAAATCTAATCCACCAAATTTTCATAACATTAGGGGTAAATCTTTCACTCCTGAAGATGAAGTGCTTATCAAGGACTGTGGTATAAATGCTTTTGAATTCGAACAAGAACATGATATCTTACTGGCTAGATATATTGTTGCTGATAGAACAGAGATTCACTTTTTAAATAACGATACTCCTTATTCAACTGCTACTTCTGTACTTAATTATTGTTTACCTGTTAAAAATCGTACTTACTCAGATACTGTTTATTTTGAAGTTAAAGTGTTTGAATATGACACTTCAAATGAAAATGGTCATTTTGCTATTGGTTTAGTTACTAAACCTTATCCTCTGTCATTTCGTTTACCAGGTTATAATAATTTTTCGATTGCTTATGAATCAACTGGTAATTTAAAGATTAACAAGCCTTTCCCTACTCCATTACAACAGCATATGGGCGATAATAGTAAATTCAATGCCCAAGTTTTACCTCCTTTATCACAATCTGATACCGTTGGGTTTGGTTACGTAATTTCAACCGGTACTGTATTCATCACCCGTAATGGTAAGAAATTAATGGATATTCTTAAAGATTGTTATGTTGATTTATACCCTGCAGTTGGTTGTTTTTCAACAAATGCTAAATTTCAAGCTAATTTAGGTCAATTAGGTTATGTTTGGATTGAAGCTAATGTTCGTAAATATGGTTTTATTTCTACTAGTGATTATAAAAAAATTAAAGGAGATAGAGGATTAGCGGCTCTTCCTCAATATGGTAGCATCAATAAAAGTGAAGGTGATAAATTATTGGATAAAGGTGAAGAACTTCCCCCAGATTATCCCGAAGATGAATTAGATTTCTTTGGTAGATCTACCAAAGATTTAGTAAGAATTGGTTCTTCTTCTAAGTCTAATAAAAATAACGAACAAACAGAAAAAAATGAGAAATCAATCGATTCAAAACAGGATGATGAAGAATTCAAAGAACCTAAAGTACCTATTTCAAACGTTAAGAGCTCATCCTTAGTAACAGATGAACCAGAAGAAATCATGGATTTGAGAGGAAGATTATATGAACAAGAAATCACCTCTCGTAAAACTGATGATGACTCCGAAACTACTCCTTTGATCAAATCAACTCTTGATAATGATTCAAACTACCAAACTACCGATGGTAATGAAACAACAAGCATCAATTCCAAAAAAGAACCAACCCCTCACTCAGAAGCTCAGGTCGAAGCAAAAGCTCAACAACATGAAGTTGGTTCTGCTTCTGCATCTAGTGCTGCTCACGCACAAGAAGAATCAACTAACCCAAGTGGATTAGACGCTGGTGAGACTTCAACAGAATCACCAGAACCAACTTCGAATCCCATCGGGAACGCATCGGGGGCTTCAGCAAAACCCAAGTCTAAAAAGAAGAAGAAGAATGGAAAAAAATCAAATAAGAAGAAGGGTAAAAAAAGTAAGTGAAGTAATCAGTGCTTGACATTCCAATTATTCATCATCAAAAAGTTTTCATTTCCTCATTTCATCTTTCTCTATTCAATTGGTATCCTTCTAGTTCGATATCTTCCTTTTTTTTTCTTTTCTTTTATTTCCACATAATCTTGCATTCTAAGTTATCTTTTTTTCTATCTTTTCTCTTTGATTCCTACGGATCTCTACAAAATCGATGCATTTAAACTTTGTTTCTCTTTGCCTTTTATTCTTTTCTTCGTTTCTTTTCTCATTGCATTCTTCAAGGCCTTTTCTTTTATTTATCTCACTTAAAACTGTTTAGTACTCTGTTACCTTATCCTGTAGTAGGTGAACTCATCTAGTATGTATTTGACAAGAAGACGATAACTTGATTTCACAAAGTAGAAGCGAAAAAACATAGATTTGTCTTAGATTGTGTATTTAAATGTGTGTATAGTAAATTTCGCAGCCGTACAGAATTCCTAGTATGAATGATCTTTCAGATCCTATTGAACAAGTTGAAGGCTTTATAAGAACAGGCTTTGCTAGTGAAGACTCGTAACATTACATTTTCGATGATGATTCGTAACATTCCATTTTCGATGATAATATTTTAGAGTACAGTTAGAGTTATATTATAAATATACATTTATAGTACAAACATTGGAAATGTGTAATAACAAAGTAGGAAAATAGATGAACCAGAGAAACAATAAGGATTAAAAAGACTTTCAGACATATAACAATAGAAAAAATCATCAACTTGATTTTGAATAAAATGTAAAAAAATAGGAAGGGAATAAAAATCACTGAAAATTTCAAAAAAAAAAGATAAGACTGGAACGATAAATTAAAAAAAGAAACTGTTATTTGGAAGATACAATCCACCAGAAAAGAAAACTGAAAAGTACGGGTAATTGAGCCTTGGAGTCTTCGATCTTGAGGAACGAGTTCTCTTGACGAGTTTCAATAACAAACAAAGAAGAAGAATAAAATTGATCGAAAAAAAAAAAAAAAGGATTAAAAAGGAAGTTCAACTCAGAACATTTACAGACCGTGTTGTAAATGAGATGGAATAACACTTTGGATGGTAGCATTGATATCATTAGTTCCATCATCAAGGTCGTTTCTAGTTTTCACCAATCTAGTTGGGTCATCGAGATCTTCAGATGATTTGACAGCCACGGCACCAGGAGTACCATTAACTCTAATACCTTTGATAGTGATACCAGTTTGTTCTACTGGGAATTTTCTTGGTCTACCTCTTCTATCTTTCTTTTTAATTAAATTTTTAACCGTTTCATCCTCTAAAGAACGTAAATAGGGAGGTTTATCTTGTAATCTAGCCATTTTTCTAGCATGTTGAGCTTCTTCACTTTCATAATCAGGCTGAGCATTTGGTAACGAGTTAGCAACCGAAACTTGAGAATTAGAAGTACGGTTTTTACGTTTAGTTGATTTTTTAAATACTCTATTAAGAGCTTTAAAATTTGGGTGAGTAGAATCGATATATTCATTAGTGGAAGGATCAAGAATGAATTTTTTTGGACGGCCTCTTCTCTTTTTAGTATCGGAGGCTTGACCGTCCTGTATACTTTCACTTGAGTCCTTTTGGTGTTGTTGTATCATAATATTTTGATGAGGTTGTTGATGTTGTTGTTGATGTTGTTGTTGCAGTGGATGGGGTTGATGGTGCAGTTGTTGTAAGCTAATCAGCTGAGGTTGTTGAGTTTGATAACGTTGAGGTTGGGGTTGATTCTCATATATATGTTGGGGTTGGGGTTGTTGTTGTTGTTGCATCAAATGCCCACTATTAGCATGAGAGAAAGCAAGGGGAGTGGAAAGATTCATTGAACCATTCCCCATAATACGAGAGGATAAAGCAGGAGGAGCAGCTGGAGCTGGGGAAGAAAGATGATTAACAAAACCTTGACCTGATCCAGGGCGTACCGAAGGAGGTTGGTTGTACATACTTGATGGAGCCCCAGTGGCAGGTTGTTTGTTGTTCCCGTTTTGGTTGGGGTTGTTATTGTAATTAGCAAATGGAAGATACATGATACTTGTAATACTTGACTGAATCCTTGAATGAAGATAATTGAATTATAATTTAAAGCGGCTACTAATACAAATATTAAACTCCCACAAAATTTTTAAAACAAAACTGACTTGATATTCCTGCTATACCTATTTCCACACCGGACTATCCTTATAACGATATCAATACTTGTTTAATGGGTACCACTTGATAATAGTATACTTTGTTTTGATTTTTTTTTTTTTTTTTTTTGGTTTTGCTTAGAGTCAGATAAAAGTCAAATGAAACTAGTAGGAAAGGATTGCAACCTCGACGTAAGCCAATAAGGAAGACGCTTGATCGATGTATAGACGCTATTCAACAGATTCTCTGAAGATAGCACACTTATTGGATTGGAAAGATGGTGAATGTATTTGCAACAAGAGGTTGATCGATAGAAGGTGATACTAATAAAAAAAAAAAAAAAAAAACAAAAAAAAAAAATAGGGAAAACCAAAAAAAAAAAAAAAAAAAAAAAAAAAAGGGAAAACCGAAGAAAAAAAAAAAAAAAGGCAAAAAAAAAAAAAAAAGATGAGTGTTGAACTTTATTTGTGTGCAGGACGTGGGCACGTAAAAAAAAAAAGCAAAAAAAAGTTTAGCCGCTGCTTCCTGAGACAAATGTGATAGGTAATTTTGAGGTTAATGTGACATGTAATTTTGAGGTCAATGTGATAGGTATTTTGACATGTAATATGAGGTCAATGTGATAGGTATTTTGACATGTAATATGAGGTTAATGTGATAGGTATTTTGACATGTAATATGAGGTTAATGTGATAGGTATTTTGACATTTAATTATGAGGTCAATGTGATGGATATTTTGACATGTAATTATGACGGTGATGACAGGTAGTGAGGTAATGATGACATTGATCGCCTATTACAGTAAGAATAATGTAACTATCTATTAATTATGTAGTTTAATTTACAAATCTTTGGAAATAACGAGTTTGTTGGAAGGAATTTGCGAAAGTAATGAATCCTGGAAGTATTCAACAAATTGTTTGGCGTCAGAAATCGAAGCATTGACTTTAATTTTGAATTGAACATCAGCGGTAAGAGAAGCTGGAGTGGCAGTAGGGGTTGGGGTTTTTGTTAAACCTAAAAGCTCATCAAAAGCATCGGTTGCTGAAGTGGTTGAATCCCCAGTAAAGTTATAAGCGATATCAAAGACTTCAAATCTATTTGTAGTTACTGACGGAGCCAATAAATCATCAAAGATATCCATTTCGGAAATGGAGCTTGCCGATGGAGAGTTGGAATATTGAGGGAATCTATGACTATAAGTGATTCTTACGGCAGAATCAACTGCTCTTTCGAAAGCATACTTGAACTTATCTTTTGAAATACCTTCACCTAATTCAGAAGAGAAATTAACATTGATTATGTTAGTTGGTTTTGGCTTTTCAGCTGATTTGGATTCTTCTTTTGGTTGCGTGTCTAAAGTTGGAGGAGATGCAAGAACAATATTCGATAAATCTAAATGTTCTTTAGATTTAAGATATTTAGTAATTTTACTAACTGCTGATTTATCAATGTTACCCAAGTAAGCTAAAACGTCACCTTTCAAAATTCTACCTTTTGGTCCAGATGCCGGGATTTTTTCATAAGCATCTTGCTCAGAAATGTTATTTTGATGTAACAATAATTCAACTGATGGTAAGAGTCTTTGACTTGGATTTGCCTTGACAAATACTTCTTCACCGGATTGTCCGCTGGATTCTGGTTTTGATTCGGTTTTTGCTGCTGGTTTTGCTGCTGGTTTTGATTCGGGTGTTGGTTCTGGCTTTGTTGCTTTTTTGGTTGGTTCTTCTTTAGTTGGTTCTTCTAAATTTGGTCTTTCCAAACTAGATAAATCATCACCGGGCTCAGCTAAAAGGGCAATTGGCCTACCGACTGGGATTCCCGATTCACCTTCGTTGATTATAATATCCCACATGATCCCATCGTCTTGAGCTTCAACGTCAATAGTAGCCTTATCAGTTTCAACCTCGAGTAAAACATCTCCAGCAGAAAAATTATCACCAGACTTAAATTTCCATGAAACAACTCCACCTTCAGTCATGGTTGGAGACATTGCTGGCATTCTGAAGATCTGCGCAGCACTCATGATTGAAGAAGTGGTGAAGAATCGATTGGACGAAACCGCATACTTGCGTAATGGTAAACTAGCTGCTCTAATCATGGTACTAATTAATTTAAACTATCGAATATTTAATGATAAACCACCCAATTGAACTTTCTGACTATTTTACTTGTTTTTTTTTGGATGTCCTACTTCCTTCCCAAGAATAAAGCCAATAAACAAAAAAATTTGAAAGATACCTTTACCAATACCAATAAAAGACTCTGTAATGATGGTTGCACCATTTTCAACTATTGGCATTTCGGGGCTCACTGGCTCTCCAAATGTCTCCGGCCCCCATCACCTCAAAAAAACACTGAACACCCATACATCTGCACACTGAAAACTACCCTTCGGCCTTGTGTCTCCGATCAGTTCGGAAGCGACATTTCCGCCAGCGACATTTCTTTTTGTTTTTCGAGTCACGTGCACGCATTTATTTCCACGTGACCACATTTCTGATCATGTGACCACGCTCCTCCCACCTCCGTACACCTCCACTCGCTCCCCCGGGAAAAAGGACCAGAAGCCACTTCCCTCAGCCCGGCCAATCACCACAACCTTCCCAGCCTGGTCTTGCCGTACCCGGGAAGAGATCATTAGGTGAAACACCATTGCAAAACTCCCGGATTAACTGAAGATTATTTTTATCATTACATCGCGTTGGGTTGTTTCACCTTTCCAACTCATTACATCAAGGTATAATACTCTATTAAATTCCCACAGCGAACAAAACGAAATAACAAAAAAAAAAGAAAAATAAAAATAAAAGAGTCAGGTACGCCGTTTTTTCGTCTTGTTGTTTTCTTTCGCTGGTTCCCATTAACGCATTGTCATTTGCTTGATTTCCACTCGCTACAACTGTTCTTAACACCCTTAGCTATACTCAAGTGTATCTCAGTAGAGAAATATAACCTGGCATTTCGTTAAACGGGTTGAACTGGAATTTCTAGCTCTCTTTTTTGTCCTCATTACCCCATTATTTTTGTTAGAAAAAACTTTTAGGAGCAAACTACTTAGCTGAAACTGCTACCTTTGAAGTTAAAAAAAGTATAGAGATATACTTTCACTATTTATCGAAAACTTATATTCATTTGCATTAACCCATCATGACATCATTAACAACAACAACAACAACAAAGTTTTCTGAAAAAATCAGATCAGCGTTGAAGTTTATGAAAAATATACTAAAGTATTCAGGTCCTGGATTAATGGTTGCAGTATCATTCTGCGATCCTGGAAATTATTCAACAGCAGTAGCTGCTGGTTCAGCATTTAAATATCAACTACTTTTCACAATCTTGGTATCGAATTTTTTGGCAGTTTTTTTACAAGTCTTATCAGCGAAATTAGGAGTCATAACTGGTCTTGATCTTGCAGCAAACTGTCGAGCAAATCTTCCTTATAGATTAAATATGTTCATTTACATTTTAACCGAAATTGCAATCATTGCTACTGATTTGGCTGAAGTTGTCGGTACTGCTATTGGGTTAAATATTGTTTTCAAGCTCCCGCTTTTCGCTGGGGTTGTTGTTACCGTTATTGACGTTTTAATTGTCTTGATGGCTTATAGACCAAATGGTCCTTTGTTATTTGTTAGACTTTTCGAAGGTTTTGTTTCATTATTAGTGGCGGCTACCGTTGTTTGTTTTGCCATTGAATTATATCAAGTTTCTCATGATCCTTCAATAAATTTTTCCACCATTGAAGTTTTAAAAGGTTTCTTACCAAATGAACAAGCCATTGATTTAGATGAAAGAGAAGGTGGTAGTGGGTTATTTTTAAGTTTGGCTATTCTTGGTGCTACAGTTATGCCTCATTCTTTATATCTTGGTTCAGGTTTAGTTCAAGCTAGATTAAAAGATTTTGACATTAAAAATGGTTTCTATTCTCCTCCAGTTGAAAATCCAATTCAAATCTCCAACAATGATGATTCCCAAGTTAATCTTGCTAAAAATAATCAATCCGTCACTAATGATAATTTAGATGGCGTTAATGCCCAATTACTTTCTCATGATGAACATTCCCCTAATAATGGCCCCGAAAAATCTCCGGATTCTTCTGATTCTTCCGTTGATGATTATAGACCATCTATTCATGCCATTAATGATACAATGACTTATACAATTACCGAACTAGTGATTTCTTTATTCACAGTGGCTCTCTTTGTTAATGCTGCCATTCTTATAGTTGCTGGTGCTACTCTTGATAAAAGTCAAAACCATTTCCAATTTTTCTTACGTGATGATGATGATCACGATATCGATGACGGTCATAATTCTGACTCTGATTCTTCTGATGAAAGCTATGGTAATGCAGATTTATTAACAATTTATCACTTATTATCAACCCATTTATCTCCAACTGCAGGTTTTGTTTTTGCCCTTGCTTTACTTTGTTCTGGTCAAAGTGCAGGGGTGGTTTGTACTCTAGCCGGTCAAATGGTTTCTGAAGGATTTTTAAGTTGGTCTTTACCCCCGGTTATTAGAAGATTGATTACTCGTGCTTTTGCTATTATTCCATGTTTATTGGTTGTTAGTTTTGCTGGTCGCGAAGGTTTATCGAGAATATTGAACGCAAGTCAAGTTGTTTTATCATTATTATTGCCAGTGGTTAGTGCTCCTCTCATTTATTTCACTTGTTCTAAAAAAATCATGAGAGTTCCTTTATTAGTTCGTGATGGTGATGAAGACGTTGATACCATTTTGGATTATGAAGATGATAATTCTTTGCGTTATGAAGATAATGACGATACTCTTGATACTAATGACGATACCATTGAAATTACTTCAACTTCTTCTACTTTGGCTAATAACCTTACACCAGGTGACCGTCTTGATAAATCTAAACGGGATCGTTTAAACAGAGTTACTAAACTCAATAATAATGCCAGACGTTATAAAACAACTGAACCGGCAATTAGATTACAAAATTTGAGAAATTCCCATCCATGTGTTGGTTGGGAAGATGATGATACTGAAGATCATGAACAACAACATTTGGTGAGTTCGAATACTGATTCAAATGATGATTCTACTTCACATCCAAAAAGTCATAAAAGTCACCCATATTATAGTCGTCAACGTCGCCGTGCTTCTACAGTCGATATAGCCAATAATGACGGAAGCGATGCTGATGTAGAGATGAAGATATTTTAAGTGATACTAATAATGCCGATAACCTTGACACCTGTGATGAAGATTATGACATCTACAGAGTCAAAGGTTTCAAAGATATGAGTAATGGTCCCGTTACCTCATTCATTGCTGTTTTGGTTTGGGCATTCGTTGCATCGTTGAATTTATTCCTTATTGGTAGTATGATTATGGGGTACGAGGTACCGCTTTAATTCATTCCTCTTCATTCCTATTACCTTTTGTATATTATTATCGTTTCTTCATTTTTTTTTTTTTTTTTTTTTTTTTTTTCATTCTTGTTTTAGGTGTTCTTAGGTGGTTAAGTTTACTTTGCATTTAGTTCTTTATTATATGATTTACTCATTTACATGATTCACTCATTTATATGATTTATTCATAGTTATATTTATTTTATTTCCGTTTGCATTTTTAGAATATTACAAAACTAAATGAAACTAGATAAAGCTTGTAGATTAGATTTTCTTTTTGGCTTTGATAAACACTGGAATCATACCGCCAGTACCAACAGCAAAGCTTCTATGACCCAATACTAATAACTGGGCTCTAATACTTCCAGAATGACTGGTGATACTAATGATTGAGTCATTTTTCGACGTGGAAGTGAAAATATTTTGGAAAGAACGATTTATTCTTATGGCTTGTTCAGCAATCAGTTCACGAACATCGGGTTTCCAATAGATGTCTTCTTCTTCAAAACCTTCTTCCAATACAAAACCTTTTGATTGGTATTTGGAAGCAATTATTGACTTTGTTGATCTTTTATCACAAGTATGGATTCCGATGGTTTCACGTAAATCTTCTAGCACAAGCGGTTTAACCTGTTTCAAATCCACAATACCATTCCAAGTACCAATCAAAGTATCAATTGATCTTGTAAAAGGAGAAGAATACCATTTATGGGGTAAGATTTTACTCTCGTCCCTCAATTCGATTTCCCATTGGTCATGGTTTTCAACGGCCTGGCTAACCCCCAAGTGAGTCAATTCAGGATCGGGCCCCCAAACAAGTTCCCCATCGCCATTAATTTTCGACCAATAATCATTCCAAGCGTCGTTCCCATACTTAGCATGCGCTTGATTATGGTAACCTTGACCGTGACGGGCCAAAAAAGCCAATTTGTACACCTCATCTTCTCCAGAATCATCATTCAACTTTTCGAGTTGATCCAAAATCTCTTTCCAAGGCTTCAATTTTCCAAAGTGATCTCTCAAGTAATCAAACTTGGTGTCATCAGTGTCGGTCGCCGATTGTTTGAATACATACGGTACAGTCTCGAACTCCCAGAACTCCAGGGACTCCTTCTTTAACTGCTCAAGCTTCTCCTGGTACTCTATACGGTCATTACCGTCTAACAGAGCGCATATGACATCAAGATTATCTGGACTAGTGGACATTCTTCGAGGTTTATAAAGAAATACTGTAATTCCAATGAAAACAACTAGATAAGCGAGTTTCCAAAACGGGTTTAACATTCGAAAAACAAGCAAAAAGTAGAAAATCAAATGGAAAAAAAAATGATTCAAAAACTTTGGAAGCAGTCAACGGAAAAGACAATACCCATATCTTAGTAAGCTCGATTTCAATAAAAAGAAACATAATTAGCATCATCTGACTACAATGAACTACACCCCCTGTTCTTTCCAATTGAGCCCGGCACCTTCACCTTCACCTTCACCTTCTCTTTCTACATGTCCGTGTCTAATACCTTCAGCTCAGAGGGCAATTGTAGTAATAAACTGTTGATAATTGACGAAGTAAAATAACAACAACGAAAAAAAACAAGTGGATGGAAAGCACAGGGTCGTGTACGGAGCTCAACCAAAAATTTCAACGAAAAACAAAAAAAAAAGAACCAAAAAAAAAGACAATCTTAGAACGAATCACACGGAACAAGGATAAACAAGGTGTTCAAACAAACAAAAAACAAGCGAAGTTAACGACGTTTCTACAGTTGTAACCAACCCATCAGGACGAATAAAGGAAACCAGAGTTGACTTAGAGTGTTTTCAATTACTTTCCTTTGAATTGCGAATTTTTGAAACTCCAGTTTTTAACCGCCCATTAGAATTAGACGCTGTTTTATACAATTGAAGGTATTATATTCCCACATAGTTCGTTGATTGATTCACGTATAGGATATTGAATTCGAATATCGGTTGTGGTTTTATTTCTTGTTATTTTTAATTTTTTTTTGCTTTTTTATTTCGATAATCGATTGTGATTATTATATAAACTTTAATATTCATTTCAAAGTTGATCTTGGTTGTGAACATTTATAAACGTTTAATTCATTAGATAGGCAAGATGGAAAACTATAGTGATAATCTTTACCCATTGGCATTGTTAATGGATGAATTGAAGCATGATGATGTTTCTAACCGAGTTGAAGCTATGCAAAAATTGGATACCATTGCTATTGCTTTAGGTCCAGAAAGAACTTTAACTGAATTGATGCCCTTTTTAACTGATGTTGCTCAAGATGATGAAGAAGAAGTTTTTGCTGTTTTGGCCGAAAAACTTGGGGATTTTATTCCTTTGGTTGGTGGTCATCAAAATTGTGAACCTTTAATTCAAATTTTATCTTTATTAGCATCTACTGAAGAACCAATTGTAAGAGATACTGCTATTGACTCTTTGCATAAAATCAGTCTTCAATTAACTGATGATGAAATTAATGGTATCTTTTTAAATTTAATTAAAACTTTAAGTTCTGGTACTTGGTTTTCAAGAAAAGTTAGTGCTGCTTGTTTATTCAAATCAGTTTTTGTTAAAGTTAGTCCAGCTACTAGAAAAGAATTACTTTCCATATATATTAAATTTGTTGCTGATGAATCTCCAATAGTTAGAAGAAGTGCTGCTAAAAATTTACCTCCTTTAATTAATCAATTAACTACTTATAGAAAAGAAAATAATATTCCTGCTTCAGAAATCGTCGATAATGAATTTCCTTTTATTTCTAAAATGTTTATTCAATTAACTAATGATGATCAAGATTCAGTTAAATTTTTAAGTATCGATATCTTAATTGCTATTTTAGAATTTTTCGCTTCAGTCAATGATACTAGTCATAATTCTGATTGTTTAAATAGATCTTTGAAATTAATTGGTGATGATGCTTGGAGAGTTAGATATACTGCTGCTGATAGATTTAGTAGTATTGCTAAAAATTTCGATGCCAATGAACAAGATTTATTAAAATTAATTGATCCTTTTATCTCTTTAATGAAAGATAATGAAGGTGAAGTTAGAAAAGCAATTGCTCAACAATTACCAGATTTTTGTAAATTATTAACCAATTTCCCTTCAACAAAATCAACTATTGAATCAAAAATTATTCCTGTTGTTAATGATTTAAGTCAAGATCCTCAAGAAAATGTTAGAGCTTCTTTAGCTTCAACTATAACTGGTCTTTCTCCAATATTAGCTAAACAATCAACCATAGATAAATTATTACCAATCTTTTTGATCATGTTAAGAGATGAATTCCCTGATGTTAGATTAAATATTATTTCTAATTTATCAGTTGTTAATGAAACCATTGGTATTAATTTATTATCAACTAATTTATTACCAGCTATTACTGAATTAGCTCAAGATCATAAATGGAGAGTTAGATTAGCCATTATTGAATATATTCCAAAATTAGCTAATCAATTAGGTGAATCCTTCTTCAATGATGAATTATTATCCTTATGTATGTCATGGTTATGGGATCCAGTTTTTGCAATTAGAGATGCAGCAGTTAATAATTTGAAAGATTTGACTACAATTTTTGGATCTGAATGGGCTAACAATGAAATTATTTCCCGTTTATTAAATGTTAAAAATAATTCCAATGATGACAAAATTGATGATGACAATGAAAATAGAATTGAATTTTCAAATTTCATAATTAGAATAACTTGTTTATTTGCCATCACTAAATTAATACCAGTCATTAATGATAAAATTATCGTTCAAGAAATCATTCCATTCATTAATGATTTAATCAATGATCCAGTTCCTAATATTAGATTTAATGTTGCTAAATCTTATCTTACTATCGTTGAAGCATTAGCTAAAGATTCAAGCGAAGATTATTCTAAATTAGTTAATGTCGATATATTATCCAACTTGAATACATTATCAAGTGATTCCGATGTCGACGTTAGGTTTTACGCTAGTAAAAGCATTCAAAGCATTAATGAAATTACTAGTAATTAACTTTTTATAAAATTGTGATGTTATCAAAAATAATGATTTCTTTGTTTTTATTTTATTTGTATTCTTTCTATTATTTTTTTTTGTTCCGTATCTTTTCTCATAACTCTTAATCATAATCTTTTTTTTTATTGCCATTCCATCTATACTTAAATAAGTACATAAATATACATGATTCGTATAATTTCCTACATTGTTGATCGATAATTCGTGTACATTGTACTTGGATTAAAAAAAGAAATAATATACAAAAATTGGTGAATGGTAGATCAATGATCTAAGAATGAATAAATTAATTAAATGCAAATTGAACATGAGTCATGAAGTAAGGAATTCGTGAGATGAATAAATGAATGACGATATACTAAAGCTTGGAATTACTTTGATTTCTCTTGGTCTAATTTCTTTTGTAATTTATCAAAGTCAAAATCAAATGAAGCTCCACAACCGCATTCAGTTGAAGTATATGGAGAGTCAACAACTTTGAAAGAAGATCCGATTAATTCCTTGGTATAGTCTATCTTTGAATCTTGTAATATTTCAAGCGATGATTCATCAAATATAACTTTTGCGCCCTGTTCATCATTTCTTGCAAAAATTAACAAATCAGAATCCTTTTCTAATTCTTGTGAAGCATTGGTTAAGTCAAGGTTGTATTGAAATCCATGACATCCCCCACTTTCAACTCTAATTCTCAAAGCAGAATCAGGATTATTATCATCGTTGGCGATCTTACTCAATTTATCACTGGCTCTCTTCGTTATAGCGATTTTTAAATCAGTTTCACCATGAGTCAATTTTGTTATTTCAAAATCATCAATATCTTCTTGAGGAACTTCCGGCAGTTGTTGCTTCTTAGGCTGTTTAGTTACTTCGGGAGCACTTGGTTGAGCAAAAGACGATGCTTTGAAGCTTTTAGCTTTAGAAGTTGGTGCAGACCCAGCTTGATCCAATCTTGATAATGTTGAAAATGCCTTGATTGGGACTCTGTTCGAACGCAATCCAGCTTCGCTTAAACGCTTGATCACATTCAAAGAGCTTTTTCTTGTTATTGTTCTTGTTATCATATTCGAATTTAACCTCTAGTTATATATACTGGGTTGTGAAAGACAATGTTATGTCAAAGTTTTAAAAAAGAAGTCTTTGGTTAGCTTATATTTTGCATGATTCCTACTGGATTAATAATGAAAGCCGATAATCGGTAGGTGCACTAAACATATTTAGATCACGTGTTTATGGTGTACGGGTTTGTCATTATGACTTCTGGTATAACCGGAAATCTGGCGATTGCAAAATTTTATGTAAAAACCATGTTTTTGGTAGTACCCTTTCTCTTTGGATATAGAGTACTTAGTTATGGAGTGTAGTCCGTATGGATCTGTGATTCTTTGCAAAAACCGAAACATCTATGAAGTTGTTATTGAAACAGAATGAAAGAACGATATATTAAACGTATAAAAGACATATATATGAAATTTAAACAACACACATGAAATATTTGGATATCAAAAGAAACTGAAGGAAAAGAATTGCACAAATTATCGAATTTTGACTAACAATAAAAGCTCAATTGGCTGATTCAATGCTTCTTCGAATTCTTCATCCTTTTTGAAATCGTGGTTTAAAAAAAATTTCAGATATTCAAAGTTTTAAGGTGTCGATTGGAATAGTGTTTTTTTTTTTTTTTGGTTTCTGGATTGTGTTTTCCTCCCTTACCAAAATCCATGGTATCTATAGAAGGGAATAAAAATAAATGATGGACCGAATCGAAGTTACAAATTGTCAATACTCAATTGCAAACTAGGACCAGTTAATTAAAGAGAATAAAAAGAATAAAAAAAGGTGTTGATTGAATATGTTTATCTATAGTTATCATTGGAGATTCTCCATGAAGATAACAAATCCAAATGAGCGTAGTCTTCTTTTGGACCTTCCATACCAAAAGACATAGCCCTCCAGTACCAGAAGGTACCTACCACGATAGCATAAGCAGCAAAATAAACAACGGCATATAAGATCTTTTTAGTAGGAGATCTTGCATATTTCAAAGGAGTAGAGAACAATTCAACTTCATATGTGAAAATGAGCATGGCAAAATATAATGCTGGAACGTAATGATGGACGTAGGTGACTCTACCCATGATAACAAAAGGCATGAAATGTAATCCCCAACCAAACATAGGATAAATACCACCCATAAGGAACGATTTTAATTTTTGTGGATTTGATGAAGGGAAATCAACAATTTGTCTCTGCCATCTGATCAAGAAATATAAGGTTAAGAATGCAAACACAACAACCCCGACAGAGGAAGTCCAAGTAGTACCAGGAGAACCAATCATATAGTATTTGACACGATCAGAAGCCCAGGAACACATTCTGATACCGGTGTGTAAACTTGGCCATTGCCAGAATGAAGAGGCTAAATCATCTTGTTTATCATAATCAGGAACCAATGCATTATTAGTAGCCATCATAGCTAAGTTCAATTGAATAAAATCTCTTAAAAATCTAGTTTTAGGTAATTTAAAATCTGGAGGAGTTTGAGGTAAAAGTTGATTTTCGTTATTTTCAATATTCCACCAAGTTCTCTTATCTTTTCTAAATGGATCCTTAAAACAAGCGACTTCACCTTGTCTAAAACCCCAAGCAGGTAATGAATTACCAGTTACACCTAAATAACAACCCAATACTTGACTACGTAATCTAAATGAAGAAGTTAAAGGATGTAATCTGATTTTATCTTCATCACCAGATTGTTCCATAATTTCAACAATCCAATTATCTTTGTAATCACCAATAGTCATATTACCATAACAAGCAACTTCATATTCAGATTTGGATAAAGGAGCTTGAACTTCATGAGTATGTAAGTTACGACCAGTTAAAGGATGAACAAGTCTAACGGTCATACCATCGATAACATATTCGATATCAGTATTGGTATCAGTTTCATAGATAGGATCACCTCTTGGTCTTTGCATAATCCAATTATTATTTGAATCTTTATGAGAATAAGTAGTAACTTGTTGTTGTTTAGAACCTTCTGGGAATGTTTGAATATGGGAATGTAATAAACCACCAGTTAAACCTTGATTTTTCAAAGTCATTACTGAATGACCAATGGATACTTCCCTAGCACCACCAACAACGTCAGATCCAAGTAAATTAGCTTGGAATAAAGAGGACATATTAGCATCACCGGGACCTGATTTGTATAATAAATCGAAATGAACTTTGAAAGAGATAAGGAAGATAGTAATTGGAACGATGATTAAACCAAAGATTCTAGCAGCCCAGTGGTAAGTATAAGTTACCCAAGAGATTGATTTATCACCAAATTTATTCCATAAATCAACAATAGTATAGATACCTACTAAAGTAGTAACGAATAAACCAACCATTTTAACAGAACAAGTACAACCGATACTTAAACCGGTTAATAATAACCATTTCCACCATTTTCTTGAAAAACTTCCTGCAGTGGTATTGAAATTATTAAATCTTGAAAAACAAAAAACGGTTGCAACAGTGAAAAATAATAACATTGAATCTAATAAGATGAATTTACCTAAAGTAACATATGAGGATTCGAAACAAACCATTAAAGAGAATAACCAAACGGAAGCAATACTTAAGCCAACTTCTTTAGCAGTGAAATAAGCTAAAGGAACACATAAAGCACTAAAAGTAGCTTGAAAAATTCTCATTTTAGTATAATCGATATAATCAGGGTAATTTTCACCAGAAGGGAAATCCCAAGAACCGTTATAGCCAGCAAGATAACCGGATAAACCAACCAACATTTTACCTAATGGAGGATGAACATCATGATAAAATTCATGTCTTAAGTAATAAGAGCCAAATTTACCAAAATGAGCTTCATCCCAAACAACAGCGTCATTAACACCAATTCTATATAATCTAACGGCAAAAGATAAGGCGGTGAATATCAAGGGAGCCAACCACGATTCCAAAGCAGCTAAGGAATCAATGAATTCTTTGGTTTCATCAAATTGTGTTCTTTTTGATTCGGTTTCGTCTTCAGATTCGTTTATGAGATCAACAGTAGTATCATCGACAGATGGAGCTGATGCACCACTTCTTTGACGAAGATTGTCACTCTTATGACCTTTAGCCCCTGTAGTAGCAGCAGACATCGTTCAAGTATAGAAAAGAGAAACGAACGTAGAGTAAGGACACTGAATCAATGCTCGTAAAAACTCAGATGGATATTGAAAAAAAAAAAAAAAAATAAGATTGAAAAAAAATTTAGCAGACAGAGAAAATGATTTTTCGACCCGTGGTAAAGATGGCAAAGGGTTCACGTACTAGCTGCAAGTGTGTAAAGGTAATTGGAAGGTATTACTATACAAGGGGTGAAGAATTGGGGTATAAATTCTGTGTTATATTTACTTTTATTATGGTAAAGAGCTAATTTTTCAATAAATCTTTAAGGGTGTTTTGTTTATTGTGTTGGAAGGAACAGCGAGAAAGAAGAAACACGTCATTTAAAACAGCTGGTGTTTGGGTGTTGCAGACGCGAACCCCCGTACACCGCAAGTCGACTGCAAAAAGACACCAATGGCCAATGGCCAATGGCCAATGGGTATTTACTAGTGCCACTTACGGCATTGGCGAATACATTGCAGAGGCGGTTTAGTTGAAGAGAATGATGTTTATTTTGGGGTATGAAGATATTTACTTGGTATGAGGATATTTACTCGGTAGGGATACTTTTCATTAGATTAAAGCAGCAACTAAACAAAGGAATAAACCACCAAAGCCAATGACATTAGCGTTGGCAGCACCTTCGTAACCAGAGAAGGTTGGGACACTGGATTCAGCAGCGAGAGAGGTGGAGGTGACATTGGTGGAGTTGTAGTAAGTGGCAGCCAAAGTGTGAGCACCTTCTTCTAAAGTACTAGTGGCAATGGAGCATTTGTTATCACTACAAGAGGTGATAGTGATGATGACATTTTCAGTTCTGGTGATGGTAGAGTCTTGTTCGGCTTCGGTGGTAACTTGTTTGGCATTAGTGACTTCGGCTGGTTTGGTGGCTTCTGATGAATTAGAAAGGTCACAAACGGTGGTGGTGATGACTTTCTCATTACATTTATTATCAGCACAAGAAGTAATGGTAACAAGGGTGGTGTGAACATCGGTGACGGTGTTGATGGTCAGGTTGGAGTATCCAACATGACCGGTAGCAACAACCGGAGCAGAAGTGACGGCGGAGGCAGAAGCAACGTTGGTAGCGACAGCAGCAGAAGTAGTGGAAGTAGAAGAGGTAGAAGTAGCAGTAGCAGAAGAAGAAGTGGAAGTAGTACAAGAAGCATCATCTAAGATTTCTTTGATTTGGTCTTGGTAATTGTTATTGGCAAAAGCAGCAGAAGCATCCCAAATGGCGGCACCACCAAAGTTGGATTCACATTGGAAATCTTTAATTTGTTTAGCAACGTTTGAAGCATCGGTGAAACCCATTCCACTGGTTTCGGAACCGGCCAAACCAGTGAATAATTTAATATTTTTATTTGGAGCAGAAGCGGCAAAATCAACCCAAGTATCAAGGTTGAAAGAGTTACCACTAACACCGCAATAGTTATTATAGAATTGAATGAAGGCGAAATCTAAATCAACTTGTGATAACAAGTCACCAACGTTAGCATCTGGATAAACACATTGAGGAGATGCAGATAAGTAGTAAGATTTGGAAGAATCTTGAGCAAATTTTGATCTTAAGCCATTAGCTAAAGCAACGTAACCGGTTTGGTCATGGTTTTCAGGATCAAAATCAAACCCATCAACAACGGCATCACCAAAAGGTCTGGTAACGGAATCATCAGAACCAGCACCGAAAGTATTCCATAAAGTGGTAGCGTAAGCACTGGCTTCGGAATCAGAAGAGAATCCATAAGAACCAGCAGCACCACCCATTGACAATAAGACCGCTTTACCATTATCTTGACAAGTCTTGATATCAGCTCCGATATCAGGACAAGTTTCAGTCCAACATTGATTAGAAAAATTAATGGTGGTATCTGGGTAACCCGATAAGAAAGAAAGTAAAACAATATCGACAGAGTCAGAAGTACAGTAGTCACTTAATCTAGTTTGATCACCACCAGAGTTTTGACCCCAGTAGACAGCAACGTTGTTGTTGGCAGAGGCATCAAAGGCAGCAACAAAAGAGTTAAGTAAACCTAAAGAAACGAGTGAATAAAGAATTTTAGAGATCATTTTAAAAGAAAGACTAAAGTTAGAAAGTTAACGAGTGACTGATGAACCAATACGGTTATTTAGAAGATGGACATCTTCCTAAGTATTTATAAGTTCAATCTACTCTGTAACTAATGAACATTCACAACATCAAGAGGCCAGTAACGTTTTGGCAAATGGGTGTTTATTGCAGCATAAAAAATAATACCCAGTGGTGTTTTTGCGGCACATTCTCTTGCCCGAGAACGAATTAGTAGATAATTGCATCTGATAGTTTGAATTTTGGTAGTATCGTTATGGGTCTCCGAGCAGGGCAAAGGGTACTTGAATTGAACACCCATAGTCTCTCTGAAAACCAACGGTCAGCCAGCACTGAGGTGGTGGCTGCTCATGAAAGGCTGTCTAGTAATATGTGAGTCGTAAATTTGCGAAGGAAATAGTGAAAAAATACGGCCTCGCGCTCAGAATTCTGTTTACTGCGAGGGAAAGGTGACTTCCCGATTAGTGAAGATCGTTTGGAAAAACCAACAGAATTACCCAATTGGTTGCGTAAATAGACGAGTTTGTGGTGGTAAGCAGTGAATATTATGGAACAGACATTGATACTTTTTGCAAAAGTGCTTCATTTAGTGATTGAGTACGAAGTTAGTTTGGTAGACGAGATGAGATGAAACTAGATACAATCGTAGACTGATGCCATTACAAACCAAACGAAGGCGTCAAGCTCGTCTTGATCATCAGAGTCTTCATTATTCAATGAAAAGGAGTTATTAAATAGATGTAAGTTTTCGGGATGGATTTTAAACCTTGCCATCGGCAGATAAGTCTAATAGTCTTGATCTGAACTTGGCCATATGTAAGTTTGCAAAAATCAATTTTGTAGTATTGAATAGAAAATGGTTAATTAAGTCAATTAATTTCAATTGCTGACCATTTGCCATTACTAATTTTTCGAGGTTGGAAATTGGAATCAGAATGCTAATGGTTTTCAACGATTCCATTTTCAGAGGAGTGGAATATATGATTTCTAGGTCTCCGAACAATTTGGCAATTTTGGTACCGTCATGATCGTTCAACGACGCCGTGAAGTTATTAATGATGGATTCGATCGAGTGGTTGGTTAGTTGTACATCCTTGATGATAAGCGGCACCGAGATCCTTGAAAGACTTGCTTCCAAAGATTGAACCAAAAATGCCGGTATACTTGATTTAATAAGAATTACAGTATTGAAATTTTTGAAATCGCTATTCAATTTCAGTATGAATAGTATTAGTTGGTTTGGGATTATGGGCGAGCTCTTAATCATGATTACGTTGATCGAGTAATCCTTCACCTCCACATGGCGGTTGGTGATCTTCATTACCTTGATTAGGTCACTCGGGTTAGTGTATTTTGGTATGAGATGATGATTGGAACTCTGGTACTTTTCGTACAAGTAGAGTCCCTGTTGTCTCAATAAGGTATTGAGAGACTGCAGAGGGAACTTGGCTTGCGGCACCGCATTGGATTTGTATATCTTGAACGTATTATTCACCAACAATTGGTTATTCATTTTAATGGCGTAGTATCCCCCAACAATTGGTTATTCATTTTAATGGGTTGTTGATGGTGATGTTTTTGATTCCCGGTTGGCCGTCACGTGCTGGATGTACGGGTGCTCTATAAATTGGACAATTGGTTCTAGCACGCCGCAAAAACCCCCCAGTTAGTAGCCTTCGTTGAAGAGAGCACTTGGTGCACCAATCAAATTGTTGCAAAATCAACCCAAGGTATTTACAACTAGTGCCGGCAAGGTTTGTGGAGACCAGCTTATGAAATTGAGGTCCGCCCGGCGGTTTGCGGCCAGAAATTTACACAAACCACCTCCCCGGAGAACACATTCGGACTTTTCAACGTCTACAAAAACTTCTTTTGTTCTACAAAATAAATCAAAGTCTTTTCAAAAATTTATTATAAGCTATAATCGTTAAATTTCACAATTGCAAAGCTTAAGCTTTAGCAACGTGTTCTAATAAATCGACAACTCTGGTGGAGTAACCGAATTCGTTATCGTACCAAGAAATCAATTTGACAAAAGTTGGGGATAATAAGATACCAGCTTTTTGATCAAAGATAGAAGAGTAAGAAGAACCCAAGAAATCGGTGGAGACAACGGCATCTTCGGTGTAACCCAAAACACCCTTCAATTCACCGGTGGAAGCGGCTTTGATGGCTTCAGAGATTTCTTCGTAAGTAGCAGATTTCTTCAATCTAACAGTCAAATCAACAACAGAAACATCGACGGTTGGAACTCTTAAAGACATACCGGTAAGTTTACCGTTTAATTCTGGAATAACTTTACCGACGGCTTTAGCAGCACCAGTAGAAGATGGAATAATGTTACCGGAAGCGGTTCTACCACCTCTCCAGTCTTTATGGGATGGACCATCAACAGTCTTTTGGGTGGCAGTTAAAGAGTGGACAGTGGTCATTAAACCTTCTTCAATACCGAATTTATCGTTAATAACTTTAGCCAAAGGAGCTAAACAGTTAGTAGTACAAGAAGCATTGGAAACAATGTTCAAGTCAGAAGTGTATTTATCTTCATTGACACCAACAACAAACATTGGGGCATCAGCAGATGGAGCAGTAATGATAACTTTTTTAGCACCACCGTCAATGTGTTTTTGGGCACCTTCTTTGGTGGTGAAAACACCGGTTGATTCAATAACAAAATCAACAGAGTTTTTACCCCATGGAATAGCAGCTGGGTCTCTTTCACCAAAAACTTTAATGGTGTTACCACCAATAATCAAGTTTTCACCGTCAGATTTGACTTCACCGTCGTATCTACCGTGGGTAGAATCATATTTGAACATGTAAGCAGCATATTCTGGAGCAATGAAAGGATCATTGATGGCAACAACCTTAATATCTGGTCTGGATAAGGCAACTCTTAAAACCAAACGACCAATACGACCGAAACCGTTAATACCAATTGAAATAGCCATGTTTAATTAATTATATATATATAAGTGTAAATTGATTAAAGAATAATCTAAAGAACAGAAAAACAAAAAAGTATCCCAGAAAAAAAGGAGGAATTAGAGCAATATATATATATTTTTGCCTATGGGAGAATAGAAACTGGTGGAAATTTTGAAACTGCTTTGCGATTCGCCGGGTCGAAGGACTCCATTATAGCCAAATCACCTGAAGCAAAGGAGGACCATTGTGCAGAACCGGTAGTGGTCGCACCACAAAACTCCGAGGCCGACGGTTTGGCATGACGCAGTACTTTTCACCGTATGATCACCATCCCATAACCACCTTATGTACCCACCAGCTCATCACCTTATGTTCCAGCAGGAACAGAAGCTGGTTATGGGATGGTGGTTATGGTGTGGTGGTTATGGGATGGAGGGGGGGTCCGCACACCCGGGCGACTTTGTAACTACAATGTAGACGTATATAATAGAACGTATATTCTATGGAGCATCAGTACACTCCCAGTCGGTTGGATCGTGAACTTCGGGGTGTTGGATACTTTCCACTTCCTCTTTGGTCAATTCGAAATGATCGACCGAAAGGTTGCTTTGTAATCTTTCTACTCGTTGGGTTTTTGGTAATGGAATATACCCTTTGGATAATGACCATTTAATTAGTAACTGGCCAACGTTCACGTTATACTTGTCAGCTAGCGCTTGCAATTCTGCAGGGGGGTTTCTCAATCTATAGCCATGGGTTAAGGGACTGAAGGCTTCCACTTGGATATTTTTCAGCATACAGTAGTCGGCCAATTCTTGTCTCATACACCAGGGACTGATTTCGATTTGGTTGACTACTGGCTTGATTTTGCAGTGGCTTAACAATTCATCGATATGGTGGATACCGTAATTCGAAACCCCGATATTCTTGATGAGTCCTTCTTCTACCGCTTCTTCTAAAGCTTTCCAACTTTCCAATCTTTTCGTTTTCCCTGGTAACGGAGAATGAATGAGGACTAAATCGATGTATTCTAGTTGCGATACTTTACTGAAAATGTCCTTGATTGCCCGTTTAGTATTTTGGTAGCCCAATTGGCTATTCCATAATTTGGTTGTATAAAAAATTTCACCTCTATTGGTGTTTGTACTGGTTAAGTATTTATGAATCCCTTCCCCTACTTCACGTTCATTCCCGTATAACACTGCGGTATCAAAATGTTTATAACCAACTTTACAAGCTTCATATACTACTTGTGCCGTGGATGAATTGGGGATATCGTAAGTTCCTAATCCAAAGGCTGGGATTTTGTTCCCGTTATTCAAGGTAATGAGTCTTTTAGCGGACATCTTAAAAATATATTGAAAAATATAATGGAAAAGAAACCGAAAGACGGAAATTGGAATTTATCATTGCCTGATAACCGAATTTATATAGATTGCAAAATGGATTTTAGAGCAAGCAACATTAGTGGCGAAACCCGTACATCCAATCAAAAAAGAAAAATAATAATAATTTCCCACTGGTGTGGTTGGGGCACGCACCCCTTTTTGCTGCAATCCCAACTGGTATACTACTTATTTTTCACTTCTCTCTTATTAGTTCTCTTTCGGTTATCTATAATGTATAATTGAGTATTATTCTTCATTCAAGAGGTGGATGTTCTCTGATGGGAATTGTCTTCTCGATCGCGTTTTTACCAATAAAAAAAGTCATTGCCTGCAAAATTTTCAGAAAAAGTTGTTGATGAAGCATTAAGATCGCTAGTCAGAGTAAAACTTACTCAACTTATCAAGCCTGTCTTCATCGCGAGTTTAGCATCTCATCAACTTCCTAGACAAAGAAACCCCTTATTGATCCGGTCGATGGATCTGCATTTCGAATTCGCTCTGATCCACCACCCGTAACTCTTGAAAAAATGAATGATTCTCTTACTGAATGTCGTAATCTTCTTCAAGCCCTGCAGGCCGATTTGTCGAGTGGAATTCATGAGAAGCAAACACCCACTTCCATCAAATGTTGAAGAACATCAACTCCGTGATTACCATGACCAACTCTGCTATACCATTGCTCAAATTATACTAGAATCCCTTGAAGCCATTGAAAAAGAAGATCCAGAAAGTCTTAAGGTTATAATCGAACAAATCCAATCAGAGGAAACCAATTTGCAATCCATCTTAACTGAATTAAGAGAAAAACTTGAAAATACCACAGAAAACTTGGGTTCTGGACTTGACCCAATCCGTAAAGAGATTATCGAGAGGAAAGATCCCGCTATTTTGACTTATGAGAAAAACCTCTGAAGCTCGTTTGGCTTTTCTTCGTAAAATTATCTCTGAAGAAAAAGGATACGCCTTTGTCGATCTCAAGTTGGCTTGGGGAATCATGAGAACTCTTAGTTCTCATGGTATGCAATATGAAAATATTCGCTCTGGTTGTGAAGAGATTTTTTTGATTATTATGGGAAAGCTTGCTGAATTTAATCGTGTTGGCGAAACAGTGGACTTAATACAATGGGGAAATTTCCTAGTTGAAATTAAAGAAAAACAACTCCAATTAGAAGATGAATGTACTAAACATATAAAAGAACTTAGCAACCTGTCTGTTAAGGATTTTGCAAACATATCTGAACTTAATAAAGAAGAAATTACTAAGATCTCCCGAAAATATGTCGAGAAAGTTAAGACAGAATTAGACGGCTTGGTTGACTATTCTTCTAAGTTCATTACTCTTTGTTATAGCCAGTCGGAAAACAAGGGGATCATCCTTAAATTTTCACATCTCTTCGAGGCTCTATATAATTATTTTCATGAATCCAGGAGGCTGTTACAAGTAGAGCTTGACCGACTCCAAAAGCAGGCAAATTCTTCGACTACTGGTCCTAAGCCAATTCAAGAATCTGCCGAGTCATCTTCTACGGTAAAAGATGTATATAATGAAAATAACAAGTCAAATAATGACCTTACATCCGGCCACGATACATTGGGTGATAACTTGTTTGTTAGTGATAAAATTAACAAACCAATGGACTCGGTGCTTGCTGGTGATACTATGGAAAACCACAATCAAGTCGTTAGTGAATCCCTCAAATCTATAAACGATCCCTCTGTAAGTGCTGAAGTTAAAATCCAAAGACTCCGCAAACATTCAATCTTTTTGAAAGACACCTTAAATAAGACTAAAGAGATGCATGAAGGTGCCATTGAAATGGTGATTTCTCAACTTGACGTATTCAATGAGCAATTTTTGAACCTAAAGGAACCCGATAATTTTGCTAATGCAGTTAATGCGACCACTCAAGACCGTTTGGTTCTTCTTCGTAACATCATCTCTGAAGAAAAAGGAGAAGTATTTGCAAATGCCGAATCGTTACTGAAGATTGAAAAAATTCTTACTCAACAGAGTAACCAATATCAAAATATTCGCTCCGGTTATTATGATAATCATTTAGTTATCGTGAGAGACCTTCTTGGAATATTTCGTGATAACAAACCAGTGAATAAACCTGAATGGGAAACGATCAAAGGTGAAGTTAACGAAAGACACCTACAATTGGAGGATGAATGTATTGCTCATACCAAACAAATTAGTAAACTGTTTGCCAAAGAACGAAGTTATTAAAGTTAATAAAGGAGAAGCTGCTAAAATCACCCAAAAATATGTCGATCAAATTAGACAACAAATTAAGAAAGAAGTGGAGATACACACTGGAAATGATACTCAGTTTATTTATCTTTTCGATGACAAGCTTGAAATCATAATGACATACAAAAATTCTATTGCTCAGCTCACTGGACTTAGTGATCAAAATCTTGAAACCATTAGGAAGGCTTATGACCAGCTCCATGAGCAGGCTAGCTCGTCGACCGCTTCTTGTTCTGATTACCCTAAGGAAACCCAAGACTCTCTTGAAAAGGTTATGTTTCACGATAAAAGCATCAGAATCGAGAATTTCAAAACCGTCTTCACAAGTTAAAAATCAGATTATTTCTTGCTTGATATCTACAGTGGGGCTTGTTATGTTACTCTTAATACGAATGTAGTATTGGCTATCTCGCAGTCATCTGGCTAACTTGACGCTCTTATGGAAGGTGATATACAAGAAGTGCTTACAATACCACCACCAAATTTCAATATGAGAACTTTTACCATTGAAGCTGAACGATATAATTGACCCATACGAAGATTAAGAATTCCCACTATCGATAGAAATATTGTTAATACGGTGCGCATACTACCTTTTTTGAATTTTTGCAACTAACCAGACGAGCTGGGGTATTTCGGTACTTCGAGTTGCAAGTGCTTTGCTTCATGCAATGTCCCCAGCTAAAGCGAGAATTTTTTATGCAAATGACATAGGTTTGTTGCAAAACTAGACTACGCAATCCTGATCACACTACAAGAGGGTTACACCAGAGGAAATCCATACCAATAGCTGGGTTACAAATCAATAATTACGAATGGAAGAACTGGAAAAGCAACAAAAGAAGAAGTAACGTTGGGGTAAACAACTGGAAATGGTGAAATTGTCCCGGATATACGATTTTTCATTTCAAAAGAATGATATAATTGGAAACAAAAATAAGCGATAGCAAGGGTTCTTGGCGAATTTGACATGAAGTGGCTGCCACATCCACTTCAGGATACGAGCTGAAGTCAAATTCCGTTGGTGTAGCCTTTCGTAGGAAATTCCGCTGCTAGAAAGACTCCAGGGCAGCTCCATCCCCGAAAAGACTCCAGGGTAGCTCCAGGCCCAAAGACTCCAAGGTAACTCCAAAGACACCTAGGTAACTCCAAACACAACAAGGTAACTCCAGAAAAACACCAAGTCCGAATAGCGCAGTTTCACCTCAACAAGTGATAGTAAGTAGTAATGTAAGTAGTAATGTAAGTATTAATAGCAAAGCGACAGGAAGCAGTAATAGTAGTAAAAGTGAGTAACAGAAGGTGGTAGCGAGAGTCACGTGCGCGGTAGAGCCGACGGCCGGGCATCGCTTACCTAATAAACACCGAAAGCCCGAGCAGCCCCTCCGTACATTAACCGCAAACAGACCCTTAATCTGCAAAAAAAAAGAAAAGAACAGAAGAAAAATGAGGTTCGGGTCAAAATTATCCCTCATTCGTAGCCGAACCTCACTTTTTGGCAGGTTGCAATTTCTTCTCCCAATTATTTATATCCGAGACCGTTTGCTGGTGGGAGAGACTTCGGGTGATGCACCGGAAGTAAGCTGTGGTTTGTTGTCTTGATGGGATTCTCTCTGGACTAGCACAATTGACCTGTTGATAAAATAACGCAACTGTTGAAACTTTATGTAGCTTCAATGATATCGAGACCAAAGGTCATCTCGTATGATTGAATATGGTGGTTGTAGTAGGATCTAGAACTCTGCTCAATTTGGGGCTTTTTTGCACGTTAGTTTGCTTATTACAAATATTACATTAAAATTAATTTAGTTTATTTTAGTTTTTTAAGCTTTTTATTTTATTATTTTTTTTTTTTTTTTTTTGCTTTTCTTTTTCTTTACCTTATATATATATAAATGGATCAGGACATCCCCAACATTTAGGTCAAGGCAACGTATTCAGATATAATGAACTTTGAAGATCACCATCATCACCATACCAAGAAAAAGAGGGTTGGTAAAGCTTGTGATTCGTGTCGAATTAAAAAAACCAAATGTAATGGTAATAAACCATGCTCCCGTTGTATATCAGATAATAAGATATGTGTGTTCACTGAAAAACGTAAGAATAAAGAAAAACCCCATCCACCAGGATACGTTGAGTTATTAGAAACCCGATTAAATTTATTAACCAAATCTTTGGAAAAATTAATTTGGTTACTGAAGGACAATTTGCCATTTATTAATGATATAGTATTACAATATCAACAACAGCAAAATCAACAATTATATAACCAGAGTGATTCCGATAGTTCTATATCATCTCCCAATGATGAAACGAATCAAGAATCGATTCCAATTAATGAAGTTATTAGTTATTTAATAAATGAAGAAAATTTATTGAAAAATTTACCGGTTGAATGGGAAAATGGAGCTATCATTGCTAGTAAATTAAGTATGGATAATCAAAAGAATATAAATTATTCAACAAGACAATTTGCTAATCATAAACAAAACTTGGCCGAAGAAAATTTAACTAGTCCACCAACATCAGCCAATTCAATAAATAATGATTCATTATCAGATGATTTAGAAGTTAAAAAATCAAATAGTTTATTTTTAAATAATTTTGATTCAAATTCAAATTCTTCAATGACTTCATTAACAAATAAAGTTGAAAATTATGACTTAGATAGTCCAATAACTTTAACTCCTACAAATTCAAATACTTTGAAAAGAACGGCTTCTACATCTCATACTAAATTTAAAAATAATGGCCATATACATAAACCAATTTCTCATTCAAGATCCCATCTGATTTCTCATGATTCTTCTTTATTTAAAGATTCAACTACAAATTTTTATCAACCTCCTTTATTAAAATCCCAGTCTTTTGAATCAGATTTATTATTATCAAATGATTCAAATACCCTAATTAATGGTGATTCAATTTTTCAAGATGATGATTTATTACCTTCAAATGCTTTTAAATTAGAAATTGATCATTTAAATGACTCTTCTAATGTCGATAGTTTAATTAATAACCCTTTCTTAAATCAATAATTCTGTTTTGTCTTGTTTCTTTCACGTTGCTAATGTTATTTATTTTAATTCTAATTTCTATTAATATATATTCTTTCCAACCGCTCGGCTCTTCGTTGGGCCGATGTACTTGCCATTTACCTACTCACTTAATTACTTGCTCTTAAGCTTTCTTTTACCCACTACTCAGGCCATTATCCAGCCCTTTCTTCAGGCCCTTTTCTCATTGCAGTTATCATTGTCTCGATTAACCATGGAAAGCCGGAAGTAGCTCTCTTAAAAATGTCTCAGACATGGTTATGGAGTTAAGCAGTGAAAAAATTCGAAAAAAAAAAATTGGTCACATGACACGGACAGGACTTGAACCTGCAACCTTTGGATTTGGAGTCCAAAGCTCTACCAATTGAGCCACCGCATCGGTAATTCCGAGGGTGGATGCGCCTCGGTTTGCCCGGCCGACGTATAAAAAAAACCAGGAAAAGAGAAAAAAATTACCAGATCCGACTTTTGCAACCAGTTAAAAAAAAAAGCCAAAAAGTCATTGAGTTTCTCCTGCCTCCTTCTCAGAATGCAAGGTCCCGGGCCCATTCTCGGTCGGAGGATTCAATCATTGGATTTCTCTGATCAAATCCAACCGGAATTCCACTCATGTCGCCTAAAATGTAAATCATTATTCCCCTATCCAAACAACCAGTCAAGCATCTCAATAGGTACCACCTGTTGCTTTGCAAAACACTGGTACTTAGACGCAGCAAGTAGACTTTTATCGGTTGCAAATTGTTCTTATTTTTGCTCTAAATGTATGAATTAACAAGTTTCTCAAAGCTTGGTTCGTAATCTTTGTTTCACACAATTCATTTCCTTTTTGTCTTATAAGTCTCTCGCTCTGAAGTTCTGGAGTGCATAAAGATTTGTATATTCTTTAGCATATTGCTTTCTATTTGTCTTTGACAGGCACTGGTATGTCGAGGTTTTGGAAGGTACGCATTATAATAGATGAAATATCAAAACCTCGCCATTTAAACTAGCGTATGAGTAAAATGGATTAAAAGGAACCGAAAATGTGCTCTTTCTATTGTGAAATAGGAGTGATTGAAATTTTCTAGGAGACATGCTTCTGTACGGTTACGTATTCTGATATCATATGACTAGACAATAAACCGACTAATGCGCTAAGTTAACTGCTAATAACTGCTCGTAATGCAGCAACTAAAATTTGATCTTAAATTATGCAGCAACTAAAATTTGCTCCCAATAAACAAAATCATAAAGTTATGATGAATTATTGCAACTATTACAATGATTCTAATCGCCGAAGAAACTCTCCTTTGCTATCCCAACCAATGTATATTCGAATTTGAAATCACATCTTCGTGTAGTAAGTAGTTAAACAAACAATATTCACACCAATAGTTCTTTCTCTCCCCTTCAAAATATCGCCCGCTTTTTAAGTTCATCTCATTCCGTTTAACTCATACAACCTCATCCCTCCATCCGGTACGGCATGAATCTTTTCACCGGGTCTATACGATAACCTTCCAAGCCCCTCAGTAATTTTTTACATTCACCATTTCAGCCTATGCTTTTCCTTGTTTATTCTTTATTCTTAAATCAAAGCTAGTTCCAATGTGTAAAAAACGACCATTACCATGATAGAATTCGACTGAGAATGGCTGCAAATATCCCTGTTCAAAAAATAATTATTCTTAACGACCAACTGATTCTTTTTCCAATTAAAATCATTAAGTCAACTTTTGTAAACCTATTTATCTTTGTAATAACCATTCCTTCTAGCAATTTATAAGCACATGAGTAAGAACAAAGGCTCTGATGTTCAATAAAACCAATTTTCTATATATTTGAGGTCAATTTCTCTGCTAGTTTCAGCCTATTGTTTTTAAGCCAGTTAATTATCCTTCTCGGATGTTTCTTAATTATATTGCAAAAATATTCAAATGTCAAGGTCAGGTAAATTTGAGTGAGTTCATTGAAAGTCACTTTGATAGTATCTTCTTTGCAGTATTGCATTTACCTTAGCTGAACATATAGCAGTGGAAAACCCAGTCTTCCAATTCGCTGGTATTATTTTGCATCGCTTATAGTTGAGCTGACCCCTTTAATCTTATGAACATACGATTTTACAGTGGGAATACTTAAGTTCAGCAGCTAGTATACACAAGTTCAATGACTTTCCTCCACACAAATGAAATGCTTTAAATCTGCAAAAAAAAGAAGAGTCTACAGCACGATGGTTTCCATTATGGTCTCCCACTAACGTACTCAGCATCGCTCTCAGCAGCTTAATAATTATTGATCGGACGGGTAATCATGCTTTATGCTGGATATGGCCGTAGACGTCAGTTTCGAATTTGGGGTCTTTATGAAAACGTTTATTTCAAACAAAAAAAAATTAGCTTCCTTTGAAAAATTTGAAAAAAGCTTGAAAAATACAGAAATACAGCTCATTTTGGGTATAGAGTAGGATTTTATTATCGATGCTGTTGGTTTTCGTTTCGCACAAGTCTTATTTCGCCATAACAGAAAAGTTTTAAATAGGGTACAATTTTATAACTTCTCTAATCTCTTAATTCAACCAGAGTCTCTTCAGGTTTAACCTAAACCATGACCTCATATTCAACGGTATATATTTCTTTTTTGATCTTAAAAGTAGTTAAATATTCATTAATTATTGTGAAATTCTAACTTCAAAAAAAGAAGATTAATATTTCTGAGCTCATTAAGTTCATTAAACCAGTTAAGTAAATCATTACTTCGGTTACCATAAGCAGAACCTGTCAGACCTTGAAGGTCTGTAGATGATGTACCGGCCTATCTACATTGATAGGTATAATGCATCATCAGATGAAGACACACATTATATTTAAAGTTTGTGTCAATCCATAGATGAGGCATTATGATTATGTGCATATATATAAATAAATAGGCATTTCCATATTAAATGGAAAAATCTTCTACTCGGTGTGGGCCGTGGACCAGGTGATGCTTCTATTTGGTTGAAGCATGGTCGTCGACCTATGGAGAGTTCTTTATATTCGGTAATAAATATTTCTATATAATATTCATGATTTGGTTTTGGTTACCTAAGCTTAATTGTAATAAGTTATTTCCTCCCTTTGAATAACGTGAAAAGATTAATCTGTCAGTATCTAATTAATCCACTGTGCTACCTAGTATTAGTATGTATTTAACTAATACCATTTATGCGTGTGTTATGGTCAACCGTACTAGAACCATGTATCTAAATACTAATGGATACTGGTGGTTGAATATGGGTCTGATCTACCCACATAACCCGATAGAACCTAAGAAGATGCTGAACTTTCAGTAAGAAAGTAGGTAAAGCTTTTGCAAATAATTGTCAAAAAAAGATAGTTTTTGTATTTTTTTGCAAAAATCCAACAAAGTTAGAACATAATCTACAAACAACTCCCCAAGAATCCATAATGTCATTTGTTTCTGAACTTTTCTTCTAATTGATCAAACAGACGTTACAAAAGTTGAAGAAATCGAAAGATTTATCTTGATACAAAAATCACTTTTTTTTGCATCCACAAACATGTTGACTTCGAATCAACTCTCTTTGTCAGCAATGATTCAACCCGTCGGTCTCTTGAAGAAGCTTCTGAACAAAGTCAGCCAGTATATGAATAAACTAGTCCTTAATAAGTGGATTTGTTCAGCGAAAGAAGTTGATCCTGTAATCAAACAAACGAAAAATGGATATATCAGATCTGACTTCTACCCTAAACGAAACCACTCCCTAACCACGCTATCAAACGACAACAGCACCCGAGCCTCTTCGACACCCGAATCCTTTCCTAAAGTCATCTTCTAGTATAGAGGCATATATAAGTGTATATAAATATAAGAATGAATTGATGCAAAATCCCATCACGTGCGTAGGCTTTTAACCAAAAAAAAAAAAAAAATGAAAAGTCTTACGAAGACTGAAAAATCTTTAAGATTCTTCATTAACATGAATAAAGTATTGAATAGAGGTCTAGCCACGAGTGGAAGACTATTAGCGAAGGCGGTGAAACAGGAGACCGCTAAGCCAATTTTGGGACGCCCCAGTAACAATTTAAGTCTGGGAGTAGTTGGATTAGCCAATGTCGGTAAAAGTACTTTTTTCCAAAGTATTACCAAGACTAATTTAGGTATAGCAGCCAATTATCCATTTGCTACAATTGATCCTAGCAAGTCCTTGGTTACTGCCGAGTCTCCGGAATTAGAGAAACTAGCCGAATTATACGGGCTGAAGAAAAAGATACCTAGCAGTTTAACAATCTATGATATTGCAGGCTTAACTAGAAACGCTGCAAGTGGAGCCGGGTTAGGGAATAAGTTTTTAGCCGATATCAGAATGGTTGATGGGATATTCCATGTTGTGAGAGGATTTAAAAATGACGACATTGTTCATATAGAGGAAGGTGAAATTGACCCGGTGAGAGACTTAGTGATTGTTAACGACGAATTGATATTAAAAGATATCGAATTCGTAGAGTCTGCTCTTGAAAAAAGCGGCAAACACTCTTATAAACCAGGCTTCAGCGATGACGTTTCTCAAGTATTGAATAAAGTTCAGGATTTCTTATACGAAGGTAAGAAAATCAGTGTTGGAGACTGGTCTTCCAACGAGGTTGAAATTATTAACAAGTACAACTTCATCACTGCAAAACCAACCGTCTACTTATTGAATGTCAGCGAGGCAGACTTCCTCAACCAAACCAACGAGTTCCATCTGGCTGTCCAAGAATGGATTAACGAAAACTGTCCCCAAGACCATTTACTAATGTTTCTGGCCGAATACGAGTCTAAAATCATTGAAGAAAACTTGGCTCTGGATAAAAGCGCCAACAACCTCATCATCAACACCATGAGAAAAGCCCTCAGACTCATCTCCTTCTACACCTGTGGTCCAAAAGAAGCCCATCAATGGACAGTCAGAGAAAACAGTCTTGCTCCCGATGCTGCTCAAGTCATTCACAATGACTTGAAAGATACCTTCATCAGTGCCCAAGCCTACAAGTACCAAGACTTGGTCCACGAACAGGCCCCGTTGAATGAAGCCTCGCTCAAAAGTAAGGGAAAGCTCTACCGATACGGTAAAAACCAACCCATTGAAGATGGTGATGTCTTGGTTATCAAAGCTGCTGCTGCCAAAAAAAGATAAGGCCCATGCCTCTCTTTTAACCTTCACACGATCGCTAACCTGTATAATACTTTACTACTTTTGCTTTCCCGATACCCTCTTGTATATATTGCTATTTCATTTCAAGCATTATCTCTTTTATAATATTAGAAGATTGTTTGAATCAACAATTTAAATATTTTGTTTGTTGTAATTGTAATTGTTTTTTTTTGTTTTGTTTATTTGGTTGGGTCTTCTTCTGGCAGTTTTTGCCTTGTCTCGATTTTTTTTTCCGCTTTCTTCCAAGTTGAGTATTTAGGCATTTCGAACGTCATCATCAAGTTTCCTCCTTCTCCCCTCCTTTAGCAGTTGATTAATTTGACATTTGTATTTCTAGGAAATCCACTTATACGAGGTTAGTGTATTGAAATAAGCTATTTTAGTTAGTATCTTCCTATTCACCCATCTGTTTGTTGAGTATTGTTGGGTTATTGTTAAGTCTTTCCTTTTTGTCGAAGTCTTATCTTGATAAGTTGATTGAGTATATTGATTTGATACGGTTTTATCTTTGATAAGCTTGTATTTCCTTCCATAGTCAGGTTTTGTCGTAAGTTTCTAACGTGTTTGTCGTTATTTTTTTACTGCTTTTGCTAGTTTACATGATTCAGTTGACGGTCAATCGAATTTATCCGTCTAGCTCAGTGTATTTCCCTAAGAAGATGTTACTGAGTGTTTATAATTATATATTCACTCGACTGCAATCATTAGAAGCTTCCAAGAATCAAATTAGATCTTATTCAACTAATAATCCAAATCTTAATAAGGATGTAACTAATGGATTTCATCCACGTTTACAAACGATTTTCCAACAATTGGATTCAATTGCTCCAAGATTTGTATTGAATAAAGGTGATATAACAATTTTGAATAGTCCAAGTGATTTTTATAATACTTTAAAATCAAAGATTTTAAAAGCAAATCATCGTATCTTTTTAAGTTCTTTATATATTGGTAAAGCTCAACATGAATTAGTTCAATGTTTAGATGACGCTTTAACAGAAAAACAGGATTTAAAAGTATACATATTAACCGATGCTTTAAGAGGCACAAGGGAAGCTCCCAATAATCCGTGTCTGGCAAGTTTATTAGTTCCCTTGGTGGAAAAATTCGGTAAACATCGTATTGATATTAGAATGTACCATACTCCTCATTTAAGTGGTTTCAAGAAAAATTGGACTCCTAAGAGAGTTAATGAATCGTGGGGGTTACAACACATGAAACTTTACGGTTTTGATGATGAAATTTTATTAACCGGGGCTAATTTATCAGAAGATTATTTTACTGATCGTCAAGATCGTTACTACATTTTCCGTAGTGAAAAATTAACTGATTATTATTTCAAAATTCATGAAGCTATTTCCTTATTATCTTATCAATTATTAACTTCAACAAAATCAAAATCAGGTTTCAGATTATCTTGGCCAACTTCAAATAAATCTTGTGAACCTGATATTAACTTACAAAGATTTATAAGTGATTCCTCTTTTCTTTTAGAACCTTTAGTTAAACAACATGAATTATCTAGTTTTGAACTGTTTGATGATACAAATGAATTCGATACCATTGTTTATCCAGTTTCTCAATTTACTCCTTTAATGTTACCAGAAAATGATTTATCAACAGAAAAACCTTCAATTCTTCGATTATTATCTTATTTGGATTCTCCTAAAATTAAATGGTGGTTCACCGCTGGTTATTTTAATATGTTACCTCAAATTCAAGAAAAATTAGTTAATGGTCATGCTGAAGGTACGGTGATTACTGCTAGTGCTCAAGCAAATTCTTTTTATAAATCTCCTGGTGTTTCTTATTATATTCCTGAAGCTTATCTTTTAATTGCTAAAAAATTCTTGGAAGATATTAAATTAAAAGGTAAGGAAAATTTAATTAAATTATACGAATGGAAAAATGGTATCGTTAATACTATTGGTGGTTGGTCTTATCATGCTAAAGGTTTATGGATTACTGTTCCTGAAGAAGAAGAACCTTCAATAACTGTTATTGGTTCTTCAAATTATACCAAACGTGCTTATTCTTTAGATTTAGAAAGTAATGCAGTTATAATCACTAAAGATGATTTTTTGAAAAAACAAATGAAATCAGAAATTAACAACTTAATGAAATATGCTCATCCTTTACAATTATCCGACTTTGAACCAAAATTAAAATTAAATCCTGCAATAACTCAAACCACAGCTAGTTTAATCGAAAATGATGGTAATTCAAATGAAACCAGAGATGATCAACCCCAAGTTAATGAAACTTTAGAAATTGATGAAAATAGAAGAATTAGTTATATTGTGCATGTTGCCGTAAAACTTTTTGGTGGTAAATTATAAAAATTTCGTGTTTTTCTTTTTGTTTTCTTTACTTTTAAACCTACTTATCTTCAATTCTGAAATGTTATCATTTGATATTCTTGTCATTATTAGATTATATTACTTATGTATTTAACTAAACCACTTCTCCGTCTGGTTGATTTTGTAATAAAGTAGGCCGATTGAACTTATATATTTCTTCTTGATAAATGAAAGTAAAACTCATGATCAAATTTATCAATATACTTCCCCAAGTATCGATATTCACCGGCTCATTAAACCAATGTATTTTAGAATCCACACCGAACATAATAACCACTTTGACAACCAATTGAATAACTATCAGCATCCCATAAAACCTAGAAAAGTACTTGTAAGTCCCTGCTACAGAACTGTCGAACCAATTCATGAAAACCTGTGGTACTAGCTTTATCCAACCACAAATATTACCGAAAAACCAAATGAAATCAACACAATCCAATACTTTAAAAGAAAACCTTTCATTATTAATAACGCACCAGGTAATCCACCCTTCAATAATAAGTCCACTCACTACAAATACCTTGGGAATCGTGCTAATACCCTGATTAATATTTCTAGTTTTCTTATACTTGGGAAGATATAATTGAATCAACCCTTCGCTGATTACACCAAATAGTATTACTTCGGCAAGAACGACAAACAATCCTGGTACTTCAAACTCCCCATAAGGATATCGTCTTCCAATTTGCTCTTTGACCTTGTTATTGCAAGAATACAACAAATTTGTTATATTACGACAAGCTAGCTGCAACCATGTTAAAAATACAAAATTATACGACAACCCATATATCGATCTTCGGTGCTTGTTATGACGAGGTATTCTAGCGTATAACTGTATTTGAAATAAAACAGCGATCAAATTCACTATTAGTACAACCCCCATAACAGAGTATAGAGAGTAGTTGTAGTTGGTATTAAATGAAGGGACATACAGTCGTGTAAAGTGTCGCCTTTTTTTTTTTCGTTCTTTAAAACCATGGAGTGAGCCAATACATCACCATCATCGATACATCACTAAAGTTAGGAGAATCAAGTAAAATATGCTGTCTTCGAATATCGACGGGTACTGGGACATTGTGGTGACATCGTTCCAGGACATCTGCAATTCCAATGAATCCTTGACGTTTGATAATCTTTATGGGAAATTACTTCAGGATCCAAGCAACAAGATAGATAACAAAAGTGCCGACGAGTTGATACAGATGAAAGAGGAGATCCAAGATCACAAGTCGAATATAGAAACAGCGAAAAGGCTTGTTGGGACATCTCAGCAAAACTTGCAAACGTTGATATCGCTAATTGAAAAACGAAATGCTTCAGGATCAAAAGAAGTCTCTAGTAAATCGGCATTACAAGACGAGGAAGAAGAGGAGGAAGAGGATGAAAGACCGCTAGGCCGCAATGAAAGTGCGAGACGGGGTCTGGGTAAAAAGGGAGTCACTGCATCAACCACTAGATCATCATCCAAATCATCTGGTATGATTGGTAATGGTGCCAGTGGGAAACAAGGAGGTAAACTCAATAATAAATTGAAAAATACTAAGAAACTGGGAAGATCTTATTACACTTCCAAGTTTAATCCTCTGGAACCGATTCTCGTTGGATCAGAAGTGGCTTATAAGTTGAAAAACCGCCATTTCGAAGAATGGATTCAGTGTGAGGTCATGAGAGTTATTGGTGATGGTATCAAGTTTGAAATCAGAGATCCCGAACCAGATGAAAATAATAACCCTGGTCAAACTTTCAAAGCCAACTATAAAGAGATCTTATTAATACCAAAAATTGATGAAGTACCTGACTTAGCAAGCTATTCTTACGGTACCAAAGTTCTCGCTCGTTATCCTGAAACTACTACATTCTACCCTGCAATTGTCGTTGGTGAACGTAAAGACCGTTCTGTTAGATTAAAATTCGACGGTGAAGAAGAAGTAAACAAAGAGACCGAAGTCGAAAGACGCTTGGTTCTACCATTCCCCGAGAAGTAATTCCTTTCTTCTTCGCCTTTTGTATATTAGTCAAGTATCTGTATATCTGTATAATAAAATTTGTATATCTGTATAATAAAAGTTGTATATCTGTATAATAAAAGTTGTATATCTGTATAATAAAAGTTGTATATCTGTATTCATATTGAGATAGTGTACCGACCAATACGTACTCAACGAAAAAAAATCAAAAAAAAAAAAAAAATAGCGCCGAATAATTCATCATCACCTTTTGAATACTTCTAGTAAACCTATTTGGAAGTTATTGAATCATTTATCGTTGGGATAGATAAAGACCTGTTTTTTAGTGATATCTTGATTTGTTTACGTGCCAAAAGATACTCTTGTTATTTTCATATTTGCTAATTTTTTCTTTTGTTACTAACTTTTTTTTTTTTCATATTTCCATTCTTTACTGAAAAACAGAACTATTCTACATTATGGATGATTTAGATATAGATGATTACTCAAGAGTATGTTAAGTCCGGATTTTTGCAGTGGAGTAAAAGGAATTGAATCAGGAAAGATGTGAAGATTCCCTTTTATCGTTGACATCTAACTTTTTGATTTGCACTGGAAGGGTGGTGATGGTTTCTGATGCTTCGGTGACAGGATTACTTGAATCCCAACGGTTGTGAGGAAGTTGAGATGGTGCTTAAAGGGGTTTCTCGAATAATTCTTGCTTCTTCTTTTATTCCTCAAGCTTTTTTTTTTTTTTTTAACAAAAAGTTCAGCTTTGGCTAATACAATTTCAATAGGATCGTTCTCGTTCTCCAGTGAGAGATAGATCTCGTTCACCTTCGGGATCAGCCCCTGCACAAAGGGATACCAATTCTGCATATTCCAGAAGAGACTATGGTTATTCTTCATCTAGAGGAAGATATGGTAATAGTCGTGAATCTTCTTATGATAGAAGAGGAACCAGCGGGTATTCCAGAAAACATACTTCATCGCGAGGTGGAAGGGGTGACTATGGCTCAAGAAGAGGTGGATACGGAGGATCAGCTCCTAGTCGTTACAGTAGCTCTTATTCAGAAGAATATCGTAGTAAAACAGAAAGAAATTATGATAACTCTATATTCATAGGGAATATCCCATTCACTTGTACATCAAAAGATGTTGAAGCCATATTCAAAGGAGATTTCAAAATAGTGAGGGCTGACATTGTTACTAATAGAGGGCAATCCCGTGGTATGGCAACTGTGGAATTTAGTAATAAGGACGATGTACGTGAAGCAATTGATAAATATGATCACTATGAATACGAAGGACGAGAAATATTTGTGAGACAAGATTATCCGCCACCAAATGAAAAAAAGAAGGACTATGTTGCATCATCATCATCATCATCATCATCATCATATACTTCAAATAACTCCAGAGATAGAAGAACAACAGGAGCACCACAATCTGGTGGTAGAGAAAGATCACAACAACAACAACAACAATCCATACCAAAACCAGGAACCGAAATATTTGTTGGTAATTTACCATTTTCCATAAACTGGCAAGCTTTGAAAGATTTAATGCGTCGAGCCGGAGAAGTTGTTAGAGCTGACGTTAGAACTGACAACTGGGGTAAATCCCGTGGATTTGGTACAGTTGTATTTTCTACTGAAGAAGCTGCTGACAAGGCAGTCAAAGAATTTCAAGGATTCGAAATTGAAGGTAGAAAACTTGATACTCGTCCAGGTCGTACTTATGCAAATGCTGTTTCTAATAATAGAGATCGAGATCATTATGGTGGATCAGATTCAAACGGGTCTAAATTTTCTAGTTCCCGTGCTAGCTCTAAACCCGTAAGTAAAAATACTCCATTCACCGAAGGTGTTACTGGTGACGGTGAAACTTCAGCTACCATTTTTGCTTCTAATTTACCATTTGTTACTAGTGTTGATGATTTATATGATTTATTTGAAACAATCGGTAGAGTAACAAAGGCAGAAATTCAATATACTCCAGCCGGTAAACCTTCTGGCAATGCCGTTGTTGAATTTGAATTAGAAGAATTGGCAGATTTAGCAATCAAAAATTTAGATAATTATAATTATGGTGGTAGAGATATTAAGATCGCTTATGCAAAAAAACCCACTACTAATAATGAACAATCGAATGACGCTGAAGATATCGAGATCGATGGTGAACCCTCAACCATCCAAGACGATTCTGCCAACTCAAAAGAAGAAACTGAGCCAGTAGATCCTACTCCCTCTGAAAATATCCCTACTGACGATATCCCTACTGAAGATATTGCTACTGAAGATGTTGCTCAAGACGTCGCTCAAGACGTCGCTGAAGATATCGCTGAATAGATTTCTTAACATACCGGCCTTCCAGTACAATTCAGACCTTTACTCTTTCTTTTTTTTTCATCCTCTAAGTTTAATAAATAAAAGTTCATACTAATTTTTCCTCCTCTTTTTTTTTTTTTAGAAAAAAGGAACACAGCGCTAAAACAAAAAAAAAAGTAACTGACAAGTTAATACTTTACACAATCTGGTTTGAAACTGACCAAGTTAACAACTAGCTTGAACTTGTTTTAATTGATCATGTCAGCCAGAGTAGAGGCCCAAGTGACAGCACTGACCTCCTACGGAGAATCCGAAAATACCTACGAGTACTATTATTCATCGGCTAAAAAAATCAAGTCACATCATGTGGTAATTCTATTAATAATAGTTGGATTGGTGTTGCTATTTCACTTTAGACATAAGATTGCAGCCGCCCATGATAGGTACCGTACCAGAACAAGATTGAGATATAGCAGGTTAAGTGGAAGAGAAAGTAATGGGTTTGAAGATGACTTGGAAGAAGGATTATCAAGTAATAATTTTGACATTCAATCAAACATTGCTAGTAACGATACTAGAAAAGGATTGCTGGAAGAAGCCAAGCAAGAGATAAGAGTAATCATGAATGATCAAGGACTCTCCTTTGATGAAGCTAGATTATCTTATTTACAACAGAAGCTTGATAAGAATGGCATTGACAAGAATGGGATGCCTTTGGACCCTAAAACTGTTACCTTCAGTTAAAGTTAAACCAGTACACCACACCAGTACACCCCATACAGGAAAACATTCTTAAAAAAAATCGGTTTCAACTTAATTTAACCATTTCGGTGTTGGCTTGTTCTTCAAAATGAAGTTATTATTTGATTCGTTTAATTCAACCCAGTATGTTCTATGATCTTACAATTATTATACTTATTTGCAAATCTACTACCTTGAAATCAAATTACTACTGTACGATTTTTTTTTACAGTCTTTAAATTGTAGATTGTATGTTATACCCCCTCCCTTCAATTTACTAACTGGCTCTTTAAATGGTGCACCCTGACATGTCTAGAGTTTGCAACGTATAAAAGAACTTATAGTTATTAGCCATTTCAAATGGCTAATTTATTTTGTTTGTTGGAGTGCGTTTTATTTATTTATTTTTGTTTACCTTTTAGATGCATTTAGCCTCGATCAGCTTCGAGGATTCGAGTATCTTAAGGATTTGAGGAAAGATACTTTTGTTTTTAATTTAGGGACTTGATTGACCTTCTATTACCCTTTCGTTCATTATTACGTGAATGGGTACAATAACTCAGTCATTGAATGCTTCTTAAAACTAAAATCAAAACATAACTAAACCACACAAAACTCGCTGTCTGGATTTTGTTTATTATTCCTAGCATTATTTCAATATTCGTCAACACGATAAAGCATTGGTACATCAAATAATTTTTTTCAGTTTTTCCATCAAGGTCTTATTGAAGTCCACCCTTCGCTTGACAACAATTCTTTTGTGACTGCATTCTACTTCACATATCAGTTATAATTTTTTTTTGTTGTTTCGTTCTGTTTTCTATTTTTCAAGATTCATCTTGTTAAGACTTTCATCTATTTATCACTGTTAATTGCTACTTCATTTTGAAAACAGTCTCTTGTTTTATTCTTGTGGTATTTAAGTCGCTTTCGTCTAGGAGAAGGTTTTCCACAGTCGTTTTCTTCGTATACTTGGTGTTTTGGTTATCAACACTCGATTAACTTTTAACAGCCGGTCACCTCTCCTACCAACTATCGTCACTCGTTTTCAATTTCCAAGACCGTTGACTTGAATAATCAAAATCCACTCCCAGTGTTCACCATTCGAAACCATCATCTCTTAACAGTAATTATTTACACAAGTTTTTTCGTTCGTTTTCCATTTCCCAGCCTTTTCTTGTTTTTGTTTCCAACTGTTTCAATTGGTTTCACCTTTTCTTCTAACTTAGTCACTCGTTCACTTAATATCTTTCACTTCTACCTTTCCCGGTCTCATCTTTGAATTCTAGTCGATTAAATATCGTATTTCTTCAACCATGAGTATTTATCAAAGATACGCTTCAGGGGCTCACGATAGAGCTTTCTTCAATAATTCTAAAGCCTCTCATAGAATAATAAGTGATATACCTGCGGCTTCAGCAAATGAATCAGCTACAGCTTCAGCTAATAATTATTCTCCATCTACCCATATAGCATATTCAAAGAACAGAATCAACAGTCATAATCATTCCTATACAGTTGATGATATCGATCCAATCGAAGGCATAGATAATCTGACCAAACCACATGCCGATGATAACAATAGTGATTATAATTCTAAAGATGATAAGGATAACGATGATGAACAAGAATCTGTTGGCTTTATTCAACTTAATCCTTTATCCGGACAATTTGATCCCTATAATGAGAGCATTTTTTCAATCTCTTCCAATTCAATAACAGAATGGTTATCTATTTTTCCTAATGCTGCATATTTCACCGGCTATGATGAAAGTCTTTTTGAACATATAGTAATTATTGTGTATGAAAATCTAAAAAGCGGAAAAATTAGTACATTATCAATAACAAAATTTGGAGTGGTGTCCTACGATAATTTAATTTTAGATTCAAGATCAAGGTTTTGGCCAAGTTGTGAAAATCTCTTGCCTGAACATCAAAAATCAAACGTTAGAAGGGCTCTAGCAATAACTAATTTGAAAAATTATAATAGATTATCAAACCATCCTGGTCAATTCGTTGTTAATAAACATTGGGACGAAACGACTGCCGGCTCAATTGCTAATAACATGAATTTATTGGTTGATAAAAAACCAGATGAATTAGGTGTCAAACTATTACAACTCGGTTTATTGCAACAACATACCATTCAATCAACTATACTTGATGTCATTTATGATAATTCTTCCTCCACAGCTAGTTCTAAAATTGTAGAGGAAAACAATAAACTTGTATTTTTATTGGGGGCTCAACTTGACCAATTATTTGATCCGTTACTTGAATATTCTCCAGAACATATGGATATTGTTTACATTCCTCCTACCTCTGATGAGTTTGAACGTCCACAGTTCGAATCCAATAGTTTAATTGATTCAATAGTGGGTGAAATAATCAATGTCCAAACAAATTATACCATGGGTCTTGTTAACTTATTACAAAATTTTATCATACCTTTGAGAGTTTTCGTACTTGCATCAACTCCTGGCTCAGGAATTACCAAGGTAAATCAAGTTTTTCCTCCAACTATAGACGAAATTACAAGAATTAACTGTATTCTACATGAAAATTTGGAAAAAACTTCAAAATTGGGTTACGTCGAAGTTTTTAAAGTTTTGGGTATGACTTTACCTTATTTTTATAAAGCCTTTATTAGACATGAAGCTAATTTGAAAAATTTTCAAAATCGATTGAATAAATTTGCTAAAAAAAATAGTAGAAGAATTTTTGAAAATAATGATATAAATAAAGGTGGATTTTCAATGAGTGAAATCGAATCAATTGTCTCCGGATCACTCTTAGAATTACCACGCTTGAAACTAATTTTAAGGAGATTATATGATACTGTTGCCATAGAGAAATCTAAACTGACGAATTTCGATGGTTCAATTGATGAAGATCCTGAAATGACGATAATTGAAAGTTATTATAAATCTGCAATTGAAACAATTGATGCATTTGGTTATGTTGAAGTCGATGAAGAATCAAAAGGTAATCATAACCGTATCTTTACTCCAACTGGGAAACTCCTTACAGAATTAGCATCCAATTGGCCTGCTGAATTACAATACGGCTGGTTGTCTCGTAAAGTTGTTGGTATATTTGAATTAGCCAATGTCAAAGAAGAAGTAGACGAATTTCATAATATTGATATTATGATTATCTTTTCAGATCATATTTTGTTCTTGAATATTGTTGATCACCATTATTATAACAATGTGAAATCAAGCAATAAGCCCTTCAAAAAATTATCACTTGCTGATGTTCTCATGCACTCTCTTGTTAATGAAAAGCCTTTGCCTTCCTTATCCCAATTTCCATCAATGAAAGTTAAGTTTTGGTGTGGTATCAATGATGTTATTGCTAGCACTTACAAAAGCTATTCACCTAGAACTTCATCAGAAGAAGAATATATAAGATTCATGAACGTATCTAAAATTGGCTTTAGATCTACTAATTTAAACAATCGTACTTATACACAATATTATCAGGTTTTGAAACAAGATAATACAAATCCAGATAGTAATAAAATCATTGAATTAATTAACAAATCTAAAGTTTTACATAAAACTCAACCATTTCATTTATTCAAGTCCTATGATGCCAATTTACATATTTACTCGACTGCTCATGACAAGTCCACTTATGAAGAGGAAAAAAGCAAGTCACCGTTTGCTTTATTCCTTAATGAAACAATAAAGGATCCAACTAAGTTTTTTGAAGAAAATCCTCAAATTTACTTAGTCTTATGTGCTTCATTTATCAACGATTTCAAAATTGAAATTGTTGGGTTCAATAAAACTAATAATTTCACTATTCATGAGATTATCTTCTCGGAAGATCTTCTCAAATGCTTGAAAGAGATTTTAGCTAAAAACTATTCCTTTTTATTTACTTCTTACAATGCCATTACTGAAATCCTAACACAAGGTTATAAGAGTGACTTGTCGTATTATTCTAATATTTTTTCGAAGACCAACCAACAAAAACGGATGCAACAAAATAATGTTAAACAACTCGAAGAGCCAAGTAAAAAGAAAATTAAATCTTTACTTCCAGGAAACTCCGACGACTTAGTGCCGGAAGAACATTCAGTTAAAGAGACAAATACAAAACTGTCTCTCAAGCGTAAGAATACCAATAGAACGAGTCTTGAACCAACGAAAGCTCTAAAACTAAATGAAAAGAACAGGGCGTCTGCATTACCGAATAGAAGAAAATCGTTCATTATGAAAATCTTTGATTGTCTTAGAAAGCATGATAATAGTGACACTCAACATAAAGAGAAAGCTGAAACTCAACCATCGAAATTAAAAATATCTGAACCGAAATCGGTCGTCAGTGACTCCAAGGTTTTGAAAGAGTCTAACATGATTGATTTACCCAAGAAACAAAATATACTGGACAAAAGGCCTGTTTCTGATATTCCTCGTAATATCAGTAACACTCCCATTCCGAAAGGGGAGAAGAAAAGGTTTTCTCATATTTATATGCCTATTCCTGACTTGGAGAGATCAAATACTATCACTAGTAGTATTGACCAACTTGTTAAAGGATTGGATCAGAATGCCGCTTCTGGACCTTTGCGAGTGGAAGATAACTTTAAATTTCCAAACTCAAGTCAAAATAAAGTTTCCATTGATACGAAGTCTCAATTGAGTAATCAAGTAATTACCGAGGAGCCTTTGAATAACAGCAGCCTGAGTATTTTCAATTCTTCCAATGTTAATAGAAAATTTCCATTATCATTCTCGAACAACTCAGATGATCCACTTGGACGCCAACCATCTATTTCTAAAACAACTCCGAAGCAATCGATTGAAGCATTTCAGTCATTTGCTAATGATGGAACAAGATCAAGTAGTGTTTACAGCTCTGTTCATTCATCAAGAAAAGTTTCTCAGGAACAGCCCTACCCAAATGTTATAAGCCAACCACCCCCATTGCAAGTTGAGCAAAAATCACAATCAATGCTTTTGGATACTCAACAGCCTCAAGTTTTCAGAGCAAACCAAGCTATTTCTTCTTATCCACAGCATCAGTTTCAGCATAGAAATATACCCACAAAGAAGGCATCATTAATTGACCACAGCAAACCAAGTCATACCCCAAATCAATGGTCTACTTCTGATAACAGTCAGAAAACCAGAGTTCCTTCAAATGATTCTCAAAAAAGAAAATCCATGACAGAAGAGAATGTTTTGGTTTTGGATACCATTCCATACAAGACAAGAACAAATATGTCGAGAGGATATGACAATATTGATGCTGAAGATTTTTATAGAGATGGTGAAACAAACTGGGTTACCATCTCTAGAGAAAACTCTTCTCTATTAGAAAATGAGGTAAGGGCATTAAAAGAAGTGACTCGTTTAGACTCATTTGAAGTTATAAATGTCAAAGAAGTACCAATTCCAAAACAAGCAACCTCTACCCCTATGACAGGTGGACTGGGTGCTTTGCCTTTCATTGATGATAACGACACTGCTTCGATTTATTACTCACCCTCTCAGGAACCGTCTCCGGAAAAATTTGATAATAGAAATATACTCAGTGACAGCATAACCTCACCATTTGGCTACAAGACTAACCAAGGAAAGGAGGAATCTGTCACTTCGTTAACTTCCTCTCAATATATCCGCGAATTTGGTAATCAACTTGAGTCTACGTTTTCTAAATATGGGAATTTAGGCAGCCCTTCTTTCGAGGTTGGTTTTGACCATGCATCTATGTCTGACAATGAAACTATCAAGATTGATTCCGAACCTACTTCGGAGTCTTCTTCTGAGAAAGCGATCCTGAAGTCAGTCCAATTATTATCAAGGGTGATTTTGATAGTCAATCTTACGATGCTCAATCGAAACTCGAGAACGAAGATCCTAGTATCAAACTGATAAGGGAGACTCGACCCGCAAAGCCAGAATTAGCTCTTAATTTGTCTAGCTCCGAGGAAGAGTATTTCTCTAGTGAAGATATTGCAAGAACTATAACTTTAATCCATAATAACTCTGCAAGCTTAATTAATAGCAGAGCCGAAACTACATCTGGTGCAAGCAAATCTACATCACCCAACACTTTTAATTCTTCTTCCAGTGACGCTACTATTATTAATGATTATATACAAGAAGCTACTAAACAACCTTTACAAGAAAAATATGGGGCCAGGCTACTTCCTACAAATCAAAGATCATTCGACAACAGACGTAATCTGTATGACGATAAGAAAATGGAGGCCCCTGGTTTTGCAATTCGTTATGATTCAGTTGCTTATCTTTCCGATATAATCAATGGAACTGTTAATTTTAACCTTAACGATGAAGAAGACAAGCCCAACTTCAACTGATTTTTCTTCCTCTTTTATTTTTTTGTTTTATTAAACCATTTCATCATACTTTTTCATGTATTATTTTACGCCGATGTTACTTTATCCAAATTTCGAGTATTTGAGAAAATGGCCGAATAAAATAAACACGGTTCATTTCATTCAATTTGACTTTATTTCATCATTTTCTATTCTTTACTATATTTCTTCATACCGGGAAGTTTGTATTATTATTTGGAATTCTACAAACTAATTAACTTGTTACATTTTGGTTTTAATAATTAAATAGTCAATATTTATAAATATATTAATAATTTTCATTCTATTCATTTGAAAGTAGATTATTTTTTATGCATACTTAAGCTGATTCTTTCAAGATTTTAGCAACTTGTTCAGCAACAGCATCACCAACTTCCTTAGTAGAGCTAGAGCCACGTAAGTCAGCAGTTCTGATTCCAGAATCTAAAACAACACTGACAGCTTTTTCTAAAGCTTCGGCTTCTTTAAGAGAATCTAAAGATAATCTTAACATCATAGCGACAGATAAAATAGTAGCCACAGGATTAACCTTATTTTCAGGTAAATCAGGGGCTGAACCATGACAAGGTTCATACAAACCAAAAGCACTGTTGGTATCTGGTAAAGAAGCTAAGGAAGCAGAGGTAAAAGACCCAAGGAACCTGGATCACTGAGGCTTCATCGGAAATGATATCACCAAACATATTAGAGGTGATGATGATACCGTTTAAATTGGTTGGATTCTTGACTAAGATCATAGCGGCAGAATCAATCAATTGATGATTATAGGTTAATTGAGGGAATTCTTCAGTTAAAACTTTATCGACAGTTTTTCTCCATAATCTAGAAGAAGCAAGAACGTTTGCTTTATCTAAAGACCAGATTGGTAATGGAGGGTTGTGTTGTAAAGCCATGAAAGCAGCCATTCTAGTTATTCTAGTCACCTCGGCGACAGAGTATTTTTCAGGTATCCCAAGCACTTTCTTTATCCTCGGAGTCTTCTTGTTCTTCTCTTTCACCGAAGTATATACCACCAACTAATTCTCTAACAACGGTAAAATCAGTACCTCTAACAATTTCAGATTTCAAAGGGGATAATTCTAACAAAGAGTCTGAGGTAAAGTTACATGGTCTTAAATTAGCATATAAGTTTAATTCTTTTCTGATTTTCAATAAACCTTGTTCTGGTCTAACTGAACCAGTACCCCATTTTGGGCCACCAACAGCACCTAAAAGAACGGCATCCGATGATTTGGCAGCTGTCAAAGAGTCATCTGGCAAAGGACTACCAGTAGCATCAATAGCAGCACCACCAATTAAGTGATTCTTGAAATCAAATTTAATATCTTGATGTGGAGTATTAGCTTCAATAGCTTTCAAAACTTTAACAGCTTCGTTAACGATTTCAGTACCAACATGATCCCCTGGTAAAAGGGTGATAGTTTTAGTGACTGAAGTTTTTGATTTTTTTAATTCTGGTTGGGACATTTTGGTTATTTTTCTTAAATCAAAATCAATTGAATTAGTAATGAAATATAGAAAGGATTAAATACTTGAATCATTTGATTCCTAAAGCTGAAAAATTCCCAAAGTCTCCAAATGCGAGGACTTTTTTTTTTTTCAGCGGAACCGCATTTATTTTTTGTGCCGTTAAAGGACTTTCGATACGATTTCTGCCGTAATCGGAGATACAAAAATACACCGCTATAGGCATGGGTTCTACGCTTTATCAACAACACAGACATAGAATAAGATTGTCGATATAACATACTATATAAAAGGAATATACAAATTAGGAGCGTAGGAAAAATAAATAGGTGAAAACGAGGGAGGTTGAGCGGATGACTCAATGGCCACTCCATTCGATAGAATCCAAATCAATACCATCTTGAACCATTTCCCATAATGGAGACATTTTTCTTAAGAATTCAACTCTTTCATTGATGGCTTGGATAACGTAGTCAACTTCGGCTTCGGTGGTAAATCTCCCAATACCAAATCTGATAGATGAATGAGCTAAAGCATCGTCAGCACCCAAAGCATGTAAGACATAGGAAGGTTCTAAAGAAGCAGAAGTACAAGCAGAACCGGAAGATAAAGCGATATCTTTCAAAGCCATTAAAAGTGATTCACCTTCGATATAAGCAAAAGAAATATTAACACAGCCATCGTATTGTTTAGATGGATCACTGAGGACCCCGTTAAATTGAGTAGAAGGAATACTTAATAAACCAGCTTTCAATTTTTCTGCAAGTCTTGTGATGTGAGCTTGATCGTACTATAAAATTGTTAGTAAAAATGAATTTGTTGATGTGGTCAATACTAGTGTACTGGTTTGAATATTAATTTTCAGATCCTTGCATAAGTATAAGATTTCGTCTTAGTATTGGAATATAAGAGATTTGAAAATCCAACACTCTCGAAACAATTATCCTCACGATAGATTCAAACGAACACACAGTAGAAACTTAAAATAAATAAAATACATACCTTCATATCTTCAGAAATAATTCTAGCGGCTTCACCAAAACCGGCCACTAAAGGAGGAGATAAAGTACCTGATCTTAAACCTCTTTCTTGACCACCACCGGTGATGATTGGGTCTAATCTGACTCTTGGACGTCTTCTGATGTAAGCAGCACCAATACCTTTAGGACCATAAATTTTATGGGAAGAAATAGATAATAAATCAATATTCATATCATTAACATCGATATCTATCTTACCATAAGCTTGAGCGGCATCAGTATGGAAGAAAACTTTATTCTCTCTACAAATTTTACCAATTTCTTTCAAAGGTTGAATAACCCCAATTTCATTATTAACCGCCATGATTGAAACAAGACAGGTATCTTTACGGATGGCATTACGCAATTCATCCAAGTTGATTAAGCCTTCTTCATTAACCTTTAAGTAGGTAACGTCAAAGCCTTCGTCTTGCATATGTCTTGCAGAATCCAACACACATTTATGTTCAGTTTGAGTGGTGATGATATGTTTTTTTGTTTTTTTATAAAAACGGGGAACACCTTTAATTGCCATATTGTTAGTTTCTGTAGCACCAGAAGTGAAAATGATTTCTTTTGGATCAGCTTTAATAACATCAGCAACGTATTTTCTAGCTTTTTCAACTTCTTTTTCAGTTTCCCAACCATAAGCATGAGTCGAGGAATGTGGATTACCATAAAGACCAGTGAAAAATTCCAACATTTTATCCAACACTCTGAAATCAGTTGGAGTGGTAGCTTGGACATCCAAATAGATTGGTCTTGTACCAAATTGGGATTCATCTCTATTAGCACTCTTCAAACTAATACTGGAACCCTCCGGTGGAGTTGCCACCGGTGGTTCAATTGGAGTACTTCTATGAAGTTCTCCCGGGTTAGGAATGGTTGAGTTGGTAGCCAAAGAGCTCGAACTAGCTTTATTGAAATGACGAACTGAAGTCTTGCACTGAACTGTGGCACTAGCCAACCCCCGACGAGCGGAGATACAGCCTTTAGCTAGTTGTATTGATCTAGTATACATAATGCTTGAAAATGTACTCAACTAGGAATATACCAGAATGACCTAAGTAGTTTCAAATCACCTGTAATCGATACTTCAATCAAAATTTATTCAATAATCAGCGTGATGGCAAACAAGTGAAAAATGAATAAAGAAAGCAAAAAAATCACTTAAATTTTATAAACCGGGAACCAAACTAAGCAAACTAACAGCAGTATCTGATGGCTTATTACCTTAGCTAACCTGGAATAATAATACCGAAGGATTCGGAACTCGAAATTACTTACTAAAATATAAAGAATTCAAAAAAGAAGTGATTCGAATTGATGCCTTTTTTACGAACAGTGGGAAGAAAAAAAGGTTGACATTTATATTCGCACGGAAAGAGGAGTGCAAAATTACATAAGCATATTCATCGTATGTACGGAGGTGGACTTAATGATTAATAAGACTTGATGTTCGATTAATAAGATTCTATATAAAAGATGCAAAATCATGGGGAGAAGGCCATGTTACGGCTTAGAGTGGTATGGACTAGCTCATAGCATCCTAAGAAGATGGAGCCACCGGCACTGATCCAGCAGGTTCTTGGGCCGATACCGTTCAAGAAGACTTTGTAGCCTTCGTCTTTGATCATGGTTTTCACTAGAGGCAAGATGCCAATACGGTCTTTATTCAACATGATTCTTGTTTTGATCACGTCCAAAGGAGTAGTCAGGGCTGCAGCAACACCCCCGGCAATAGAACCGCAGATTGCCCCTTTCAATAAGGATAATTGTTCACCGTTTTCAAAGCTTGACCATTTTTTCTTCAACCATTCATAGAGAGGGAATTGAATGATGGTGAAGGGGATTTCTCTCATGATGGTGGTATTCCACCCACGATACAATCCTCGGATGGTACCTTCACCACTTGAGTTTTTCAATAAGTATAAGAAATTAGCCCAAGAAGAAGCTTTATTTCCAACACCTATATGACCAGCTTGGGTACGTTGTTTGATTACTTCTGCCGGGACTCTTACAAGACATGCAGCTATTTCACCACACAGGGCCAGAAACATATGACTGAAAGCAGGCAGACTGAACGAATCTTTAGTATAAACTTTCATTGAGTCGTAAGTGATGAAAAATAATGATGCCGATGGAGCTGATGCAACCACACAGGATCCCAAACCTTTGTAAATTCCACTCCATCCACCGTTAGCGAAGAATCCACCTTTAGCCTGTAATCTGGTTTTAACGGTATCAATGGGGAAAAATGCCAAATCAGTAGAGGTACCAGCACAACCACCACTCTATATTCAGTTAGTACAATTGAACCGTCATCAGTAAACTATTTTACATACAATCAACGATATTAGAAATGTCAGATTATCCATGTCCTCTATGTGTTTTATCTATTAAATTAGGATCTCTATAGAAAGAATAAATGCAATAATTATCTTTATGAGTGAAATAGTGCGAGTTCTCACCTTAGCCTCGACAAGATGATTCAATTAACAATGAGTCAAGATGATTCAAAAGACTTATCCACTGCGTTGAATTTTTTTTCAACTGAAAAATCGTAGGACTTTTGTCCGATCACCGGTTTACTTTTTCACTCGTTTTTTTAGTATAGACACTATAAGCCAATCTATCTTGGAGTAACCATGAATTTATTCTTCCCGACTCTTTTCTTACGGGCGAATTTCAAGATGACCGAGTCTGTTTTCTTCCCTGAAGGGATCAAGTGTTGAATGAAGGGTAAGAATTCGTCGTAGTCCCATTCTTTCACCACCTTGAATAGGTCTTTTGCTCTAGCACTGATATCTTTATCAGTCAAGACCGAAGGGTCCAAATACTGGATTTGATCTTTCAAAGGACGACAGTAGTAGCCTCTTAAATCTTTCAAGTCGATTGGGATATTGTAGAAAGGAGGGAAAGAACTTTTCCAATTGATCAAGAGTTGTTTTGGTTGAATCGAAGTAGCACTAGCTGAGGAAAGTAAAGTTTGAATACCAAACCATTTTGAGATTTCGAGGTTATTCAATTTGAACGAGGTTGGGCTATCGGGATTTTGAAAGCCAAACTTGTGGAGTATTGTAAGCACGATCTCTTTGTTGTAGGTATCATTTTGGTTGTGCATTAGAGAAACAATCAGGTTCAATTCAATGTTGAAAGAATCTTCCGTATATGAGATTTGATTACTTATGAGTATTGGAATCAACGTTTGCAAAACCTCCGTGGTGAACTGGGCCAGGAGTAACACTGCTTGGCCGTTGATTTCGCAACCCCTATTGGAATACCATTCGTTATAGAATTGGTTTAACGAGATTGGAGAATCATTGATTAATTTTGTCACCGATACCATTCCATTGGAAGGAATGTTTAACGGCGAGCCATTATACGAAGGTAGATTTGATATTTCAATGTAACCCTGAGATTTCAGTAATTCATATTCAAAAGAACAATTGGTCAATCCTAATAATTTGTTATTGATTGCTTTATTTTTATCGGACGGAACCACGTGCTTTAGCAGATGGTTTAATTTATTAACATTCATGTTGTTGAGAACCAATACCGTATTAGAATGATTCATTTGTCTTAATTTCCAAGTTGAATCCTGAGTACACATTACCAATTCATTATTGGTATGGGTAGGGGCCTTGATGAGTAAGTCATTGTTGGGAGAGCTTCTCATATACTCAAGGATATCGGGAGGAAGCTGAACGAGCTTATAGGAGTAAGCCGGAGACTTGGATATCTGATGATAAGTATGATAAGACGACATTGAATAAGAAGATGAAGTATAGACGCGTCAAATCAAAAAAAAAACCGAAAAAAATAGACAATTTTTTATTGATGTCTACAGTGAGAATACAATAATATATTGATGTCTACAGTGAGAATACAATAATATATTGATGTCTACAGTGAGAATACAATGATAATATATTAATTAATATACATAGAGTTTAGTTTTGTTCTTCGATGAATTTGTCGATATCGATTTCTTGTAATTGGGCATTGGCAGCCATACTGATTTTTCTTTTATGTTCTTCGGCGTATTGGATTCTATGTAATTTTGAAATGGCATTCCAACCAGAGACTGGAGCTGATAAGTGGAATGGGTCTAACCAGGTATTCAAGGCTTTGAAGTTCTCCCCTAAAGTGGCGATTTCGTGAATGATATCTTCGATACAGATTATTCCTAAATCGTCGCCGAATTTATCTTCAACCAATTGATTATTATTTAATTTGATTGATTTTAATTTATCTTGTTCATTTTCTTCATTTTCATCTATAATGGTAATACTAGCTCTTTTATTGAATAATTGACGAACGGAGTTTAAAGATGGAGTCCCGGCAACTATGTAAGGACTGATCAACTTCAATAACGGTAAAAGAGCAGGAGTCACTTTAACGAACACCCCAGTATTCTGTTTTGTCAAACGTAATAATTCAAGTACGTTATTTGCCTTTTTAGGAATTCTTAAACCTTTAATATGATTGGGGACTCTAATTATGAAAAGTAATTTTGGTTCAACTTCTTTTGAAGCTGAAATCTGTTCGTTTTTCTGTTTTTCATGCTTTAATATCTTGGAAATTCTCTTATTCTCTAATTCGTTCGACTTATTATTGGAAATTAAGGTCTCTGCTCTAATGAATTTGTTAGAGGCATTATGTTTTCTTTTACTTTCTCTGTCCAATCTTCTTTGCTGGGCTTGTTCCTGTTTCTCCAATCTTTTTCTGTCGTTGTTCTTTCTTTTACGAAGAAGAATCTCCGGGTTGGAATTAAGCACGGCCATGTCTAGTATCGTCAGGTTACAAGATGTGAAGAAGGTATAGATCGGTGATGCTCTTCTCTTGAAAAAAAAAGACAGAAAAAAAAAAAGAAAATCCCATCTTGCTTATGTAAGCGGCCCATCTTCCCCCTCGGAAATAAACTAGCACACGTGACAGCCCCGGATCTCCCCGATTTTCAAAACAACTCCATCTTTGCACAGTAAAGCGTGGTGCCTTCTCTTTGTTGTTGGCATTGACTACCCAACCAATGAAACAAGCCAAACGGGGTCTTCTCGACCAACACTCCCATCACCATTCTGGACCCATACTGTTAGATCCTTCCCATCTTTATGCAAGGGTACCAAAAAACAAGAAATGGTGCGCAAGAAAAGATTGCAAATTTATTGTAGAGTGCCCCTTAAAATAGTTCTATACCTTGAGCTGGGGCAGGGAACCCGGGATATACTTGCAAGAAACGAGTAATGGTCTTGTGGGTTGGATGGAAAAAACAACGAGAGAACCCCCCCGATGAAAACATCGAGATTATAAACAAATAAATGGTTACATGGTCAACCAAGTAATGGTAATTTCATCCTTTGAGCTAAAGCTAAATCCATGACCGTTGATATCCCAGAGCTCACCAGGGTGTCCATCTGGACGTGCTATTAAGACCGCAATGGCCAAAATGAGTCAGGACCCTTATAATAGCCATAAGTTAAATATCATACCGTTTTGTTGTTAATCCATGCGCAAATAGGAGGGTAACCAAGTAGTTCAAAGTTCCAGGCACCCTGACCTCTGCGAAGTAACTTTTCCCGTGTAGATGATTCAAGTACTCTTGTAAAACATCCGAATCAAAACAACCCAGTGGTTTCTACTTGTAGATCAGTGCTTATGGAAGTAGCAAAAGAAAAAAAACCCATTCTTAAAAAAAAAAAAAAGAGAGTCAATTACTTTTCCTTTATTTTTAGTTAAAGCCTTTTGTTTTTCTTTGTTTCCAGTTTAAATATAACCTATCATCCTACTCCTTGTTTCTCTTCTCTTCCATCCTTCATCTTCTTTTCTTCATTCTTGCGGCGGTTGTTGCTTGCTATACCTACCCAACTTTCCCTGTTGTTTACCCGCCTATTCAAGCCTACGCTTACAACCCAAACAACACTTGCTTCTCGACAAGGGTGCTTCGTCTACATATTCCTTGTTTTGTTTTTCGTTCTTGCAATTTCCAGAATCCCATCGACTTTACTTTATTCCACCACTCATTGCAGCTTGCCAATTGACACTTGTCATACCATTTCTTCCCTACTTGATCGCTTAACCTACTCGAGCGCTTAATTTTGCCCCGTTGCTCCATCCTTGCCCTTGATCTTCTATTTCCGGATTTAAACGTGTTATTACTTATTCCCTTCGAAGCGCCCATCAAGAACCCACCTTTGAAAAAGTCCTTTCCTCCAGAGCTTCTCCTAAGGTTTATCGGCGGGTATTTTTTTTTTTTGGTGGTTGTATTTTTAGGGCTAATTTTTCCTCGTTGAAGAAAACACTAACAAAACTAAAAAAATCATCTTTTTTTTTACCGTTTGGTTAATTTCTCGATTTATCCGTTGACTTTCTTTTTTTGTTCGGTTTTTTTTTTTTTTGTTCGGTGATTTTTTTTTTTTTTTTCTTTTGCTTCTTTTTTTATTTTACTTTAATTTTTTTTTGTTTTGTTAGTGATACTATATTAGGTAGTGTGTTTGATCCCCCTCATCACTTACTTCATCCCATCACCAGTCTGGTCTTCTTCGTACTTCTACAAGGACTGCTTTGCATAACCCAAAACCCTCAAGAAACCTGCCCCCTTCACCACCGGTTGTCCTAGTTCTTGTGGGTTTTGTTCTTGTTCAATTTACTGTTCCACTTGTTCACATTTGCATCTACAATTTCTGTCTTTCCTCTCTGACATCATCCAAATAACTGATCGGTATTGTCTTGACATTTAGGTCCATTATTCTCATTTTTCTAACAAGCAATAACTCATCTCGTTGGGCTAATTCCCCTTCACAACTCACAATTAAATCAAGAATTGCAATTGCAACCTGTTCAAGTTGAAAAAATAAAAAAATATCAAAAAAAAGACAGAACAAGTCCTAGCTATTCTTCCAAATCATTACTGCTTTATTGACTCTTGTTACACCCTCAGCTTGACTTCTTTTTTTGGGTTATTTGTCTTTTTGTTTTTCTCTTTGTCGTTGTTCTTTTCTTTTTTGTTTATTTTGATTTCAAATCACCCATCAAACTCCAATTCATTCTCGTTCCTCGTTTGTTGTTGTCGTTATCATATCTATCCATCTTTGATTCATTGATTCCGTGTTGTCTGCTAAGTTTTGTTTCCTGTTTATTTTAAATAATAAAAAAAGTTTAAACAATCCTAAATCTCCCCTATATTCCTTTTACACGTCAGTTCTTCAGTTGTTACTATCTCCATTAACCCTTTTACTCCTATCTTTGATCCAATCTACGTTGTTCTTTCCTTTTTGAAGTACCTGATCTATCTCCACACTTCAAAAAAAAAAAAAAGTATATCGTCAGAAAAGAAAAAAGAAAGATTAGCTTCCCGTTTAAACTATTTCATATTCAAAGTCTATTCTTAATCTCAAATCATTCCCCAAGAAAGGCCCCGATCCTTTTTCGAATCTTAATCGAAGTTCAGAAAGTTTGTTTCACTCAATTCATCTATCGAACTCGCATTTCAGTCTTTGGATCAAGTCAGGTCATCACGAAGGAAAAAAATTAGGTTGCATTTGTGCTATTTCTCCTTTTTTTTGGTAAATATTGATCCCGGTTTCCATTAACTAGTTGATCCCTAATTTGATCCCTAATTTGATTCGATCTTTGAACTTTGGAAAACAAAGAATTTTCATAAAGTTTATTCATTCCTCAAAATTCCTATAAATTAACTTCGTTCTTACGGTTTTTTTCTAGAATTTTTGATCTGAGTTCTTCATACTTCATTCTTCATTCTCCCTTTTCTTAAGAAATCTTTTCTATTGGTGGTTGGTGAAACTGTTTTTTTTTTTTTCTCTTGGTTAGTCGATTTTTGAATGTCCACTTCATCTTCAAGTTATCATCACCTTTCAAACTTCTACTAGCTTTTTTCTTCTTCTTTCTTTTTTTTTAGATTGTCGGTTGATACTTTATTTTTCAAGAAAGAGAAGAAGTTAAAGAAAAAAAATTACAATCATTTCGGACTTTGGGATATTGAATCATTTCATAATTTTCAAATTTCGAAACCCTTTCCACCCGCTCATTTTCTTATGAACTCAAGTCAACCAAACAATCAACTGGATCAACTGAAACAACAGCAACAACAAAAACTGGAATCACAATCGAATCAACAAAACAACAGCCGAACAATGAACAATCAAGCATACGTCAAAGTCGAACCTAATGAAGGGGTTTTGGGCTCTCCAATAAATCATTCTAATTTGCATCAATTTAAACATCTTCAAGCTCATCCTCAACCTGTACATCTGCCCTTAACTCCTTATATGCAGAATTTTATTAACCAAGACCCTCAGCAACAATCTTTGCAACCAATTCAAGCACCCGCTTTTGATTTTAATTCTTCTCAATTTTCCCATCAAAGACAATTCCCCTCTAGCGTTGCACATTTACCACAATCGCATCACCATCACCAACAACAACAACAACAACAACAACAACAACAACAACAACAACAAGCTTATCAAACTCAATCTCCTTATGCTCAAGTTCAATCTTTGAACTATCAATATCATCCATCTCAACCTCAACCTCAACCTCCTTCACTGCATCAATTTGGTAATACCTTCTTACATAGACCAATGCCATCAACCGACTCAAACTTAGGAAAATCGCCAATTGGCTCAAGATCTGGTACTCCAATTGATCATGGTCTTCATGAAAACATGATGTCTGGTGCTTATGGTTTACAATCAGCTCTGAATGACATTGGTGGTCTTCATTCAAACCTTTCTATGCTTCCATCAAATAGTAGAAAAAGACAAAGAAAATCTGATCATGCTGTACCTGGTGATGATGGTGATAATGAATTAAAACAATTAGCCTTTAAAGCATCTAAATTACCACTTCATGAATTAGCATTAAGAATCAAATCAATTGAAAATGATGATTCAATACCAGAAACAAAAGCAAGTGCTTCGCACGTTAATATTTCTCATGATGATAATTCATCTAGTAATGATAATAATTTAGATCATGGAAATATTTCTTCTTCAAATAATGCTAAAGATACAAGTAAAGAAAGACAACGTCAAATTTTTGGTATGGTCTGGTTACTTAATTCTTGTGAATCTTCTGCAACTGCAGTAGTTCCTAGAAACAGAATATATGCAAGATATGTTCAAATTTGTGCAGATAATAGTTTAACTCCTTTGTCTCCTGCAAGTTTTGGTAAATTAGTTAGAATTCTTTTTCCAAATTTAACTACAAGAAGATTAGGAATGAGAGGACAATCCAAATATCATTATTGTGGAATTAAATTGGTAGGTGATCAAAATTTTCAAGGGGGTTCTCCAATATCTAACTCATCATCATCTTTTGGTATTGACTCTCCTCAATCTTTAAATCCAAATAGTCCTTCAATATCTGGAAGCCCTGCACCAACTGCAAATTCAAATTTATTATCAACCCCAGTTAATTCAATTTACATGACTGAACATTTTCAATTACATACCTTAAGATATATTCCAAATTTATTTCAGTTAATTGAAAATTCACTTAATATGGAAGATATGAACTCTCCACTTCATTTACCTTCAATTTATCCCTACTTGCCCAAAGACACTGATTATGATATTGCAGATACTTTGTATTCTTTATATAAAGTTCACTGTACTTCAATTTTTGAAAGTTTAAGATATATGCATATTAAAAAATTATTTTCATCTTTTGCAAGCTTTAATAGTATTTTAACTGCCCCAGTTTTCAAATTATATACCAGTGAACCAGTTCTTGAATGGGTTAAAGAATGTGATTTGGCTATGTACAGGACAATGGCTAAAATGTTAACTAAATTGCACTTACAAAGTGTTCCTGATGAAGTTTTACAACAATTAAAACAAGTTTCAAAACAATATGTTAATAAATTAAGCGCTTCATTACAGACAAAGGTTCCAAAAAATTTTATGAACTTAAAATTGAAAAATGCAAAAAATTTTATTGCAATTTTATCGAGATTAATTAAAGTAATTGAAACTGGTCAATCAGCTGGAAGAATTTTGAATAATCCTTCTGAAAAGCAAGCAATGGTTGAAGATTGGTTAAAATTAGATATCAATGAAATTGTTTTAAGAGAGGTTCCTTGTTCTAAAGCTAATATTGAACTTTTGTTAAGTATTTTGAGTAATGATTTTATCAATTTATTACAAATGGAGCTGGATAGTCAAAAAAGTCAAAAGGGCCAAGATGGAAGTCAGGAACAACATATGAATCTAGCAGCTTCCTCAATTATGAATAATTGTGCTAGTTTCATTTCTTCATTACCATCAAGATTTTCTAAAACAAATCCAAGACTTTTCATTTTGGTTGTATCCAATCTTCTCACAACTTGTCTTCGAGAAATTAGTTTGAACGGTGGTCAAGGGTTTGGTGCATGGTGGATTGTTAGATGCTGGGTTGATGAATACTTCAATTGGTGTTTTGAATTAGGTGGGTTTCTTCAAGACGAATTCCAGTATTCGTTCGAATCAAGTCATCATCACAATAATCGCCACGGTGCCACTAGAACTCAAAGTGATACACAAGCTGCAAATATTCTCACTGAAGCTGTTCAAGGTGTCAACCCTTCCACTAATTCTCAAAGTAATTTCTTACAATCAAATCCCCAAATTCAACAATTTCAGCAACAACAAAGTCACTATGATGATAATACTTCTGAACAATTGAGAAGTACCAGCATGGTTGATCTTTTGGATGGTGCTTATGGAACTGACTTCAAAGACGAGTCTCAAAATCAAGAATTGATCTTGAACTATGATAATGTTGGTGTTGAAAACATTTTGGGTAAGAATGAAGACATTTTGGGTTGAGATGTTAGCTCATCACTCCCCGGCATTAAAGCTTTGAGTCTCGACTCATAGCTCATTTTACTCACTTCTTTCTTCCAAAGCAATCGCTTTGCTGTCATTCCTTTTTTTTTTTTTGCAGTCCTATTTTTCGTATTTTTGCATCGGCATTCTCTCAGTTTTTTTTATACTTATTTATCATTGGATTCTTTTTTGTTCAATCCTTCTAGTTTCCTCATCTAACGTTCATTCTCACGTCTATACCCTGGCATCTCTTTAAGTCTTACGATTTACACAATTTTCTTTTTTTTTTTGTTTTTCATCGTTATAATTCACTATATTTCATTTGTTTTTCACGATTGCCTTTCATTTGCATTTCACTAGAGATCCCAATTTACCATTCACAAGTATTTCTTTGCTTTACTACTTCATTGTGTCTCTCTTCACGTTTTATATAGCCAAGTATGCATGTACATATCATTTATTTCAGCTTTACTTGTAGGAACTGTTACTATTAAACATATATGCCTTGAAGTTTAATAAGTCCAAAGAACTTAGGATTTGTGACAACCTTTCGAAACTGAGGAATTGATTTTTTTTTTTTTTTGGAAAGTTGCAGCCAAAAGTTGCAGTTTTTTTTTGGTGGACACTTAGCCGCTACTCTTTCTCTTCTTCATGAACTTAGAGACTGTTCACAGGATCTACAGCTTACTTGTTTGAGGGTGAATAATTGGTTCTAGTAGGAGTTTGAATCCTGAAAGACCCGTTTTGTCATTGAAGAATTGAATTTCTTAGTTAAAAGTCAAATTAGCCGCTCAAACTATTCCCACCTTATTCATTCATCCACCGGTGAAAATGGATAGCAAAAAGCTTGAAAAATCATCTAAGCAAACGATGACCATTTATAACGCTCACGGAGGATATGCGAAAAGGGGTGTCTGCTTGAAGACTGATGTTTCTGCTTTTAAATCCTTAATTTGTTTCAAGCCTTTAGTGAAAATTATCAACAGCACAGTTCAAAATAACAGTGGATACTCACTAGAAACAGCCTGTAGCTCCTGTTTTCATAAATTTCCCAATTCGCAGGATAGTATAACCTGTCCCAACTGTTGTTTAACTAAATATTGTGGCCAAGACTGCTTGTTGAAAGATTATAGGGCTACACATAAATACGAGTGTGACATTCTTCGATCATTCTTGAAAAAGACACCCAAAGAAATCAATATTGGTGAATTTATTAGATTGGTTATTCAGCTTTTTGTTGCCTGTGAACAATATCCCACTTACAAGAGAGAAATTTTCAATTTGACTTCTCATAAAGAAGAGTTCATCAAAGGTATACATGCTGATTTTCTTTATGATAATCTTGATTTAGTAGTCAATTCAGTGCATGAGTGTAACCCTCGCCGTACAAAGGACGAGTTGAAAAGTTACATTAATGACTTGATTTGCATTTGCTTTGTCAATGCAAACATTTTGATGGATGAGTATGGTGAAGCAATTGGGATGGGCATTGATCCATACTTTTCCCTTATCAATCATTCGTGCATTCCAAATACAACAGTGGTTCCTTTTTCTTCAACTTCGTTCCAACTTGTCACAAACTGTGCAATCCAGAAAGCAAAAGAAATCACAATAAATTATTGTTATACTTCGAATCCTAAAGAGTTGAGACAACTAGATTTGGCTAATCGTTTTTTCTTTACTTGCAAATGTGGGTTATGTACAGCTAAAGTTGATTATTTCTTTTCTTATAACTGCCTTAGATGCAATGCGTTGATTTGCAGCCTCTCCTTTGATAATTTTTTCAATGAAGATTCAGCGGATACCTTAGTTTTCAAATGTTTGAACAAGACGTGTGGGAATTGCAGAATTCCCATTGATTTGGATCAAGTTAAAAAGGCTAATAGTTTGCATAAAATTATATTGGCCTATTTCGTTTATTCGTTTTTTTCAAGAAATACCGTGATGCCAGAGTTGAGGACTGATTCTTTTGATAATTTTGTCAAGGGGTTGAATAGCTTTGTTAAAGAAGCTGGACTTCTTAACATTGACAGCAAATCTTTAGTCAATTATCTTTCTCTTATTCCTAATGGCTCACTAGAGATCCAGGATGCTCACTTCACCTATATCTCATTAATATTTTCTAATTTATTAGATTTTAAAATAATACCAGAGTATTGCTTCCCTTTAAACCAATTCTTACCAGTTCTTGCAAGCTGTATAGAGAATAAAACTTTTGACAACAAGAGGAAAGTTGATCTTATATTAACGAGGCTCAAATATGAAGTAAAATCAACGATTAATGCAGATCTTGCAGTGGATTTAACTGAACAGATTACTTCCAAATTTTCTCAGTACGCAAGTTTAACAATTACATTCTTAGATATTTACGAGCAATTGGCTCAAGTCCCTGAAGACGAATGGGTATCCAATCTTTGGAACGAGGGAAAAGATGAAATACTTACTGTTTTATTAAAGTCTACATTTTTTTTTAGCATTCAAGCACTTGAATTTTTTGAAAGTAAATTTCCAATGCAGACTCAATTAATGATGCAAGTGATTGATTATGTTGAAGCGATTTTGAAATCAGGATTTTCAACCAGTAGATTGAAGAGTGGTATTCACAAAAGCCAGCTGATTTTACCGCTGATACATTTCATGACGAGTTGACTAAATTATTTAACTTTGTCGGTGGTTGTTATTCTTTCAAGCAGAAAGTGATAAAGTACCAGTTTGCTGATAGAATGAGAAAGCAGATATTTACTCCAGTAGCTAAATTGAATTGTCTTAAAAAGGATCGCTTTCGGTAAACGGATAAAGTGGATATTGAATAAAAAAATTATTAAATTGATGCAAATTAGAAGTAGAACTGAAAAATTGTAAATTGATAGCGATCAAACATCGTTTAAGGCTACACAAACTGCTCCTTTATGGTGACCGTTATATTGTCTAACAGTTTCGCTATTAGATAGATCCCATAATCTAACATAATGATCCGAGCAAGCAGTTACTAAATAAGCACTATCTGCACTGAATGCACAATCCCAGACCCATCTTTGATGGCCTTGAAGGGTAGTCTCTAGGCTAAAGTTATCTTCAGTAGACCAAATTCTAGCGGTATGATCAGCTGAACAAGTAGCTAAATGTTTCATATCAGTCAGTAATACGACTCTAGTTATATATTTCAGATGAGATCTAAATTTTGTCACGGGAGTTAAAGAAGTTTCTTCACGATTATTTTGCATTTTCCATACATAACAATTACCTTTATTATTCCCGGCAACAAGCATTGAACCATCACTAGCAACAGATAATGAATTTATTGGAACGTCATCTTCAGGAATTAAATGATGACTACAATGGTTTTCACCCAAATCCCATATTTTTATATTACCATCTTGATCACAGCTTATTAATTCTCCTTGATTTGGATGAATGACGACTTCGTTCACCGGACAATGATGTTTATAACTTCTTTGCACTGACGGGGACCTTACATCCCAGACTTTCACCGTTCCATCTTCTGAAGAAGAAACCATCCATTTGTTTTCTACTTGGAATGCAAGTGATGTAACATTAGAGCTATGGCCTTCAAAAGTCATGACTGGATTAGAATTATTATTATTATTATTATTATTGGAAGCACCCGGTCCCATGGAAGCCACCGAATTAGCAGAAGCGGTACCATTGCCAGAATTCCCCACTTGTCTTATATCGTATAATCTTACGTATAAGTTACCAGCAGCTGCCAAAAAACGTTTATCAGAAGTTATTTCTAATCGATTAACTTGAGAATCTGGGTGCTGAATTGTACGAGAACAAACCCCAGTTAGCGCGTCCCAGAATCGGATTGTGTGGTCGTAACCAGCCGACGCTAAGATCACGGACATGGCTGTATTAATATGTATAAGGGAACAAGGGAGTAAGCTGGTTTAATCATTTCAACGAAGGATTTTTTATTCAAGAATCTGCTCCGTACACCATCAGTAACCAAAAAAAAAAAAATTGAAAAAATTGCAAATTAAACTTGCAAAATCTACAAAAGTTATTAAAATATTCTTTTTTTTATTATAATTAGGTATATATACAAAGCATTGGCAGAGCCAATGACAGTTATCTATAATCTAAGGACGAAGATAAGGCAAGAAGAAAAAGCGAAGCTAAAGTACAATTGAATAAAAAGGGAAATGCATTGGGATCATTCATGTCATATGTCATTAATAGAAAGATTAAAAGTTTTGATTAATGGCTTGTTTTTGTTGAGGAGTTAATGAAATTGGATAGTCGACTTTGAAAACAATTTCCAAATCACCTCTCTGGCCAGGGTTTTTACTAATTGGCATACCTAAACCGGGATAAGTAGTGGAAGAATTTGGTTGAATTGGAGAGGATCTTGAAAAGGGAATTCTTCTACCGTCGATGGTGGTTACTTCTCTATCGAAACCCAATAAAGATTCTTTGAAAGATAAAGGAACAACCATTTTCAAGTTGTTACCTTCTCTTTGGAAAATAGGATGAGATTTTTCTTCCAAAACGAATTGAATAGTTTGTCTTGCTTGGCACTCTGGTTGATAATCACCTTCATTGGCAAAATTGATTTTAGTACCAGCTTTCCAGCCTGGCTTAATAGTAATTTCAACAACCTTACTTTCTTTAGTACCACTGATACCTTTTCTACTTAATTTCATTTTTTTAACTCCACCTTTATACAAATCTTCTAAAGAAACTGGTAAAGTCATGGTAACGGTATCCGGTTCCGGACGAGAACGAGCAGAACGACCACCGGCACCACCAAACCCACCAGGCATACCACCACCACCAAAACTGGACCCACCAAAACTGGACCCACCAAAACCTGAACCGAACATATCATCACCTCCCATACCGAAACCACCCATTTGGGAGAAGATATTGAAGGCGTCATTCTGAGAAAAGGAAGACCCAGAACTAAATCCACCAAATGGAGAAGCCCCTCCGCCAGCAGCAAATGGATTTCCTCCAGCACCACCAGCAGGAGCATTACCTCTAGCCGCTTCTAACCCATAATCATCGTAAACCTGTCTTTTATCCGGATTAGATAAAATCTCACACGCTTCGGAAATCTCTTTGAATTTTTCAGCATCCCCAGTTGGTTTATCAGGGTGATACTTTAATGCAGATTTTCTATAAGCTTTCTTTATTTCAGTTTCACTAGCAGATGGTGAAACTCCTAATAAGTCATAAAGTTTTGTTTCTCTAACCATATTGCAATCAAAAATTTATCCAAAAAACAAAGCAAAAGTCCGTTTGACCCCCGAGTATTCTCTTTAAAGGAAGATGCAATTGGATTTATACTATGCCAATCAAGTGATTTTGTTTTTTCATAGAAAAAAATGGCAATTCTTTAGAGTTTGGGGGTTTTCGCCAGTGATTTTTCGCGATTTTTCTAGAATTTTCTATCAACTAGTTTGTGTGGTGTACGGGTGTACTTCTATTATTTGCAGCCATACCCAGAAGTTGATATTGCATCTATATCTATTGAAAGGATGTTTAAGTAGAAGACTGTATAATTATAACAGATGTTGGCATGTAAAAACCACATAGCTCAGTGGTGAACGTACTTGTGCTACTAAATGAGACAGATAATAGCTTAAAGAAAAATAGAATCCCATCAGTCTTCAAGAATTAAGCTCGGGTTATAGACTGATAGAAGAAAAAGGTATAAATGTATCCAATTGTAGGAACTGTGAAGTAAGATTAAAAAGTGGAGATAATGCTCTTCCGAAACACCGTTGAAAAGGGTGGAAAAACATCGCTGCATTTCAGTTTCAGGTTATTCTCCTTCATTCGCTTAGAATATTCCTTTTTAATCTTACTTAGACCCCCTTTTCGGCTTCTCTATCTGATTCGTCATCTTACATTAGCTAATAAGTGAAGCTTTATGTTATTTATTTAACCACCTTGATTTACAAGAATCTAGCCTGATTGACTTGTAGTATAAGTAAAAAAACAGATAGCTTATATTGATATAACAGCTTGAATAAAGTGAAGCAATCAAGTCAAGGCCATGGAGACACTTTTCATGGCATCAACGTACCGTTAGAATCATATCCCAATGTCATGGGCGACTTCCTCACAAGATAATTGGCCCTAAGGGGCATAATCCGTTTGGCTGAACGCATGGCTTTGCAAGCATTTTCTACGGGCATTGTGGAATCCCAGATATGGTCAAAAGGTTGGCTACTACAACAAAGCCCCCTCTCACTTATTCGCTTTTAAAGTTATATTATTCATTATCAGTTGTTTCTGGTTTGTTTTATGTTTTTTTTTATATATACGCACCTCATCCCTTGGGTTTATAATGGTTCGATCTTTTCTCCTTACTCTAAAATGTCCAGAAGACCCAACTCCAAGTCCAAGAAGGTCAAGCAAGAGGATCCAGTGACCTCTTTGTCCACCGGGGTGGTTCAATTGAGCTTGAATGAAAACGATGTTCGTCCAAAGAAAGAATTTGTGGGATTATTCGATGAATCTATCCCCGTTGACGAATTTCTCGAATTAGATTATAAGAATATCATAGCTAGTAAGAAAATCAAGCCTATTATCAAGAATGCTTCTGATAAGGCGGTGGACATCTATGAAGAGTATTTTGACGAGCTATTTGATTACGACTACACTTATGAATCCATGAAAGATTGGACTAATTGTTTTAAACTTTGTCAAGTCGAGGAGCCTCTTGCTTCAAAAGTTTTCACCATGAGAACCGTTTCACCTAAAAGATACAGAGCATTCTCCAATGAGTACACTGATACTCGTCAACAGTTACTTTGGGCTAAAGTCTTTTCGGATCGTTTGACAGAACTCTTAGCACCTAAAGTGGATGCTATTAGTGAACACACTCCAAATCCAAATGTATCTGAAATTTATCATGCTATCATTAATAAAAGGGACAATATCTTGGGATATGAGGTTGCAATGCTCATTTCTGAGATTGGTAGAAACGCTCGATCTAATCCACCCCACAGATCAGTGAGTAATTATTATAAAGAAAAAGATACTATTCACATAAGATACGGTAGGTCAATGGCTTCGTACTTTGACAATGGTGGTAACACTTACGAGCTTGCTCTTTGGTACTGTGATCAATGTGACACGAACCAAAGAATCGCTATTAATTATATTGTTAGTAATTATAAATCTTTCATGAAGAAGAAGAAGAAGTCAAACAGTAGTGGAAAAGATTTGATATGCGTGATTTACTTAATGCTGTTGAAAATGACCGGGGGTTTGTTTTTGATCATCCTCAACCACAGTTCAAGGTACGTAGAAGAAAGCTAAAGAGAGGTCATGTTTCTCATAATAATCATCAAATTGAGTCTGATGACGAATTCCAGGATCCTTACACTTTTTACACTGACGTTGGGTCAACTAGATTTAAAATGGTACGTGATGAGGATGATAACGTTGATATATACCCTTACTAAATATTATATTAGAATTATATAAAACTAATCTTTCTTTTCATTGGCTAAACGGGCGGCTTTCTTTAAAGCTCTAACACGAATGCTTTTATGCATGTTGAAATTGATGGTATTGGCAATCTTTGAGTAAATACCAACTGAATTTGCAACAGCAAAATGCATAATAGCATGAGTCCAGTAAGGAGTGTTTGTAGCAAATCTTTCTTGAGCACCACCACGGTAACCAACGCTGTTAATGGCGGATTTAACAAAATTTTTAGCATTTGGAATAAGTAAAGAAGGTCTCTTTATTTTAGACATTGCAGAAGTAACCAAATAAGAAAGAACTAATTCAACATCAATTTTTTCAGGAGCCAATTCACCAGCTAAAGCATTAGACCAGTTTTGTAAAAAAGCTTTGGAACCAGAATAAGTGGCCAAATAAGCAGTTGGAAATAAACCACCAAATGATCCCATGGTTAAAATCAAACCACGAATCTTTTTATCTTGATTTAAAGTTTGTTTGATTACTGGAAGAACAGTTTGAGTGATTTTCAAAGTAACAAGATTATTAATAGTGACAATATCGGTTAATTCTTTTAACTCAGTTTCAACAAAAGGGACAGGAATAGAGTGGGATTGACCAACGTTATTGATTAAAACAGTAACAGGCAACCCTTCAATTGCGTTACTGATTTTGATATAATTTTCATCTTCATCGGTAGAAGCATCAAATGCCACGATTTTAGTGGAAACCTTATATTTACTTTCAATATCAGTTGCAAGTAATTCCAACTTGGATTGTGTTCTGGAAACAAGTACGATATTCAATCCTTTAGCAGCCAACTGTAAAGCGTACTCCTTACCTAACCCATCAGAGGCACCAGTGATAACAGCCCAATTACCCTTTTTAGCCCCATATTTCGAATAGTTGGTTGCGGGTAAAATGAATAAATCAAAAACTAAAGAGACTACGCTCAAGGAGAAAGTAGTGATCTTGAACACCCCAATTAAAACAGAACCAACGAGTAAGGATTGGCCAAGTTTACTCTGAGTAATACTCGAAAAATATTCAGCGATTGACATTATGACAAGCTTATAGAGGAGTAGGAAGAAGTTGTTGGCTTCTTCCTTTTTTTTTTTTTCTTTACAAAAAGCCAAAAAAAATACACGGTACCTACACGATTTTTCAAAGAAACATTATATATATATATGATACAGATATATTACAGGATTTCATTAAGGTTATTGCAAGAATGTGAATTCTTCAAGCTTTTCATTGGTAAGCTGGACGTGAAGAGCTTCTCTTTCCATACTTCTATCCAAGGACTGCACGGAGTTTTGTAGTTTGAACCTGGTCAATTGTAATTGGCTTAATTCCTTATCGACTTTGAGCAAATCCTCGTATCTTGACTCAAGAACTGCTTGAGTCTTGGGATCTTTGATGTGAAGTATTGGAATCCAAGGATTCTTGAATACCTTCTGTTCGGGTTTCGAGATTGAGTGTCTTGATTTTGATATCGACAGTCTTTCTGAAGCTGGGGTCGATGCCCTTGAATTTTGAGCATTATCATTGTAGTTTTTCGTATACAGAGACGACCTGGACTTGTCGTACTGTCTGTTGTCATTATACCCATCATTGTACTCATGGGACGAAGCTGAAGTGATTGAAGGTCTGCTTCCTGAACCATTATAGTATCCTCTCCCCCGGTAATTAGACAGCGAGCCTCTGAATCCACCTCTAAACCCACCACGGTAATTGCTGTTATAACTGTGACTACGTGGATCCTCTGCAGCGTATTCCTCATCTGGTCTCTTATCTTCTGGTTCATCATAAGTTCGGTCTCCAGTTCTGTAAACGTCTCTTCCACGATTCAGATAGTACGGTTGGTATCTGCTCGAACCACCTCTGGAGTAGTACAGACTATCTCCACGGCCCCTGAAACTGCCTCCTGATCCACGAACGGGCCGAGAAGAACCTCGTCCTCTATATGAAGAAGTGCCTGGATTATCGCTGGAATTAGCTGACGATGACGAGTTAGATGCTGGGTGGTACGCATCGTAAGCGGAACCCGCCAGCCCTGTACGGTCGTAGTAGTATCTTCCACGGCCCCTCCAGCCTCTATCACTCATTATGATTATGAATTATAAGTATATTGGAAATAGTTTAGAGAAAAGTCAAGTAAATGGTTTTTCTGGTGAAACGTAAACTGCAAACTACTCGGTGTAACCTGCAGATTAGCAACATGCAAACCCGCGGGAGTCAAACTGCAAAAGGTGGACGACCCGGACACCACGCAATCAATATGATTTCCTAATGCGTCCAAACCAAAATAGACTTCGTTTTGGCAACCCTTTGGCTTTACGTGAAAAGCACAAACTTGTAGTGAAGAAGGGATTATGGGAAGATTGAGTGATACTTAGTAAAAGAGGGCATAGAAGAATGCAGCTAGAGCAGGCATCAACGGTTGGACTAATGAAGAAATCGTATTTTGACCAAGTATGGACATCCTTGGAAACGGGAGGAGATATCAGGTTGGATAAAATGGCCAGGTTTTTAACTGAGTTGGAGACCAAGTTAGGGTTAGAGGCAGGCTTCCTAGCTGATGATATCATTATCACGAGTGAAATAGAGGAGTTGGTCGAGGGAATGGAGAGAAGGTTAGAGAAACCCGCTAGTCAAATAAGCATTGAATATGGCGATATGAAAAATATCATGATCTCCTTGTTAAAGGATATCAAGGTGATAGATTCGAATCATGGGGTGATATACGGAGGGTTCAACGATGGATATGAGTACTACCAGGATAATTTTAATAACTATATATATAAGGAAACCGGTTCGATGTCGCTGACGCCATCGAGTTATTCGTTGAGCGAAGATGATTCTGATGAAACTGCATCTTTAATGAATAATTACTCCAAGAGTGAGATGGTGGTGAATAAGAAAACCATCTTTAACCTTAACGAAATCTTAGAAGAAATCAATGATCACCATTCATGCATTGATGAGTCATTCCATAATTTAGAAACTCGAGTGAATAATCTTCATTTAAGAAATTATCAAGACTTACGCCATTTGAATCAACTATTGAATCATAATAATAGCATCGACCATCGACTAATTGCCATTAGAAGTGAATTAGAGTTACTCCACCGGCAATTCCCCAAACCAAAACTAATAGTTGATGTGCTGGACTTAGATTATACCCCAGTTGTTCCTAAAAGCTTGGTTGGTTCACAACTAAGCCAGGAGGATATTCTTTTCCTACAGAGATTCAACAGCAAAGCCCCGCCGACGAAAGACTACTCTACTTTGTTGATATTGGCGATTACTATTGTTACAATCATGGTATCTTATTATTTTGCCATTTGATTTGCATTTATTACGAAATTAATGAATACGTATATAGAAAACAAAATCTATAAACTTAATGAAATTTTTTTTTTTGTTTTTTCAATTTTGATATTAAGACATTAAAAGACAAACAGTAGTAGTGATTTTTTTTTTTTCTTTTTCAATCCATATTGACTGATCTTGAATAATTATCAAAGTTTTCAGGATCTTCTTGGAAATAAGGATGAACCAAGGCTCTTTTAGCACTGATTCTACCGCTTGGATCATAAATCAACATTTGTTCTAATAAATCAACCCCATCAGAGTCTAAAGTTGGAACAAATTCAGCCAAATTCTTCTTATTCCATTTAGGGAAAGTAGGTTTAAAGTCAGGTAAATAAGTAACGTCTGGCCAAATTTCTTCAGTTGGAGTACCTAAGATTCTGAAAATTCTAAATATTTCATCAATTTCAGAATCTCCTGGAAATAATGGTTTTCTATTACACATTTCAGCAAAAATACATCCAACAGACCACATGTCAACAGCAGTGGAATATTGTTTACCACCCAACAAGATTTCTGGAGCTCTATACCATAAAGTAACAACTTCATGAGTGTAAGCTCTTAATGGGACACCAAAAGCTCTTGCTAAACCAAAATCAGCTAATTTCAAGTTACCTTCTTTATTAATTAATAAATTTTGAGGTTTCAAATCTCTATGCAATACTCGATGACTATGACAATGCTTAATTCCTTTAATTAATTGGTTTAAGAATCTTTTAACCATAGATGATCCTAATCCAACTCCTTGTGGAATTGATTCCATATATTTTTTCAAATCCAAATCCAAAAATTCAAAAACTAAATATAATTTGTGGCTGTCCGAATGTATTATATCATATAATCTGACTATATTATTATTCTTCATCTCTTTCAATAATGAGATTTCCCTAATTGCTGTTGATGGAACACCTTCATCTTCCAGTTCTAATCGAATTTTTTTCAATGCAACTACTCGATTATTATGTTTTGTATCTAATGCTTTATAAACAACCCCATAAGTACCTTCTCCAATCTTCTCCTGACGTTGATAATCTGATAATTCAACCATTCTATCTACTTTGTCTGTATTGTAGAAAAGAAAGTTAATTTAAACAGTTCGTTGATTTGAATCAGAACAACGTAAACAAAAAAAAAAATTACAGTACTCAAAGACAAAACGCGCAAACATTTTACCCCTTTCATCTCTGACAAAGGCTTTAGCAAGTGGATTTAAGTCAAAGCATATAAGCTGAATGGGCAGAAACATGCTTTTAAGCTTGCAATAGGTCTGATTATGCCTGAAGTGGGTTCAAATAGGCCTGAAATAGAAAAACGTACAAATAAATTAATGTAATGCTATGTATTAGTTAGTCTAGTTATGTTTACCTTCACCGGCTTCACAAACTTTGATTTCTCTACCCCATTCACTATTTAAGATCTGTTTACCATTAATTCTTCTTTCAGGCTTTGGATCTAAGATAGAATAAATGACGTTTCTACAACGGGCCCTTTTCAAAGATTCAATTGGTTCATATCCTGTAGCATCTTTTCTTTTAACAAGGTATTCTTGGAAAAATTCATCCTTTTTAGCATCAGCCAATTTCCATAATTGACGGCCAGTTCTCATTGCCATATAGATGACTCCACAAGACCAAATATCAACACCTCTTGGATCAAAAGAAGATTGACTGAATTCTTCGGGAGCAATATAAGGAGAAGAGCCACAAATACCTTCACTTAATTGAATATCATCTTCCCAGGCCATTTTAAAACATTCACCATTACCAAAATCTGTAATTTTCAAGATACCATTTTGAGTTAATAGTAAATTTTCAGGTTTTAAATCACGATGACTAACACCCATATCATGCATATAGTTAACACCTCTTATTAATTGTTTGAAGAAACAATCAGCTTCAGCGTATTCTAATTTACCCAGAGCAATAATTAAAGTATATAAATCACCACCACTACAAAATTCCATCACTTCACAATAGTCACCTTTAGCATCTTTTAATAAATCCAAAGTATCAATGATATTAACATGTTTTAAAGATGATGATATACAAAATTCACTTGTTAAACGACGACTATATTTTTTTTCCAGTTCTTGAGGTTTTCTTTTAAATTCTTTAACTGCGTATAATATTTCATCATTAGTTATTGAAGATACTTCTTCATTTATTGAGCCGATTTTTTTATGGGAAATACGAACAACTCCAAATGAACCTCTTCCAATAACTTCTTGACATCTACCATATTTTTCAACAAAAGACCTTGAATCTTGTTTTTCCAGGGGATCTAAATATTGTCCGTGGTATTGACCAGTATTACTTTTAACTTGATTAACCAAACCGGCAAATAAAGTAGGAGGTTCTTCTTTTGGACTTTGATTTTGATTCTGATTCTGATTTTGATTTTGATTTTGATTCTTCAATATTTTGGGCACCGCCAGTTTTGCTTCGTCTCTTAATTTTTTAGCTCCTAATAAGTCTTTTAACATATTCAGTAATTTTTCTTGACGTTTAGCACTACGTAAATTATGTTCATGATTACCATTTTCCAACATTCTAAATCTTGGTTTATGATTTACAGATACCGATGAAGTTGTTGATGGTAGATTACTTGAAGAAGTATTTGGACTTAAATTTGGTTTAGTAACCGATGAAGAGTTTCCTTTATTAGTGGATGATGAGCGAGAAACTGGGTTTGATTGAGGACGTGACGGGTTATTGTTCGTGGTATTATTATTATTTGATGAATTGGTTTTATTTTTATTTGTAGTGGAAGAAGAACGAGAAACTGAAGGGGATCGTATTGACTGATTATTTGATAATTTTGCATGTACAATATTGGATAAGTTTTCAACTGATGAGTCCCGGGATGATAACGGAGGAGATGCTGATTTCAAAGTTGGTGATGCTATATGAGCAGCACCAGGACTTGATGGGGTTCGAACTGGTGAAATTGGGTGATTTGAAGGATTTTCATTGGGTAAAGGACTAACAAAATCATTCTCTTGTTGAGATAGTATGAAATCTTCGTCATTGGATATATCATGATCTTGAGTTTTCCCATTCCCACCATTATACTTTTGAGCTTTTCCATTCCCACCATTATACTCTTGAGCTTTTCCATTCCCACCATTCAAATTAGATTCATTAGCATTGACGTTAACAGTTGGTACGCTATTTGACAGCCCGAATATCTTGCCCAATCCCAACTTTGAAATCGTTTTTTTGGATTTGGAGTCTCCCATGGTATCGAAACTATGGTAAACCTACCCCTGGTGTTATAACAAGGGGCTAATTGATGCTATTAATCTGATGATTTGATGACCAAAGAGTGTCAGTTTTTTCTCTTCTTCCTGTTTTTTTTTTTCTTTTGTTCCTTTGACTCTTTTTTTTTCTTCTTTTCTGCTAACAAAACAAAAAAAAATTTTGTAAAAAGGATTTTTTTTTATAGAAAAATAACGCATTCTTTGTCTTCAAAAATAAACCGGTACACCATTTTAGCATGGATCCGTACACCTGTTGCCCTTGACAACCCTTCTCTCTTTTTGCAGCAGCACGAGCCGGGGAGCGGCTGCATCCGTGCACCAGCACACTTGAGCGGGCCTACTAAACCCTAATAAGTGAGTTCTTGTCACAATGCTAAATCACCATATGGCACCAAAACAAGATAAAAGCGTATGTTGTGACACCAGGAGGGGAGCGTAGGTTGCTCGTATTTCAGATACTGCTCCCAATCAGGCGACGGCATGAACTATTCTAGAAACACTCTCGGATGATAATGGTATTGTTTAGTTTAATCAGAGTAATTAAGGAATCCCGCGTAAGCTCACTGGCTTTTATTCACGTGAGGATTAACCAAAACCTTAGCCGTTGGCGTTTTGGTGAATATTTTGTAACCCTCGCAAATGGCACTCCATTTAGCCTGATTACGGTGCATTTAGCCTGATTACGGTGTTTAGCGAAGTAGTCAGCCCAACTGTGGCAAGATCAAACTTTAAAAATTATACGGCCCCCAATAACATTTCTAATTCATAACAAACACATTTCACAATCGTAGCAAAAGTCTTTTCATATTCTTTTGTTCTCTTAAAGCCTTTTGTTCCTTCCGTAATATTTTCCTTTTTCTATTATGTAATTTCGTTTGTCTTTTATAATACAATGGTGGGAGGAACTTTAAAAATAAAAATAAAAGCTGAAATCATTTATAATTTCTCTTTTTTAAGTGTCTCGTGTATGTTGGATGCCTCCTTGTAGTATATATCTGTATTAGTGTATATATATGTGAACAAATCCTCCTTGAATCTCGTATCCATCCTTTTGGAATTAACCTCTCTGTTCCGTCTCTTGTATTTTATATTGGGAGTTGGTTACGTTTTTTATCAAAGACCAGTCACGTGCCGCTCGTTATATTTTTTTGGATTTTTTCTGTTTCGGTTTTAGCCTTTAATTATTTTTTTGTGTCAAGTTGTACTTTGCAGCCCTTTTTTCTAGTTAGTCAATTGTTCCTTTTGAACTTTTTTTTTTACCGCTAAAACTCAGTCAGGGACCCACGTTCGCTTTAAGGTCCCCACGAGTGTACACCCCTTACTGGATAATCATTTGAATAGTCGTCGAAGCCCAATTAATTAGCATACCTGATTTGGACTTGGTGGTCTTCGAGAAAGTATAAGTATAGGTGAATTTGCAAGAGGAAGTTTGCCGGGAAAAGCATCCATATTAATCAACCAATCTGCAAAATGAAGTTACTTTCAGCACTCCCACTTCTTTGCAATATACCATCTCTAGCGATTGCCGATCACCAATCGACAATCTTCAGTAAGAGATCCACGGTTTCAAACCCAGAAAACTACGTTGACGTCTTCACTGGAACTGAAGGTGGAGGAAATGTGTTCCCCGGGCTGGCTCGTCCGTTTGGGATGGTCAAGCTTGGAGTTGACGTGATTGACTCTTCTAGCGGGAACGCGTATTCGGGATATGCTCCAGACGGGAAAATCTCGGGGATTTCAATGATGCATGAAAGTGGGACTGGAGGTGCTCCTCAATATGGGGTTGTTGCTCAGTTACCTTATACCGATGATATTGATTTTGCCACAGAGTTAACTTTGGATCGTCAATCCGCTGACTCGGGAAGTGTTGGTCAATATCAAGTTAACTTTACCAATGGAGTCAACGTGGAGTTGGCTGCTGCGGATCGTAGTGGTATTTATCATTATAGTTTCCCTTCCAATGCTTCTGCTAAGATCTTGGTTAATGGTTCTCATCATTTAAGTTCTCCACTGAGACCCTGGTGGTCCCAATATTCAGTAAATGGATCAATTGAGGCAAATGATGATTTGTCTCAATATAAAGGTTCTCATACTTTGAAAGGTGGTTGGGGTGAACAATCTGATTGGACCATCTATTACTGTGGGGACTTCGATACCAAACCAACTTCAGTCACTAGTTATCAAGGTACTAACGTTAACGAAAATAATGGCGAATCTTCGTCCACAAAACAAGACGATTCCTTTGGTTTGGTTTTCGAATTCGATAAATCGGAAATAAAACTGAGAGTTGGTATTTCTTTTATTTCAAGTGATCAAGCCTGTTCAAATATTAAGAATGATTTTGGTAATGATTACGATACTGATCAAACCATCAAAGATTCGATTTCAAAATGGAATGATGAAGTTTTCAGTAAATTTGAAATTAATACTAATAATAATGATACTTTAACTGATATTTTTTATTCCGCTCTTTATGGCTCTCATCTTTTACCTTCAAATCGTACTGGTGAAGCTCCTTCTTGGAATTCGGATGAAGTTTATTATGATGATTTCTTCACTCTTTGGGATACTTTCCGTTGTCTTAATCCTTTATTCAATTTAATTAATCCAACCAGAGGAGGGGAAATTGTTCAAGCAATGACTAATATTTATAATCATGATGGTTATACTCCAGATGGTAGATCGGCAAATCAAAACGGTAGAACTCAAGGTGGGTCAAATTCTGATATTGTCATGGCTGATGCCTATGTTAAAAATATTGATGGCATTGATTGGGATAACGCTTATCAAGCCATGAAAAAAAATGCTGAAGTTCAACCTCCTTATAAATATGATCAATTTGCTCCTGATGCTTCTAACCAAGATGGTAGAGGTGCTTTACCAGATTGGTTGGATTTGGGTTATGTTACTAGAAAGTATACCAGATCAGTCACTCGTACTATGGAATATTCATATGATGATTATTCCTTATCAGTGGTCGCCAAAGGTTTAGGTAATTCAGATGATCATGAAAAATATTTGAAAAGATCCGCTGGTTGGCAACATATTTGGAATAAAGATGCTTCAACTAGTAAATTTGATTATACTGGATTTGTTCAACCAAAACAAGAAAATGGTTCTTGGGCCGATGATAATTATGATCCTTTAAGTTGTGGTGGTTGTTACTGGGGTGATGACGAATATGAAGGTAAGCCAATTGAATACGGTTGGAGTGTTCCTTGGGATATCGAAACTTTAAAAAATTTAATTGGTTCGAATGAAACTTTTGTGAAAAGATTAGATGATATGTATGCTTTATATGGATCAGAAGATATTGTTGACGTTGGTAATGAACCAAGTTTCTTGACTCCATATCTTTATAATCATGATAACAAGAATTATAAAACTGTGAACACTATTAGATACATTATTAATTCTAAATTTTCTAACGGTAAAAAAGGATTACCTGGTAATTCTGATGCTGGTGCCATGCAAGCATGGTACCTTTTCGGCTTATTAGGTTTTTATCCAGTTGCTGGTACAACTACTTATTTATTATCTTCTCCTTTCCTTCCTTATTATGTTATTAATTTGGAAAATGGTAAAAAAGTTGAAGTGACTGCAAATAATTTAAGTTCCGAAAATTATTTCATTCAAAGTGTTAAGATCAATGGTGAATCTTGGAACCAAAACTGGTTTGACCACGATGATTTATTCAAAAATGGTGGATCCATTGAATATGAATTAGGTTCAGATCAAAAAGTTTGGGAATCTGGTGACTTACCACCTTCTCCAGGTCATTACACTTTGCAAGATTAAAAGTTCTGCTTTTCAGTTTTTCCTTTCTTTTCAAAACAGGTAATAATCTCTTACTACGTTTTGATTAGACTCTTGAAAATTTTTTCTTCTTCTTTCCTTCGTTTCTTGTATTTTCTTTTTCTGTCTCGGTATATAGTAAAATGGATACCCTTTTATCATCACAGATTGTAGCAAAAAGATAATCTCACCCCATACGCAACAACTAAACAAAAAAAAAAATGCATGAATGCACCTAAGCAAAAAAAATGTATATAAATAAAACAACCCTCCTAAGCGAACACAGGTCTTCTTTATATTCCCAAATGGCAGTCATATCATTAATGCAGCACTATCTTCAGTATGTGCAACCGTATTTCCAGCAGTTGGCGTCGTTATTGTACTCGGCGGTCAAATTCCCTGTTAATTATCTTGTCCTACTACCTTTAAGTATTCTATACCAAGTCATAAATCATTTAATCATCATACCAACGTTGATAGCCATACGTATTACCATCTATGCCATAGTGTACCTACCATTGAAACCGGTGTTATTCATATTGGGAATTGAGCTCGAGGCCGGCCTTTCAGTTGACGAATCGCTCTATAAACTAATCATAAAATCCTGGCCCCATTTGGTTTTTGCAAGTTTGCAAATCACTCATTATTTCATAATTTGTTTGATTTTCGGGGGAATAGTAGGAATATTCAGTGGTATTTCGTTATCATTAGTGTCCTACTTGTTGACCAGCCTCGAAACCAAAACCATTGAGTTCATTCAAGGTAGCGAAACAGCAATTTCCATAAGGAAAGAACCCCATACTCCATATTTAGATAAGTATATTGATAAGATCTTTGAGAATGATTCTATTTCCACTTCCATTAAAAGGGATTCTCTGTCTATTCTAAAGCATCGTGATAGAAGAGGTGACAACGGCTATCTGATGCCGCTGATTAAACAGGAATACCAACCACTAGCTCAAACCGATAATGATAGTAGTGCTAACATATACGAAGACGATGACGGATACAGCTACTCCATTTATGACTCGAAAGTGAAAAAGGAATCAAGAGGATTAGAAGACTATTTCCCGCTGGTGAATCACGACAGCAAAAGCGATGATACCGATGATTTCAGTGACGATGTGTTTACTAATAGACAATTCACCGATTCCAATACCATAAACACCGATGCTACAATCCATGAAGATCAGGAGGATGAAGATAAGGCGAATAGCTGAGGACTTGTTGCAACTCCCAAACAGATTTGAGTTTGATTTGGAGGAGCACCGATTTTTTTTTTGCATTTAAAATCACCACTTTCCCGCGAAATCACTACGAAAGTTATACATCACATTTCAAGTTTATTATCCATTTGGCATTGGTTATGTATAGGCATATGTCGACGGCAGGCATGGCAGGGCCAGCTAGTAGTGGTAGTAGTAGCTGGAACAGTGGCGACGAAACCGGCTCTATGGTGGGGGTGAGAGGATATGGATTTAGCAGCCAATACAGTTCAGCGCCCACCAGTGCCCACTCAATGATAAGTTCGGTACCCTTGGTGGATGAATTCCCGTTTCAGATGGCGGCGAACAGAAACCGATACAGGTATATGGTGGGGAATCAGAGTGGCCCAAGCGCTGAAAGGGTCAAAGCAGATGGACTTTTGACAACAATACGGTTTATGGGTCCATGGTTAGCGGTAAACCACTCTGGTTTGATGATTGACGGTCAGCGGGTCAGGCTAAACTCCACCAACAGTGACGAGGTGTTGCTAGGCCGGACGTTGATGAAGAAGCTAGAAAAACTGGGGTTGAATAAAAAAACCAGAAGAGGTCAATGTAAGGATGAAATGGTATATAATTGTCAAGTTGATTTGAAGATCAAATACAAAGGGCGAGATTTAAAAGTTAGGATGCATGTTATTTTAATAACTCACAAATCTATATCCACGGAGGTTGTTACAAGGTACTTGAAGGAGAAGGTGATTGAAGACAAGAAGCGGCACTGTTTTAGATAATAGGATTAAAGTTGTGAAATTGGTTTGTTTTGTCAATAACTTAGAATTAGTATTATAATTCAGTTAATGGTCATACGAGTTCTTTTGAACACTGCTGTAGGCATTCTTTTTTTTTACCTCAATAGAGTGCACAATTAACAATGCATCAAAGGAGTTATCGTCAAGCATTATTACAAAATCGAGTAATATTATAAATATAATGAATTAAAGAAATAGATAATTATGTAGATAAAAAAAATGCAAAAAAAAAGACAATCCTTTTTACAAGTTTTTGGGGGTAGAAAGAAAAGTGAATGAGTAATTAAAAAAAAAAAAAAAAAAAAAGATATAACCAAAAGAAAAGAAAAAGAAACGAAGAAACTAAGAAGCACGGAAGCAAGGAAACGAAGAAACGAAATAAACGGAGAATGAAACGAAGAAAGGAATAAAACGTAGAAAAGAAGTATCATAAACACAAGCACAAGAGTAAAGAATAATTAAAAGAAAAAGAAAAGAAAAAGAATAACCAGTTTTCCCCCATGAAAACCCAAATCAAAAGCCTATTATTTTGAAGAATTTTTTAAATAATCAGTGTAGTAATTACCAAAGACGTTCCAATGAAATTTCACAAGAGTAGAAATTCTAAGGGCGATATTATTTGATTCTGAATTAATTTTTTAGAGTCTTTATTTGAGTCATTTGATTGATCAGGATTTGAATTAATTAAAGAATTTTCAAATTCTAGATTGGTGATTATATCTTTTAATAATTCTTTAAAAATTTTATCCTCCATTAAGCCATAAACTTCACTAGAAGGTTGAATTTGTTTTATTAACCAATTACAACTAAATTCAATCATTGATTTTGGTAATAATTTAACTGATTCATTAGTCAAGGGATTAGTAGTAGCATTTTTAACTAATTGTAAAGAAATGGCTTGAACATTTCTGGTCCATTTAACATTACCATTATCATCAGTAACTATAGCCAAAATTTCTTCTTGAACTTTGTTGATATTGGAAGGTTTAAAAGATTCATTTCTATAATTTGATGAAGGGGAATAATTTAATAATAATTGTTTATATAAAACAACACATAATTGAACACAAACTAATTGACGTACATCAGCACGTAATAAAACCAATCTGGTATGATCAAAAGCTAAAGTGGAAGGAAATTCAGTAGCCATATTACGACAGGATAATAAATCGATAATTGAAGAAGTAATTAAAATTTTTAAGTTTGAATTTGAAGTTAAATCATTTGAGTCATTTAAAAAATGATTTATACTTGACGAATTTTTCTTTTTCTCAACGTTTTTATTGAACCATTTGAGAGAATCATTAATATCAATTTTACAATGATTGATTAATTGATTAAAATAATCTTTTTCAAAATCAACTGCGGTTTCAGTTAAAACTGGTCTTAAGATTCTAATTTGGTGATTAGCAACATCTAATTTCATGGCTTCTAAAATTGAAAAAATCATTCTTAAACCTTGAACCAATTTTTCAACCGAATTTGTTTCGTAAGCATTAACAAATTTTAGTATCATATCACTAACCCATTGGTCTCTCATTGGAGCACAATGACTTTTGAAGACTTCTCCCAACCATTTGGCCAAATTAACAAAATCAAAAGATCCGTGATTTAATTGTTGTATCAATAAATCAATATCCATAATTTCATTAACTGCCGAGCGATCTTTATATGGTAATAACGATAATAATATATCTCTCAAAGTAGTAAATAAGATTGGTAATGAATTAATTCTTATTGATTTATTATTTGGAATGAAAAATTGTTTACATTCTTTTTCAATTTCATTCCAGTATTTATCAATGATGGTCTTCTTTCTTCTACCACGTTCACCGTCTAAGTTAGGTCTGAATTGTAATTGAGGGTCAAACAAGATATCGTGTCTTAACTGAGGGTTCTTCAAGATTTCATGCAAGTCAATTTCTTTTAAGCTTTGCAAATTTATAGGTGGTAATGAGATATTTGAAGAATTCTTTGGTTTACTTTGATGATGGTGGTGATGATGAGCCGATGAGGATGCAGTGGTGGTGGTGGTGTTTACTTTCAGATTTGGAATATGGTGTTGGAACACATGACTACGATTGGTAGGATTCTGATAAGTGATTATTGGTAATGAGCGAGATCTGAAGCGACGAATATATTTGGGTGCTTTATTTTGGTTTGAGTTGGTTAATGGTTTATTGTCAATGTATTTTTTCAATATTCCGGCGGGAGGAGCCACTTGGTAAAGTTTTTTCAATGATTTTTTCATTGGTTGATGTTGTTGCTGTTGCTGGGGTTGTTCTTGTTGTTTTTGCTGGTGGTGGGGTTGTTCTTGTTGTTTTTGCAGTTGTGGTGGGTGTTGTTCTTCTTGTTCATCAATGTCCATTTGAACCGGGGTGTTGTCGTTAATTTTTTCGTCATGATCATCATTTTCATTGTTATCAGCGTTGGTGGAGGGCGCGGTGGAAGGAGCATTAGCCGAGGCGTCACTACTGGTGGAAGAAGAGTCCAAGGCCAAGTTGGTATCGTGAGGATCCACTTCGTCCTGGACCGGGACCAAGTTAACACTCGATTGGTTCTTCATTGAATAGGTATTATTTAAAACGCCGTTGCCATTGGCGGCAACACTTCCCACACCCACTTCAACGGCGGCGTGGCCGCCGCTGTTGGCGGTGGTGCTGCCTACACCACTGCCGGCGTTGGATGCAGCGGTGGAAGCGGTGGAAGCACCCGATTCTTTCAATAACTGATGATGACGTTGCAAAGCAGCCAACTGCAGAGGACGGCGGTATTGATGTAGATTATGATGGTTCCGGTGTAAGTTGGAAGAGGCCACGGCCGCAGCGTCCAACCGAACCCGTTTCAGCTGATCCGAAGGACTGGATGCTGAGTTTCTCTTACTGGATGAATCAAGAAACACTGAAGGTTGTCTAAACGGAGTATCTTCTTGAAACACCTGATCGTTTTTGTCGTTGGAATTATTTATTTGCGAATTCATCAAAACGTTAGCAAAGCGGTTTCTAAATGGATTATCGGGGTGTTGATGTGTTCTGGGGGTATTGGTAAGCTTTAGAGATTTATTGATAAGTGTTAATTAAAAGGAGTCAGAAGAAAGAAAATGAACTTTTCCTCACTAAAAAAGAAAAATTTGAATGAGCCAACCAAAAAACCACTAACAAAAGAAAAATTAACCAAAAGAAAAATTAACCAAAAAAAAAAACTCCCTAACAAAACAAAAAAACTCCCTAACAAAACAAAACTAAAAAGAAAAATTAACAAAAGAAAAGAAAAAAAAAATCCGCTAACAAAACAAAAAAAAAAGACAGAAAAAAAAAATTAACAGAAGAGAAAAAGAAATGACAAGGGATTAATTAATTTCATTCCACTGGAAAACCCGTAGCAAAAACTGGCAAAAGAAAGCCCCGGAAAAAGAAATGATTAAATTATGGGATTCTCATTGGATACTTGAGATGAGGGCAGCAGATTTTGTAGTTGGGCCGGAGCGGTTGAAGGATTGAGCGTTGAGTAAGGACTGAGCAGTGAGCACTGGGTACTGGAGTGAGGATTGTGAGGACTGAGAGGACTGAGAGGACTGAGAGGATTGTGAGATTGAGAGTATTGGTGAGTTGGTGCCGTAAACCAGATGAGATAGGCGTAGTACAGCGGAAATAAAGAGAAAAAAAAGTTACTCCCTCCAGCTTCTTCTTTATGGTCCACCATGACCGATAAACCGCCACCCAGATCCAGTCTGTTGAGTGATCTACTAATACCGCAACAGAAGGAGGAATCAATTCCTATAGCACGGGTCCGTTCGGTGACCCCCACCAGTGACCGAGATGGAGAGAAAAAAATTTTAAATGGTAAGACCCAAACCATATTCATCCACAAATTGTATGATATGTTGGAAGACGGGTCGATAAATCACTTGATATGGTGGTCTTCCAATAACGTGTCTTTCTACTTGTTACCGGGAGAAGAATTTTCAAAAGTGTTGGCGTTGTATTTCAAACATACCAATATTGCCTCTTTTATTAGACAATTGAATATGTATGGGTTCCATAAGGTGAATGATAATTTTCAGAATTCTTCTTCCAGTGACAATGCTGAAGCTGGTTCTTCGGCAGCAAATGATATCACCAAATGGGAGTTCCGTCATTCTACTAATCAATTTCGTAAAGGTGATTTGGAAAGCTTGAAATTGATTAAAAGAAGATCTCTGAAAAATGTTAATAGTCATAAAGAAGTGGTCAATATCAAGTCAATCCCGCCAATCCCCACCTCCAATCCGTACCTAGGGGAAGACGATGATCCCCAAGAAGAGTACCATCACAACTTACAGCAGCAGCAGCAGCAGCAACAGCAGCAACAACAACAACAACAACAACAACAACAACAACAACAACAACAACAACAACAACAACAACAACAACAACAACAACAACAACAACAACAACAACAACAACAACAACAACAACAACAACAACAACAACAACAACAACAACAACAACAACAACAACAACAACAACAACAACAACAACAACCGCCTCCACTACAACATCATCATCATATGCTGCAGCTGCAACAGCTGCAGCAACAACAACAACAACCACAAGAACCCCTGGACTACTTTGATGATTCCCACCTGCAACTGCAAAGCCGCACCCACCTGCAGTCAATCGACCATCTTAGCTATAAACTCTTCCAACTCCATAACAACTATAACCAATTGAGAAATGACCATCTTGCCTTGGCCTCCAAATACGACTCCGTCTCGCTCGAGCTCCATAAAAATCAATTGGACCTCGTCCACTTGGTCGACTTGATCGAACCCTTGCTTGACAAAAAAGACCCCGATCATTCAGAACGCACCAGGACTCCAGTCAAATTCTTAAACGCTGATGACTTGAATACCCTGCCAATGTCAAGACCCTCTATAAACCTTCCTCATTCCAAAAACGACCTTGCCTCCTTCAAGTCCCACTTACTTGAACGGATTAAAAATCGACCTGCTCCCGGGCCTGCCCCGGCTTCCGCCCCTCCAGTCTACCCTTACGTCCAAGTCCATCCTCCAGTACAACAACAGCAACCTCCAGCTAGCCTGTACCACTTGAACGAATTCACCTCCAGATCTTCGAACCCAAATAACATTGTGCCCCAACCCTACCCTCTAAACCCAAATTATACCGTATACAATAACCCCCACGAAGTGGCTTTCCGAAATGTGAAGTTAAATAATAACGACGATTCCTCAAATCATCGCCATCTTTCCATCTTAATGGACCCTTTACAACCAATGCCTTCCACCACCCTAACCACCCCTTCTTCAACCAGAAACAACTCCAGAATTGAAGAATTCAAGAAAAAACCTCCGTCGGCTTCTCCAGAAAATCACCAATACCCGTTCCCCATAATGCAACAACCTTATCACTTACCTCACCCTCCTTACCATTTCTATCCTCCTCCTCAAGTTTTGGAAAATAATCATCGTACCAACTCCTTGCCTAATTTCGAACAACAAAAGAGAGAATTCCCCCCTAAATCAAGTCAAATCTTACAACGCCATTCTCTTACTTCTTTCAATCCCGATTCAAAATTTAAACTTGGCTCATTATCTCCCACAATAGACGATAATGATGAAAATAAAAAACTCCTACCTTCGGTCCACGAATTAGATAAGTCAATCAAAGGTACTTATCTTGAAGATGATGACCGGTTGAAAAAGAGAAAATTATAATATTTCTGTAAATATATAACTTATTCATCTGTATGGAAGGCCCGTACATTTTATTTATATATATATATATCTATATCTACAAAAAAAAAAAATAAAAAAACATCAATAAATAATTATATCAACAACTACATCCTACCATGGCATCCCATTTACCGGTATCCAAATCTTACAATTCACAAAGATTTCGTAAAGTGTTAAACTCGAAAACATCACTCACTTTCAAAAATGATCAAAGCGATATGTTGGTGTATCTCATCTACGTAAATTACTTGAATAAAATGATTGAATCCAAAAATATTACTCAAACTTCGTTAAAACAAAAACATATTAATCTATTAAAAAGATATTCTCGCTAATCTATATACATTTATTTGAAAACCGTGTTTGGGTTTTTCAAAGTTTCAATCATTTCAATTGCTTGTTTTGGATCTCTCTTATTATAAACAAATAATCCTTGCAATTGAGCAGTGCTAACATTATCCAATTTTAAATTTTTGAACTTGGTTAAAAACTCTTTACATAATTCAAATTCATCTTCATAAAACCTTAAAAACATTTTTTCAATTTGATATTCAGTGGCATTATTAATCATTACTTTAAAATCAACTCTTCCTGGTCTTAATAATGCTGGATCTAATTTTTCAGGATGATTAGTGGTCATGAATGTTATACATTCTTCAGCACTGGCTACCCCATCTAATGCATTAAGTAATCCCGAAAAGGTTACTCCTGATGTAAATCCTTTTTCTTCAGTTTGTTTTCTTTTATTAAATGCTGCATCAATATCTTCTAATAATAATATAGATCTTTCGGGAATATGATTCATTAAATGGTTTAATCTATCATCAGTTAAATTGTTTTCGGATAAATTAAGGATACATATATTATAATCTAATTCTCCGGCTAATGCTTGAATATATGATGTTTTACCACTACCTGGAGGCCCGTATAATAAATATCCTCTTCTATATGGTATACCTCTTTTATGATACCAATCTCCACTTTCTAAGAAATCTTTAACATCCTCTAATATTCCTTCACTAATACCATTATCTAATATAACTGATCCTAACATTCTTTTTTTACGGGGATTTCCAAATGGTCTCCATTCAGGCCCCCATGATGTAAATAATACCGTTTTACCTTCTCTGGCCTTTAAGGCCATTCTCTTTGCCTCTCCCAATAATTCATAAAATAATCCTCGATCACGATATAAGGTGGTTAAGGTAACCGTTTCGAATGGTGTCCCACTGGTCATATCAAGTAATTTCCCCGATCTTTCTCTATTAACTAACATATATGCCCCCTTATAATTAATGAGATGTTTCCCTGGCCCTGGAACTAATGAAAACTTGGTACTAATGGCCCCATTGTCATGTTGAATAAAATTGGTTTCAACCGATAAATGACGTGAACTACGATTCTTATATTTTGACATCCATTCTAAAAACCATAAATATGACTTGTCCTTCAGAGGAATTTCCAAATCAACTAACATCTGTCTGTATAAGAACCCCAGTGATTTCACTATCCCTTGTCTAGCCAATGCTAATGATGTTCCTAATAACATTAATCCACCACCAGCAGCAAAATATGGATTATTCACCACCACTTCATTGAATGCCAGCAGCGCCATCCCGCTGATACTTCCGTCGGAATTCGACCGAATCTTTTCAAAATCAACCTGTGGTGATTGCGACATGTCTCTCTATTAGTCTGAACTACTTTGAAGAAATCACTAGATCGATCTACTGAAAAATCGATTTTTCATTCTCCGGTATTCGCTTTTTTTCACATCTCTTGGATGTACGGTTCTTTATGGAACGAGTTAGTGTATAAGAAAAGAAAGAGAAAAACTTGATCATTCGCTATTCTTTCTAATCAATTGGCTTTGCTTGTTTCAATAGTTGATTATTAAGTGTTTCTTTTTCTTTGGATCATAGATTGGTTCTCAATTGACTGGATTGAAGTTTTGTGCTGCCGTTTTTCCCCTTAATTTTAGCTCTATTATAAGAATGACTGTGAAGGATTATCCAGAGAATCAACCGGAAAATAGTGATAGCATTTCAAGTGATAAAGAAGGGAGCAAGACCCAATTGAAAAGCAACAATCCCTTTTTACAATCAGATCCGTCATCGTCATCGCCGTCACCATCTTCAGAGAATGTCAAACCAGCATTCAATTATACCTCAATTCCTTCAGAGAAATTGATTGAATATCCATTTAAATCACTTAATAGAATTATAGATGACATTAAATATACCACTGTTTATAAGAAGAAATGGCCCAATCTGCTGAGTTTCAGTCTTCTTAATTCCATTCCAATTACTTATTCGAGTGATTTATCTCAATTACTTAGTTCATCCAACACGTATAGAGATTTCGAGCTTTTAACATTGAATAATCATCTTGATTATGCTCCTTCTTTTGAGGAAATTGAATTGAACGAAAGTGATCAAATCTTAAAGAATATTAGGGGTTTATTGGTTAATAGATCTTTGAATGAAATTAATCATGTGAAATTCACAATACTTGAACGCAAACCTAGTCAATATATCTATCAAAATATCGATAAGCATGAATATCATTTAATTCCGAAATCTTTAATCTCAAATGATGATTTGAAATCTTTGAATGATGAATCTATCACCTCATTTAATTTGATCGATGACGCTTTCTTCAAAAGTATGAATAGTAATAATAATCATATTTTAAGAGTTTCTATTTATAATGCAGAATTTGAAATCGATGATTTGAAATCAATAATAGATCAAGAATCAATAAAGAATAGATACCTTAAAGGTATTGAACGTAATCCAGACTCAAATTTATCAAAAGATTTAATACCAAGTCCAATTCATTGTTTTCAAACTCTTATAAAGGTGTTGAAAGGTCCAATAAATTTACCGCCTAATCGTCAAATTCAAACAATTAGTTTGAAAAATACAAACTTGGATGCTAAAATTGATATTGATTTATTATTCAATAAACTTTCTTTCACTACGAATGATGACGAGTTGGTTCCTCCTTCTTTAACTACTAATCCATCTTTAAGAGAATCTTATATCCGTAAAATAATGGAAATCATTTATATTGCTAAAAAACTTAAACTTCAGAATCAATTGAATGATTTTGATACAACTTATTCTTTTAGTGATAACTGTTCATTGATTTTTAGAACTTTTGGTGAGGTTGATAAGCATATAAGTATGACCTATATCAACAAGAATAACTCGAATCAATTACCATTTTTTACTAATTTGAGTTGTTGTAGTTATTTCCAAGATGAAATTATTATAAGATGTTTTGAAAATACTATAAGATCTGATCCAGCTAACTCACCTCATTACGTTGATTCCTTGAAAAATATTATTCAATTTAATTCAAATCAGCATCCAAGTAAATTAAGGGCATATTATAATAACTTATCTTCAAGAGGTGAATTAGTTGGTTATAGTGATTACATGGACGCTTTGAAAAGTATTGGTATTCAATTAGCTGGTCCAGATGTTGAAGTTGATGATGATTTTATCGTAGCAATGTATTTCACTGCTTACAAAAATGATAGTAAAAATTATTTCTACTATAATAAAAACTTGAGGATGATAGCAAATATAAGAAAGAGTCAATTTTTATTCAAATTCCTTGATAATGAAATAATTCCAATTGGGCTTGCATTAGATGAATTGGGAGTTGAATTGATTACTGAAGATGAAGTTGTTATAACTGCCTTTGAATTTAGACTCGACGAGCTCTTACAGGCAAGTAATTTCAAAATTAGTGGTGAAGTATCATTCTTATACAAATGTTTACTTTCAGTTGCCGTTAAAAGAAAAAGTTACATTTTGATGCATTACATTGAGACTAAATATCCAAATATAATAGGCCCTAATTATTATATCAATTTCAAAGATGCTTGTGAGAAATTAAATTGTGAAATCTCCACTAGTGATTTTGAAGTAATATCCAAGTTTCAAGAAAAATTAGCTGTTTCTCAAGTAAGTGATACTTACAGTTCCGGTGATGAACATAAAGATGATATCAGAAGCTTAAGGCTGGCCTTGAAAAGTGTCGCTCAAGCCAAGGATTCGAAGATTTTGTTTAGTTTTTTGAACTCAGGTAAAATCGATTCTTCGCTATTACCAGCAGAAAATTGGCCATCCGGATTAGATAATATTGGTAATACTTGTTACTTAAATTCATTACTACAATACTACTTCTGTATCAAACCTTTGAGGGACTTGATATTAAACTTTAATGAATTGGATGTTGATTTCTCAAAATATAAAAATCGTAAAATTGGAGGACGGGAAGTTGAAGAGTCCGAAATTAAAAGATCAATTCAATTCATTTATCATTTGAAACAATTATTTAATGAGATGATTCATACCAATAAAAGATGTGTTCAGCCAAGTAAAGAATTGGCTTACTTATCATTTTTACCATTATCACAACCAGTTGCTTTCAAAACTAACAAAGAAATACAAGCCGAGATAGAACGTGCTGACTTAGAAGCGCGTAGTTCACAAAGCTCTGATGTGGTTGAAGTCCTCGAAGATACCCCTCAAGAAGGGGAAGCCAATAGCAAGGATCAACCAATTCTTATTTCTTCTCAATCTCCGGATCCTGGTGATGGGGATGTTTCTATGGCCGAAGACCCCAAGCCCAAACCTGAATCAAGTGATGAAATGTTGATTGATCTTGGAGATGATGAACTAAAAACTGAAGGCCCAGTTGAAGATGAAAAACATCCCGAGACCCAAATTGAGGCTGGAAAAGAAGAAATAGTTGAAGATAAAGAAACTGAGCCCCAGATCTTACAAATTAGTACTGACCAAATGGAAAGCACTATAGAAGTTGGAAGACAACAAGATGTTACTGAGTGTATTGAAAATGTTACATTTCAAATTGAAACTGCATTAGAACCACTATTTATTGAAGAAGATGGCGAACAATTTGACCTTATCAAAAAATTATTTTATGGGAAGACCAAACAAACTATCAAACCAATGGAGAACGAAAACGGATCTAATAAAATAAGAGAATCAGCAGAAAGATTTTTCAGTTTAATCATCAATGTTAGTGATCATCCGAAGGACATATATGATTCCTTGGATAACTATTTCAATGAAGATGTGGTGAGCTTGGAAGAAGGATTGGTGAAGAAAACTCTCACCATTAAGGAATTACCGGAAGTTTTACAATTCCATGTACAAAGAGTTTTATTTGATAGAGAAAAACTTATTGCATACAAATCATTAGAACCGATCCCTTTCAGTGAGCAGATTTATCTTGACAGATATTTAGATACCGAAGACGAGGAAATATTAAACAAAAAACAAGAAGTGTTCAAATGGAAATCAGAGATTAGTTCATTATATGAGAAACGAGATGATATATTGAAGCTAGATCCCGAAACTAATTTATCTATAATTGATTCCTTAATTGCCACCAAAAAATTCCTTGAAGCCAAGATAATAAACCATGAATCATTAAGTATCAAAGCAGAAACTATTCTTGCCATTCAAGATCAAATCGACAGCTTGAAAGATGAGCTTCAATCAATCCATGATCGTTTGAATATCTTACAAGAACAAACATCTAATCAATTCAAAGCATACACTAACATTGGCTACTCCATCTTTGCGATATTTATCCATAGAGGTGAAGCCAGCTATGGTCATTACTGGGTTTATATCAAAGACCCTCATAGAAATATATATAGAAAGTATAACGATGAAATTGTCACTGAAGTTCCAGCATCTGAGGTTCTCAACTTTACTGAAGGAAATACCGCTACTCCCTATTACATTGTATATGTCAAGGACAGTTTGAAAAAAGACTATGTTGAACCACTCAAACGAGTCATTAACAAATGTTAAATATATATATATATAGCCTATGATTAGCTTCAACCAATATAAATATCCGTATAAATATATAAATGTCTATATAATTTTGTATGTGCGAAAACCGTTTTGCAATCTTCGACGCTACTTAAAAAAGATGATGCATGGGGGTTTACATGTGAGACATTATGATAAGACTTAAGAGACTAGCTATACAAAATTGGATTCAGGTCAATTCAATTCATTTCCAATAATCGATTCCAGTATATTAAATTGAACCTTGCTGAAATAGGTTGTGAAAAATATTAGAGGTTGATTGAGATAGATATATTTTGAGGAAGCCGCAATGAAGTTATCATTATCAATCGGATTGCTTGCTGGTTTGACTCAAAGTGTTATTGGTCTACAAGTGAATAATGAGCAGGACTTATACAATTCTTTCGATAGGATAAAGAGAGGTGCAGTATTCAATGATGTTTTTGATATCAAACAAGCATTGGTTGATCAAGACAAAGATAAACCTGACAAAGGTGATAAATGTCCTCCTTGTTTCAACTGTAATCTACCAAATTTTGAATGTACTCAGTTTTCCCAGTGTAATACTTTCACCGGGATGTGTGAATGTCGAGATGGTTATGGTGGTAATGACTGTGCTCAACCTTTGTGTGGTGCTTTGAAGGATGGCAATTCTAAGAGACCTGTTCGTGATGAAGATGATAAATGTTCATGTAAAAAAGGTTGGTCCGGTATCAATTGTAACTTATGTACTACTGATGAGAGCTGTGACTCTTTCATGCCCGAAGGATTGAAAGGTACTTGTTATAAATCTGGGATACTTGTTAATAAAAACCATCAAATGTGTGATGTTACAAACGAAAAAATTATCAAGATTTTAAATGGTAAGAAACCACAGGCTACTTTTAGTTGTAACAAAACTGCAGAAGTTTGTGATTTCCAATTTTGGATTGATGAAAAAGAATCATTCTATTGTGATTTAGATCAATGTAAATTTGAATATGATTTAAAATCTAATACTACTCAATACAATTGTGATAGTGTTAAATGCAAATGTTTGCCTGGTAAAATGTTGTGTGGTGAAGCTGGGTCGATAGATATATCTGAATTTTTAACCGAAACAATTAAGGGTCCTGGTTACTTCAGCTGTGATGTTGATAAAAAAAATTGTCGCTTCTCTGAACCCAGTATGAATGGTTTGATTTCTTCAGTTTTCGGTGATCCTTACATTACTTTGCATTGTAAATCTGGTGAATGTATTCATAAGAGTGAAATTCCTGGGTATGATTTACCAGATCATAATAGATTAACTCTTGGTAATTTAATTAGTATCATTGGTGTTGTTATAATTTGTGGGTTTATTGTGATTACTTCACTTTACAATATAAGTAGAAGTCCCTTGTTCAAGAAATCAGATAATATTAATTATCAACCACTTGAAGGTGAATTAAATGCTTTGAATGAAAATTTCACGCCTACAACCCTAACTTTTGAATCAATCAAGTATAAAGTTCCTAGTGGCCAAACTGTTTTGAATGATATTTTCGGCTTGGTTAAACCAAGAGAGTGCTTGGCTATAATGGGAGGTTCAGGTGCTGGTAAGACTACCCTTTTAGATATATTGGCTGGTAAAAATAAAAATGGTGAAGTCAGTGGGAATATTTATGTCAATGGGACTATTTTGGGGCCCAAAGAATATAAAAAAATTGTTGGTTTTGTAGATCAAGAAGACCATTTGATTCCAACTTTAACGGTTTATGAAACCGTTTTGAATAGTGCCTTACTTAGGTTACCAAGAAGTATGAGCTTGAGAGCAAAAGAAACTAGAGTTATTGAAGTTCTCAGTGAATTGAGAATATTAAACATTAAAGACCGAGTAATTGGCTCTGATTTTAAAAGAGGAATATCTGGTGGTGAAAAAAGAAGAGTTTCAATTGCTTGTGAATTGGTTACTTCTCCTTCAATATTATTTTTAGATGAACCTACTTCAGGTTTAGATTCTTATAATGCAAGAAATGTTGTTGAATGTTTGGTTAAGTTATCTAGGGATTTTAATAGAACTGTGGTTTTCACCATTCACCAGCCAAGAAGTAATATTGTTTCATTATTTGATAAATTGGTATTGCTTAGTGAGGGTGATTTGATTTATTCTGGTGAAATGATAAAGTGTAATGATTTTTTTGCAAGACATGGTTATAAATGTCCTTTAGGTTATAATATTGCTGATTACTTAATTGATATAACTGTTGATCATAAAAAAATTGTTAAACTTGTTAAAAGTGGATCAAGCGATGTTGAAGATCAAGATACCGAAAATGAAGATGTACATGCAGCATTTTTGCAAAGTAGTCCATCAACTCAAATCGATACTACGAGAGAATGGGAGCATTTTGCCGTACATAGGGATGAATATAACTATAATCCAGTTGCTCGTCAAGATAAACAAGGTGATGATACGCTAGTTCAAATAAATAATAAATTACCTCAAATTTATAGCGAATCAGTTTTGGCAATTGAACTTAAACAAGAAATTGAAGATCAAAAATCTAACCCTAGTGCTATTAAATTCAAGAATGAGTACTTGAAACAGGCAAGTTTTGGTAGCCAAGTTTTGATTTTATCTTCCAGAACTTTTAAAAATCTTTACAGAAATCCAAAGTTATTATTAAGTAGTTATATTTTGTCTTTGATTGTGGGTGTTTTCTGTGGTTATCTATACTATAATGTCAGTAATGATATAAGTGGGTTCCAAAATAGATTGGGTTTATTCTTTTTCATTTTAGCTTTATTTGGATTCTCATCTTTAACTGGATTACATTCTTTCTCGACTGAAAGAATAATCTTTATACGTGAAAGAGCAAACAATTACTATCATCCATTGAGTTACTTTGTCAGTAAAATATTTTGTGATGTATTACCTTTGAGAGTCTTACCTCCAGTTATCTTGGTAAGCATTTTATATCCTTTGGTGGGATTAACCATGGAACACAATGGCTTCTTGAAAACAATTCTTGTGCTAGTTCTTTTTAACATTGCCATTTCCTTCGAAGTATTGATTGTGGGAATCATGATAAGTGAACCTGGTACTTCTACAATGTTGGGTGTTTTGGTTCTTTTATCTTCCTTGTTATTTGCAGGGCTTTTCATCAATAGTGAAGATTTAAGATCTGAGATTAAATGGCTTCAATGGATTTCGATATTCCATTATGCCTACGAAGCTTTGGCTATAAACGAAGTTAAAGACTTAATCTTGAAAGAGAAAAAATACGGTCTTTCCATCGAAGTTCCTGGTGCAGTTATTCTTTCCACATTTGGTTTTGATACCTCTGCTTTCTGGAAAGACGTCAGCTACCTTGTTGCCTGGACTCTTACATTCCTCATTACTGGCTATATTTTATTACATCTTTTTACCATTGAAAAAAGATAATGCAAATCATTATCTTCCCTCTTTTTACTCTACAAAAACAACTAGACCCAACTACTGGGCCTACCTCATCCAGAATACATAGAGAAATACATTCACCAAAATTAGTATATATCTGATCTCGTAGATGCTTTGTGAGAGATGTCTCCACCGAATTATCGCGAAAATCCACCCCACATTATAGATTTTTTTTAGCTCGTTACATTATTCTATAAATGGCATTGAAATTACAAGACAAAAAATGAATTACTAATGTCAATTATAAGCTTGATCAAGAAGACAGGTATGAAGCAATCCATTCAACTCGAAAGTGCTGTCAGAGGAAACGAAACTGGCCAGAATGATACAGAAGCTGTATCAGATTCTCAAGATCTTGGACAAGATCAGGTAGATGATAAACCGAAAATGACAATTAATAATCCACCTAGAAACAAGTATAGAGTCGCTGCTCTTTGCGTATATGTTTTCGCTTGTGGTTATACCGATGCAGCCCCTGGGGCCCTTTTGCCATTTATCGAGAAGTACTATAATATCAATTATACTCTCGTTTCATTAGTTTGGATGTCAAATGCAGTAGGATTCTTAATAGTCGCTGCTCTGGCAAGTAAGATCCAGCCGTTACTTGGAAGACAATATTCTTTCATGCTTGGTATATTTTTAAGTGCCATACACTTTAGTATTGTATCTACTGGTTCCCATTTTGCTTTAACTGTTGCTGCATTTGCTTTTGGTGGTGCTGGTCTTGCAATGTGTTTGGCACAGACAAACGTTTTTCTTGCAAATTTAGAGAAACTGACTTTGTATTTATCTTACACTCATGCAGCATATGGATTGGGTGCAACCATTTCGCCATTATTGGGGACTCTTATTGCGTCTCATGGGGTTCCATGGCATTTTGTCTATTTGATAAATTTAGGTCAAATGGTAATTAGCTTTGTTTTAGTGGGGCTGGCCTTTCAAGGTTCTGAAAAGGATCTTAAGCAATTTGAAGCTGATTCAACGGAGGACGAGGTTTCTGACAGTTCTCCTCGTTCTAAATCAACAATGAGAGAAGCAGTCACTAATAGGATTACTTGGATTTTTGCTTTTTTGATTTTATTCTATCAAGGTTCGGAAGTTTCAATCTCTGGTTGGTGTGTTACCTACTTGATTGATTACAAAGGCGGTGATATCAATTCTATTGGGTATGTGGCTCTGGCTTTTTGGGCTGGTCTTACTTTTGGAAGATTATTCTTAACCCATCCATCGGCAAAATATTTCGGTGTGAGAAGAAGCCTTCTAGTAATGTGTTTCATTACTATCGTCGTGGTTGTTTTAGCTTGGGCTCTTCCAACTACGATAGCTGCAAGTACTTTTGTCGCCTTGGCAGGGATATGGATAGGCCCTCTTTACTCTTATGTGGTTGGAACTTCGGTTAAACCAGGAATGTTACCTAGAAAAATTCAGTATACTAGTTTAACAATCATTACAGCTTTTGGTTCTGCTGGTGGGGCCATCTTTCCTTTTATCATTGGTCTCTTGTCTGAGCCTGCTGGTTCATTTGTTGTTTTCCCTGTTTTCCTTGTCTTGTATTCAAGTATTTTTGTTCTTTGGGCAGCTCTTCCTAATATTGAAAGAAATACTGGAGGTAAACCTATGACATTATGGCAGCGTTTGTGGTAGCCCCTGCCTAAATATCAGCTATACGTCCAGTAGCCCATTGTCTTTTGCAAAACCTTCTGTCTTGAAGTACGATTTCCTAGGATCCTTTCTCAAATGCTAGGCAGAGTTTATATCTCTGAGTTTAATCTGAGCTAAATTCGTTTTCGATGATTACAAGCAACCATATATGAATGTGTTTTTAATAAGTGCAAACTTCTTGACTCCTCCTACATAAAAGATTTTAATAGTATCGTTTTCAATGTCTGATAAATGTCAAGACTACTTTTTCTTTCTGTAAAAAAAAAAAAAAAACGTACATAAATTTTTAAATCTTTCAATCAACAAGTCTATATTTAAAGTTTCCTTCTTTTTTCAAAAAATGTAATGTTTAACTTTGGTGTTTCACGAAAGTATCTAATAAAGACCAAATAAATTTGACTAGATTTATAGTTTTAGTGATCAAGACTCCTGCTACTGCCCTCATATTTTTTTTTTTTTGCAATCATAACTCGTTTTTTGCTCCTAGTTTGATAGAAGATGTCCTGATTTCATTTTTACTCTCCATGTCTTCTGACTCGGGGGAAAGAAGGGTATCTTCGTCCATGATTCTATTTCGCAACTCACTTTTCAGTTCTTTATTCGAATTACCTGTACTAAGAAATATAATTGACTGAAGCGTTTCACCAGTTTCTTGAGGTACTAATGATTGACAAACAACATCTTCCATTTCAATGTCTTCCTTTTGGTTACCATCGAATGCTATATTTGTTTGCTCAATGAAAACCTTGGGCCCCATTGAGGAGTCAAGGCTCATTGCTGAGAATTGAGCACTATAATTTTGAATATTAATTTCAATGTCAGAATCGCCACTGGAGAGAAGAGGTGGGAATTCATTGAATAGTTCGTCATCTTTTAAGGAAGGATCATTGAAATAAAAAAGTTTTTTAGTTCCATTATTGGTAATGGTAAAATAGGAAGAATCGTCAAAAAGAAGTTTGTAGTCCATGTTGAATGTTCTAATCAATTTAATCGTGTTTATTGAAGAATATTTGGAATTATTTGGATCATGGTAAGGTACTAATTTAACAACTGCCCACTCTTTTCTCCTCTTAGCACTACCATAAAATTCATCAACGTAAAATGGTTGGGACAAGCAAGCTTTATACTTATTAAACATTTGATTCAGCATATCTTCATAGTCTAGATTAACAGAGCAAGCAGAGTGTGGTGGACTAGCTGTTAATATTTGAGACTTACTTAATCCGAAAGATTTCTTTTCGACTTCGACGATAAAGTTCTGAAGAATATCTATGTTTTGCTTCGATAGCTTTCTGATATCCATTTTCAATTATTCTAAATTCAGGGGAAAGAAAAGCATATAACTCAAGCTCTACTAGCGAGATTTTATAGTAGCTATAATCTTAATAGTTTACCTTGGATATATAGAGTTGACTGACTTTTATTTTCCTTTCTGAAGAAGAGTTAAAATATCTGTAATTTAGTTGCAAAAAAAAAATATTTCCATGAGCTCAGATTGATTTGCACCACAAATCCCAGTTATATAATCACAAATGCGCTGGGCGAGCTATACTTGATAGGTAGTTAAGTTAAGGCATTCGTCGAACTAGAAAGTCACTTCTTGTATGATTGGGCGAAATTTTGGAAAATCATAATTTTTTGCAGAAAAGTTTCAAAATTTCGAAAAACACCTGAATGGTTGCAAAAAAAAAAAAAAATCTACTGAAATATGAAACTTCATGAAAATATATATTTTTATAGTTGAATATTTGAATATATGATTATATGAATATATGAATATGTGAAAAATTATAAACATTCGTCAAAGAACAAAGCCTATGTTTGACTTGAGCATTGATTTAGCAACGTCCGATTGCGATGGATCCAGCCATAAAATATTAAATGCAGAGATTAGGATATCAACTTGCTCTAAATTGAATCGAGATAGTGTCATTAGAAATTCCATGATCAAGTTTTGGGAATCTTTATTCTTAGCTTGTAGACCGATAACAAGAATTGACCATAAACAGCCAGGAGCATATTCGTGATTCTTATAGTATTCATTTAAAAATTTGATCGGCTTCTGGCTCCAGTTGATTAGAACTATGTTTGACATTGAGATTGAACGCTCTGTATAGTTATTGCGAAGAAAAGTTATATAAAAAGCACAATAAAATAAGTAAGATTGAAAATATAGAGCCTTTTCAATACTCATTTCATCACCAATATTAGGGAAATAAAAGCGTCTGTCCATTTTACTAAGATGATCTTCAATTTTGAAAGCAGATACTTTTGAATGGAAACTATTTTTCGATTTTTTTCGATTTAGCTTATGAAAGGTAAGAACTAATTTAATAAACATATTCAAGGAATAACTAGGAATAACAAAATCTGAATCTTTGAAATTCAGTTCAGCATCGAAATTTTTTATTAATGAAAATGGATAATCAATGGAATCATCAACAGTATAACTTGTTGTATATATATAGATGAATATTTGTTTGAGAACATGGAGCTGCTCCCTTAATGCCACATTTTCAAATTCGCCATCATTATCATCACAAGATGAGATGATTTTCATGAGTTTTTTTGAAATTTTGATAAAACTGTTGACAGAATAAGTTGAGAACAATTCCCTTGGATAAAGAGACGACAATAGCATCAAATTACACACTGACGTGAGTAAAAGACATTTATCATTGAGACCTTGAGGAACTTCAATCATCATTTCGTGAAGAATTTGAATGTTCGTATTTAGATTTCGTAATACACTTTCTAAATCAAATAGAACCTGTTTTTTAGCAAACCAAAGTGAAGTGGACGATATAATTATCTGACGAAGTAAAGTTCGACTAACATTGGGGACATCTTCTTCATAATCAAACAAGTTCTCTTTGATGAACCGTACATATATCTGAGTAACTCGTTGGCATAGCAATGGCATCAATTTCTTAGGTAGTAGGAATTCCAACCATTTCACCAAGAGATCCATTTCTGTTGGCTGATCGTTAACTTTAAAGACAGAAAACGGTAGCACATTCACGTTCTTATCATCAAGTTCATCAATATTTGCAAGAATATAGTCTAGTTCATTATTAGGTTTAGTCATATAATCATACAATGTATGATCATATATCACGGTTCTTCTCAAATTATCCGATTTTGAAACATCCCAACATAATCTTATAGTGAATCCCAAGCATTTCAAACCATTACGTTCACAAGTTAAGCAAAAAGGCTTCCTTAAATCACATTTTCGATGTCTTTCTCTGCATGTCCAACACCCAGTAAACGTTTTAGTCTTTGGTTTTTTAATAACCGGAGCTTTTTGTCTTTCAGCAGAAGCTTTTTTTGGTTTTGATTTGTATTTAGCCAATTCATTATTACGACCCATTATAGGCACACGGAAGCCTTGCAAAAGAGTTCTAGTTGTCTTTTATGACTGTTAATATGTTGATGAAGTGTTTTCCGATAAGCTGAAAATTTGGATAATCATTTTCTTTTTACAAATATCTTTCCTAATCACCTTTTGGGTTAGTGGTTTATTTTGTCTTCAAGACTTGAAAGTACCCAAACTTGAAATCCTGGCCTATAAATTGAATATTTAGCCTGCAAATCTCTGCTTATCTTGATTTCCAACTCGTTCATATATTTTTTCTTTCGATTTCGGGCTGCTCGTTAAAATTGTCCGAGTTTGGTTAGTTTTCGCATTCAAAAATAAGTATGTTGGTTTTTCCGTTACAAATTTGATAAAACAAGCGAAAGGGTTAGACTTTTGTCAGTTGAAGGCGTTGAAACAAGGTGTTGTGCTGGCTAAATGGGAGGAAACTATCAGAGAAGGGTTTCTCTTTTTCTTTTTATGTGGAAAGAATAAACAATGTGGCCTGTAGTTGTAAGATTACCAACAGAGGAGATAGTATCCTGATAAAGCGGAATTGGTATGGGATGAGCTGCAAAAAGCACATAAATGAATACCGGTTAACGCTAAAAGGCGAGTCAACGGTGCTGAAATCTAGCATGCCATCGATCGGTTGGGTAAGAAAAAGTTCCGATTGTTGCTAAAGATTTTTATGATTGGACAGTTTGAGCTGCAAAAAACAGCATTTCTTTTAATTGTACGTAACGCGTTCAGGGTTGGTCTTGCTAGAAGTTTGATCGACCAGGATTTATCGAATGCTATACGACCAGTCTTTATCGAAGACTATGCGACCTTCAGACTTGATTTGACTGCGCAACTTCTGTTCTTCCTACTACAGTACGAGAATTTGATAGGATTATGAAGTTTCCTGTTGAATTACATATGTAACTTTGTCCACCGGTAGCATATAGCTCAATCTTACAAAGAAGACAAGGGGCTTGAAGCCATAGGAAGTTGATCGAAGAAAAACAATGTTCGATTGAATGCCATTTTCTGCAACAAAAGCAAACCAAATGTATATACTCTGATTCTGAATATCTTCAACAGCGAGATGAAAGGGCTCCTCATAGTATTTCAATAATCACATCGATGTACCAATTTCGTCATTCATATATCAAAATATTTATTCTTGATATTCAAGTTGAAAAAAAAAAAAAACCAGTGAATGGAAATTCCGAATAATGCAACACACAGCTTTTCGAACCTATGCTTAGTATTTTAATTCTACAATATTGAATAAGTAGAATGACTTGTAGTAAGAGCCTGCCTTATTGATAGTTTCCATACTGGCATAGGGGTGAAAAGATAAAATTTGAAAAAAACACGAATTTCAATTTGATTAAGTTGTAATAGGTTTAGTATTACGTTGATATTGAATTTATTTACAAAGATGTTGAAATAAAGCCATATTGAAAAGGTTTTAAAGAATAATCAAAAAATTAGCTCTTTTAAAATTCGCGCTGACTCAGGAACCGCGGTTCCAAATACAGACATAGAACGGTCCCTTGGCCCAGTTGGTTAAGGCGTGGTGCTAATAACGCCAAGATCAGCAGTTCGATCCTGCTAGGGACCATTTACTTTTTAAATTTCATCTTTTCTTATTTTTTTGCTTAAGGAAATCATTATTGCAATACAAAACATCTTAACTATTAATTAAATATATATTGGCATCAAAAACATTATAAACAATCGTAAGGAAATTAAGATGACAGAGGAAACAAAAAAACAAAGACGATTAAACAAAAGAAAAGGTAACATTAGCCAAAAAAAAACAAGAGACAAGAGAGATTATTCCGAAATGAAGGTAGCTTCATTGAAACCAATACCATGTTCCGAAACATCATCAACTTGAATGGTCATATCATTACAGAATTGGTAGATATAAGGCTTAGTACCAGCAACACCACTGACGATATTTTTAACGAATTGAGGGATTTCAGCCATGACATCAACTCTTTCAACCAATTGTTTTAACTCCCCTTTGACGGAAGCTCTAGTTTCGGAAGATTCTAAAGCTTTATTAAAGTTGAATTGGATTTGATTAGGAACAGGCCAACCAATTTCATCAATTTTCGAATCGATATGATCAACTTTATTATTGATTGAAGCAAATAAGATTTTATCATTAGTAGTAACCACCCCGATATTAACTTTAGTAGTATTATAAGAGATTGGAGTGGTGAATTCCATTTGAACTGCAGAATAATTTTCTGATTGGAAATTTAAAAAATTCCAAGATTTAGCAGCATGGTGAGGTTTCATACCTTGTAAAGCCATAACAAACATTGTATAACCATTTATATCGATAGTGGAGTTTTGTAATTTAATGCTACCTTTAACTGAACAACGAGGCCAAAACAAATGTCTCATTGATCCCCAAGGATTAGCCAAATCATCACCGTAATAAGTGAAACCATCTTTACCGAATATAACCCCAGGAACTAATTTTGAAACGGTTAATTCAACAATTGAATCTTTATTAACGGCAGATTTCAAAGTGTATAAATTATTTTCTTCATTTAATTCAATAGACAAATCTCTAGCGTAAAAATTGGAACCTTCGGTTCTAAACTCTTCTAATTTAGTTGAGGTCCAAGTTATATTTGAATCTTTAGGATCTTTATTATTAAATAATCTAAAAGTAAATTGTGCAGTAGTATGAACCCCCATCAAATTTGAATGAATAACTTGGGCAAACCCAGTGTATCCAGTGTTCAAATCAGTGAAATAGAAGGTTTGAGTTTCAACATTAGTGGATGTTGGAACTTTCCAGTTAAAATCAGCAACACTAGTTTCTCTATAAATTTCTTCTTCATTTTTAATGGTATCAGTAACTGGATGAATTGAATCTGGACCATATTCTGGTTCGGCAGTACCTGCAACAGCAGAAAGCCCTGATTGTACCCACTTTAACATTTTATTTTATGGTTTCTATGAAAAGAAGATGTACTTATTAAACAGACAAAAGAGAAAGAAAAAAAAATTATTCAACAACAAATGGAACAAAAACTAACAGAAAAAAGCTTACCGTAAATAATGAGCTTACTTATTAGTGTAATAAACGAGCAGCTATCGTCTATTTATATTCTATTATGATTACTTCTCTAAGCAATTGCCATTCTGTTGAACCAAATGCTGATGTCTTCACCAGGGATAACTCTAACGTGGTGTGCACAGAGGAACAGCAAAAAAAGCTGCTTATGTAAGTGCCTGGCTTCTGCTTAGGTAATCGCCAATGGATACACTAATAAACTAATACTTGTCTTACCTCCCAGGCACCTTGGTACGGGGGGCTACTGGAGAGGTACCTTATTGCGGTGGTTAGTTTTGTGAATTTGCAGCTTTGAAAGTCAAGTATAAAGGCTTTTGGACACTGACAAGAATGAGCAGATGGAAGAGAGATATGTACAATTGGCAATGCTAATGTTTCACCATGCAGCTGCTGCCTGGTAACTACTGTCTGATATCTGCTAACTGCTGACTGCTGCCTGGTAACTACCAGCTAATTTCTGCCAGCTGACTGCCAATGATTAACGAATTGGCACTTTACAGCTGACCAACAGACACTCTGACCAACAGACACTCTGACCAACAGACACTCTGACCAACAGACACTCTGACCAACAGACACTCTACCGTCAATATCAGCAGTTCTACCATTCCCTTACCAGACCTAATTACATAAGCAATTACATAATCACACACACACTGAAAAAAACAAGATAATCACAAAATCAAGCCTTTAATTAACAGATAACCGTACTTGGATGGCCATTGAAGACAGAGGTTGACCTTACGAAGGTAGTGGGTAGTAGAGAAGTATTGTAAGAGATGTTGTAGGGAAGTTGTAGGATTATGCGAAGTGGTGACTGGCAAGTTAGCGTAGCGTGATAGGCACGTCTGGGTATTAAGAATGCGATTATCTAGAAGGAAACCCTACTTGGTTCTTTCCCGGATAACCATTAGGATGATTTCCAATGCCAAAATCTGCCATTTGAATCCTCCTCCAAGGAGAGATTCGCTAGCGTTATCATTGAAGATCAATAATGACTTGATGAACCACTTCAAAAACTGCATTAAGAGAAATATTATACCCAAATTGGTGATTAAGAATGGTCAAATTTTAATTAAAATAACTGAAGATTTAATATTCCCATGTAATCAAATTCCGGAGAACTTGAAATTCGATATTTATGCCAATGATGAAAGGAATAACTACAAGTTTGAAGGTACGGTTAATAACCGATTAAACGTACTTAATGATTCTAAGCAAGCTAAGAATATCTTGAAAAATTTAGATAATAATCAACCAATAAGTTTACCAAATAGTCCATTACCACTGGCAAATCAAAAGTCATCGCTAGCATTAGACCATAACCCATATAAGATAAATCAAAATGATTCCAAATTAATTATTTTAGAAAAATTCTTATGTTTAATTGCATTGGGTCCAATTACCATAGACAAAATTTATAAAATTTTATCAACGGATGATAATCTTTTGAAAAATTTAATAGATAATTATACTCAAGTGTATGATCCAAATGATTCGTTTATAATTGATGATGTTTTCCCTAATTTGGAAGTGAACGAATCAATCGACAAAAATCAAAATTCTTTGATTTTGAAAGATAAAGCTTATAAAGAATTGAAACCATGGAACTGGAAATGGTTTAATGATTTCGAAAGAAACTTGATCATAAACAATATTAATAATGCATTAACTAGACTAGGTTTTTCGGATACTCATCCGTTAAGAAGAAAAATTACTAATCCGGATTTATCGAATAATTTAAATCCAAGTAAATTAGGTGGAGGTTTTTTAACTTCAAATAAAAAATTTAAAAAATCTTTAACTGATCTGCCTAAGTTATTACCTGATAATAAAATTCTTTCTACGAGTAAAACCACTTCTCCTAAGAAAAGAACCAATTCGAGTGATGACGAAAAGAAAGCGAAAGCTTTGAAGAAAAATCCTGAAGATGGTGATAAAAAGAAAGATAACGAAAAGCTTTTGAAAAATCCTGAAATTGAAAATGGTAAATCCCCTAGAAAACTAGATACTAATAATGATGCAAGAAAAGACGATAAACCAATTGAAAAAAAATTAAAATACTATAATGATTTAGCAATCAAATTTAAAGAAAAATATAACGATTATGAAAAACTATATACTTACTTAAAGAATAATAAAAAATCCGACCAAAAGAAACAATTGATTAAGTTATTCGAATTACATCTGAAATTATCAGAATGGAAAAGAAAACTATGGGATTATAATAATGAATATAAATTAAAAGAAAATATAATGACATTATCCAAGCATAGAAAGACCAAAAATCAAACAACTTCAATTCCTAAAAATGATAAACTTCAAAAAATTTCATTAGATTACTAACTATATAACTAAATAATACAAACTTTAAAGTTCTAATGGAGCAGTGTAGTTTTTCTTTTGATAATCCCAATAAAAGGTAATTTCTTGACTTTTATTTGAAGGAATATCACAAACTTTACCAGCATCAATATCTCCAATTCTATCATTAATATAATCTTCAAAATCTTCTAATTTACAACTGAAACCTGGACCATCAGAACAAGTTGGAATAGGAATAACTGCATCATTAACAATGTATCTAACATAACTTTCATCATTACATTTCAATTTTTCGGTATAAACTCTTGCACCTTGAGGTAAAATGGCTGCATGCTTATATTTATTATCAAAATCAACTTTATCAATTGGTAAATCATCATCTTCAAATAAACCTAATGCACTATGGAAGATATCCCAATCTGAATCATGAGCAAAACTTAACCAAATTTTTTGAGTTTGATTAGTTTCTTTTAATAATTTTAATGATGCATTTAATACAACTGAACCAACCAGTTTAGTCATGTTATTCCCAGCACCAGTACTATAATAACTATCAACATCTTGATAGTATCCAAACCACACGAAATCATTTGGAGTAAATAAATCGCAAAATGGTGATTGTCCTCTAACGTTTAACTCATAAGCACACATTTCAAAAAAATGTCTAACATACTTTGGTTTCAATTCTAAACCTGGATTGTCTTGTTGCCATCTTTTAACAATATTTTTCAAGTATGTTTTAGGGAATTCATCAACCAAATCTTCATTAGCTTTCTTGTCGTAGGTGGAACATCCATGTCTTGGAGTTAAAGAGTTTAATCCGTTTTCACCATCTTCATTCAAGATAACGTAGTCAACATTTTCTTTAGAGTAATCACTTCCTAAGAACCCTCTAGCAAAATATTCGGAAGTAACGTAAATTCTTTCACCGTTACTAGTGAAAATAGGTAAAGTTTCATTCTCATTGAATAAATCATTATATCTACTTCTGAAATAAGCACCATGTCTCATGGCATTTAAAGTACCAGCGTATAACCCTTGAGAATTTTCGCTAGAAGTTTCTCTATCTAACCAATAATCATCTTCAACAAAGTAAGTATAATCATTCAAGAATGACAAATCTCCTTTGAAAGTTTTGCCGTATTCCTTAATTTTAGAAATGGCCTCTTTGAACTTCCCACTTTTTTTGGCAGTTGGATATCTTTCTCCGTGTCTTGACATCAACTGAACTTGTTCAATAGAACATTCTTCTGGGAACTCCAACCCAATACCAAAAGCAGGTGAGTATTGTACATAAGGAGCAGCACCACCCAAATGTCTGATTATATTGAATTGTTCAATCGACGCTTGTTCTGGAGTTGCAAGATCCTGGTATACCGACTGACCAGCAAGAATTATACCCGAGTTAACGAGTTTTGAAACCGAAACCATTTTTCCACCTTAATGATCTCTTTGAGTTTTCATTTTCTACAAAATCCAATGGCTTTCTTCTTGACTTTATACAATGTCTAAAATCTTCAATTTGTGTATCGATGTATTAATCGAATATGCGTTTAACTTGGCTTTATACAATGTCTAAAATCTTCAATTTGTGTATCGATGTATTAATCGAATATGCGTTTAACTTGGCTTTTAGTCTTGACTAATTTCAAATCGTATAACGACTTGATTTGGTATTACTTACGAGGACGTTAGCCACATGCTTCACAATAAACAACGTGGGACGTTTAATACATCAATCATAATGGAGTAATTAAAAACATACAAAGAAATTTCTCGAGCACCAGAATGGAAATTGCAACCTAATTACGAGAAGATGGAGGATTACGGTGCGTACACTACAGAACAAGATAAGTTTTGCAATTTTATTAAGGTATTTTATTTTAATTGGATTGAACAATCAGATGATGCCAATCAAGCGGTGGTTCTTGGGGCTTCGGCGTTGTATTGGCCGGAGGAGTAGTCCCAGTAGAAGGTCAAGAATTGAGGAATGTCATCAGGAACTTTACAATTTTGGTGGAAATCGATGGAACCGATTTTCTTTTCGATGTAATTTTCGAAATCTTGTAATTTACAACTGAACCCAGGACCATTTGAGCAGCCAGGCACGGTTACCACGGCGTCGTTAATGACAAATCTGACGAAGGTATCATCACCGCACTTCAATTTTTCAGTAATTGTTCTCCCACCCATTGGAACAACGTCAATATGACGATAAGTATCTCTAAATTCAACTCGATCATTAGGTAATGGGTTAATTGGATCAAATAAGCCCAAAGCCGCATGGAAGATTTCGATATCGGTATCATGAGAGAAAGTTAACCAAATTTTATTATTTGAATCATCATCTTTTAATAAGGCCAAACTTGCATTTAATTGAACTGAACCGATTTCTTTAGTATAATTACCACCTGGACCAGAACTATAATAGAAATTCAAATCATTAGCGTAAGCGTAATTAACAAATTCATTTTGAGTGAATAAATCACAAAATGGACTATAACCTTTTGAATTTAATTCATAAGCACATAATTCAAAGAAATTTTTAACATCATCAGTAGAAACTTCTAAACCGTCATTATCTTTAGTGACTCGGTCAACGATATCATCAAGATAAGTAGAAGGGAATTGAGAAACGTATTCTTTATTAGAACTACTATTGAATTCAGGACATGCCCAACGAGGAGTTAAAGAATTAACCCCTTGAGATTTTTCTTCACTAACAACCACTTTTTCATACTTGTCATCACTGAATTCCTCCCCAAGGAACCCTGAGTGAAAAAAATGGCTGAATCATAAACTCTTTTAGAAGCAGCAATGAAAATTGGTAATTTATCATCTTTTTGTTTTTCATATAAATCATTATATCTAGCTCTGAAACTAGATCCGGCTTTAGCCAAAGTTTCATATCCAGTGTATGGACCAGGCGAATTACTTGGGGTGGTTTCATATTCGTATAAATCATCATTAGCGTAATAAGGTATACTCATTCAAGAATGATAATGGACCATTGATTGATTTTGAATAATTTTGTAATCTGTCAACCAACTTTTGATGTTTCTTACCAGCAGAAATCCCAGGGAATCTTTCACCATGTCTAGAATAGTATTGAACCTGTTCAACACTGCATTGTTCTGGAATCTCGGTACTGATCCCATTACCTGGATTTTGAATATAGGGTCCAGCAGCTGCTAAATATTTAACTATATTATATTGTTCTTTAGCCAGAAGTGAAGCATCATTTACATCTCTAAATTGGTCTTGAGATGCAAATATCAATCCCGATGATAATATTTTGGATATAGAAACCATACTGCAAATTGTCAGAATAATTAATACGATTCGTAAATACTTTTTCAATCTGAAAAATCGTCTTATGGAAAATCGAGTTATTCCTGGTTTTTCAAATTCACTAATTTCTTCATATTGAAATGAATCCTTCATCCTTTTTATACAACCTATTTTGCTTATTATTAGTAAACGTGGAGTATTAATTTTTTGTAATCAATTCATCAATTTAGAGCTATTAAGACCATTAACTAAGAAAAATTTATTGTATTGTTGCAATATTCTCTTTCTATTTTGCTTACAATTTCAACCTAAAAGGGAACGGAATGACAACGAGCGGATCCGGGGCGATTCAGGAGTCGGACAAGTAGGAAAATTATCAAAGGAAAACCACCTGGTCCTAATCTAAAGCTTCTGTCAGGGTTTTAATATAATTCTTCGGTCCATCACCACCGTAGTGGCGATGTTCGGAGGCAATACCCTGGTTCTGAACAAGTAGCTGCTTGTTCATGGGGTCTCGTGTCACGTGAACCCATCTCACAATACAATAAGCAGAAGGAGTATCAATAGATCCACAAGACCAGAAGGAGTCCTCGTGTGGACCTAAACGTGGGGATTATGTATGTAATTATGTATTATGTTGTATTATGTTGTACTATGTTGTATTATATTGTTTGTTATGTACTATGTATCATGTATAAACTACTTCTTCTTCTTGTTTGGTTTCTTTGGTTGGGACCTACCATTATCTTTGCCTGCACTACCACCAGGTAACATCAATTTCAACTTACTAACCGTAAATACCGACATAAGATCGTTTGTTTTAATTGAATTGAGCATTTCTCGTTCATTGGACCAATCTAAATCAGTGTCTTGACCATTGGGATCCATCTTACGATGAGTGAAGTAGTGAAGTGCTTCGTTTACGGCTTTACCCTTTTTACCCATCCCTGGTTGGATCTTGACTTTATATTTGAATTTATTCAATGAAGACCAAGGTGCAAAAACTGGAATTGGCGCAATTGTAGCATCTTGTGGTTGGGGCTTAACTAAAAATGAATCTAAGATTTCTAAATAATTAGTTACGCTTGATTCATCTTCGTTAACTTCTTCCATGATGTATTTTTGGTATTCTCTTTCTTCTTGTTTTTTCTTTCTTAATGCTGCTTCTGATTGATATTTCTTCTCAAGTTGTTGATTCTTTTCTGTTTCCACATCTTCTTGTTGTTTCTTTTCTTTGGCTTCAACTTGTTTCAATGTCCCCAAAGCATCCATTCTCAATCTTCGTTCTTCTTCATCTTGTGCTGCGTATTTATTGGCAATCTTCTTTAATTTAGCCTTTTTACCTCTAACCTTGGGTGGCTGTTGCTGATTATTGGATTCGTTTTTCTTCTCTTCTTGTTCTTGAACTTTGAGTTTATTCATTTCTTCTTGAATTGGATCAACTATATCGTCTTCTTCATTCTTAGAATTCGTCTTTCCCTTACGTAACAATCTTCTTTCTTTAGCACTCATTCTCTTTTTACCAGTTTCAGGTTCAGCAGATCCCTCTTTAGACTCTGATTCAGTTACAGGCTCCGATGCTGATTCAACGGGCTCAGTTGCGGATTCAACAGGCTCAGTTGCAGATTCACTTACACTAAGTGTTTCTGGCTTTGTTTCAACGGTTTCGCTTTCTTGATCCGCTTCAAGATGTTCTGCCTTTGACTTAGCAATAACCTCCTCAAGATCTCGTTTCTTGTTATCCATGATTATCTGTAATCCATGTTCGGATTCTTTATTTGTTCTAATTTGTTTATACTTTTCAGTAGTATCTTCATCACCTAACCAATAAAATGCAAATCCCATTACTAATTGTGATGGTGGCAAGTACTCTTTCTGTACTTTATAATTAAAATGTCCTGGTCTTATTAAACTACCATCGAAATCCTTTTTGGAAATCTCAGTACCATGCAAGACCCATGCTGAGGTAGTAACTTTCCCATTCCAAGCTTGTGATGCTGACATGGCGAATATACCTGCTTGCATTAATGTCGATGGGGGTAATTCTTCTCCTTTGAATGGATTCTTAATGAAAACAATTAAAGACCCATCAATGTCAGAAGAAACTATCGAATCATTATCATTGAAATGACGATAGTAAATCATATCAGTTTGCAGATCATCTCGCCCCGCTAAACATAAATACCCTTCGCTAGTAACAAACCAATAAAATTTCTCAAACCAATATTTTGGTCTGATCAACTTTAAAGTATCCTGTTCAGTCTTTAAATTTTGAGCTAAATCATGATCAATTTTACGTTGGGCGTTTTTAAGTGCCATTTCAGTACTTTTTTCAACTTTGGCTTGCTTGGTTTCAGCTACTTTTTTCGTTCCAAAATATGTTCTTGCATTTGCAAATGGCGAAAGGGCCAAATCAATAACAACAGAAAGATGTGGGACGATATCCTTCTTTTCTTTTTTAAGTGGTTTCTTCTTACGCTTGGTATTGATTTCAGAATCCGAATCCGAATCCGAATCAGAATCAGAATCAGAATCAGACTCAGACTCAGACTCAGACTCAGACTCGGATTCAGAATCAGAATCAGAATCATCGCTCTTGTTCAATTCATTTTCGTTATGCTCGAATAATGCATCCAACTCTGGTAACAGTAACGAAATCTTATTCTCTTTCAAATTCAATGGTAACTTAATAGTTTGAGAAATGGGATTACCACGAGATTGTTCTAACTTGATCACACTTTCAATATTAGTCCAATCCATTTGTTGGTCTATTAATTTTTGAACCGATTCGCGACATGAATCAACTAAATCAGCATGATACATAATAGTATCCCCCTTTTTAGTGTGTAATTCTTGTTGCGAAACCAAAGATTGAATTTGCTTATCTCTTTCATCACGAGCATGATTCAATCTTTTTGCAGCTTGTTGTTTTTGCTGCTCAATACGTAATGCATACTTGGTAGATTCGAGAGTTGAAAAAAATGTATCAAGGGTCTTATTATAACCCTTCACCTCGGTGAATTTATATAATTCTGAATTTTCTTTATAAGGTATGATAGGATGAAATTCATCATAGACGAATTCCAAATCTTCCGTAGTATCTTTATCTTCCGGGTTATACAATGGATTCTTCTTGGAGACAATGATACCATTAATGGTCGAATCATCATTTTGCGAAGTAATCGAGATATAATCCTTCTCTGCTTGTTCTAATGCCTTAACAACTTGACTTAATTTGTCTTTGTTATCAGAATACTCTAAACAAACACCCGATGGATTTATGCCAAAATCATGCAAAGTTTTTTGGATCAAATCACTAGATAAATGACTTGCGTTTATGAATAATAGTTTATGAATAGAGAAAACTTTTGTTTTCTTCTTTTTATCGGGAAAGTCTTTCTTTTCAGTAATTTTTTGTTTATGAGTATTAATCCAAGATTCAATTTCTTCCACAGAATAATTTCTTTCTTGATACACATAATCCTCCTCAAACAAAGATTCATCGAACATCTTAGTAGGTTTCGTTTACTGCATACCTATCATTGTCACCTTTATCGTTAACCATTCTTTGGAGGGATAAAATCTTACGTTCGTGATCTAATAATAAGATATTACCAGCACTAAAAAATTCCAAGACCAAGTAAAACATCCCATCACTAAACTGTAAGACAAGAACTCTGTCATTACCAATCTGTTTAATCAGTGATAATCTTCTTGTCTTCAAATGCTTTCTCAATTTCGTAACAAAATTAGAAGGTGCTTGCGTAGTACTTCTTTCAAAATCAGTTAAATGTAATTTATTACCGCAATCCAATACCAAGACTTTCTTTGAGTCTGGTACCGCAAACTTCAAAAGATACTGTCTCGAGGAATTGGTAATGTTGTAAATATTCTGCAAACGGTAATTCAATACATTTTTCACCAATTCAGATGTAATGATCTGAAGATCTAAAGCACTGATTCTTTGCTATAAAAAAACATGTCATTGTTAGTTTCTCTTTAACACACTTGCTCACGTTTGTAAATACATACCTTCATATTTACCTCCTTCAAATGAATACAATTGCCAAAAGAAAATTGGAGTTGCAATTTTTCAGACTACCAAAAGTTGCCATTGAGAATGAAAAACTTCGATGAATAAGTCACGGGTTTTTTTGCCTAATCGAAGAGCAATGAGAAACGATACTCTTATCTAAAGATACTAACGATTCCAATTACTTATAGAATGGGTAATAGTCTCGTAAAGGAAGCAAAAGAAGAAACAACCATGGATTTTCCAAAAACATTGAGTCCAATTGTCGAAGCCGTCAAAAAAAATAAGAAGGTATGCTTTTTCCTAGGGGCTGGAGTCAGTACGAGTTGCGGGATCCCTGATTTTAGAAGCCCCAAGACTGGGTTATATGCTAATTTAAAGAAACTCAATCTTCCATATCCTGAGGCAGTATTTGACATTGATTATTTCAGAGAAAAACCAGACGCTTTTTATACTCTAGCACATGAATTATACCCGGGAAATTTTCTTCCTTCAAAGTTTCATTTTTTACTAAAATTGTTCCAAGATAAAAAGTTATTGAAGAGAGTTTATACCCAGAACATTGATACTTTAGAGCGTTTGGCAGGAGTCGAAGATGATTATATAGTGGAGGCCCACGGTTCTTTCGCCAATAACCATTGCATCGATTGTCATGAAGAAATGTCTTCTGAAGAATTGAAGAAACATGTTTTCAATAGAGAAGTGAACAACGGTATCCCTACTTGTTCCAAGTGTAAAGGCTTTGTTAAACCCGACATTGTGTTTTTTGGTGAAAACCTTCCGGCAAGATTTTTCTCTCAGTGGGATGACGATTGTGAAGACGTGGATATCGCCATAGTGGCAGGTAGCTCTTTAACCGTTTATCCATTCGCAGGCCTTCCATCTGAAGTTGGAAAGAATTCAATTAGATTACTTGTAAATAGAGAAGCTGTGGGTGATTTCAAATCTCGTAAAAGAAAGAATGATATTCTTGCATTAGAAGATTGTGATTACGTTGCTGAAACCCTTGCAGATCTATTAGGCTGGAAACTGGATTTGGATAAATTAATAAAAACTGCTAAAGCTCAATTTGAAAGCACCAAGAACGAAAAGAAACCCAGCGCCGAGCTGGATGCTAAAGAATTGGCTAGCAAAATCAAGAAAGTCGAACTCAAAGACGGTGATTCTGCTCCTACCAAGAAGGAAGATGCAGATGTCAAAGACTTGGATGAAGAAATTGCAAAACTCAAGATTTGATTCTTTGAAATTCATGTATCACTCATTTCCAACAAAATTTGTATAATTTATGTAAAAAAAAAAAGAATAAAAAATTTTTGGCAGCCATATTTTAACAGCTAATATTTATCAACAAGCACAATGTTTAAACGGACACAGCCAACAAGAAAGAAGTCTAGGGTCTCCATGGGAGCTGCTGAGTCGTATGCTTACAGAAAAGCGGCTAAGAGTAGGTCAGATAACGGGTCTAACTTAATCAGAACTGCAAATGAAAGATTGGCGGCTAGGTCCCTGTCGAAGCTGGTGGTTTCAATCTTCTCTCCAAAGGCACCCAGGCCGTGTCAAATCGGTATATGCTGTCTTTCAAATGAAACTCGTGAATTGGTCTTGACATCTTTTTCGGACTCCCAAACTTTTGTCAGAGCAGTTCATAAACTAAACATTTTGATCCGTCAGAAGTGATTTTACCACTGACGTGCCTTTATCCTTCTTTCGACAAATTGGCAATGATAATCCATTCTAATTTAAAAGAAGGGGTTAAAGTTATTGGAACAAAATCGAAATACTTCGACAGCGAAGAAGGCGCTAAATTCATAAGGGCTTACCAGTCGCCAAATTCTCCCATACTTAATCTTGAAGATCACAAGCCTGCTGTTGCAGCGGCTTGTGCCGTTATTCAACATTTCAAACAGTCAAACTTCTTCCCCAATACTCTCAAGCAGTTAAGAGTTAAAATCGAGATATGTGATACCAGCATGTTCATTGACGTACAAACGATCAAAGAATTGGAATTAGTTGAAAACTTAGTAGATCCCAAAAATGGGACGACCTTATTCAAGCAGTTGAATCACTGCTGTACTAAGATGGGCCAACGCCAACTTAAGTTGAGCTTGCTACAACCGTGACTGATATAAGAAGTATAAAGCTTAGACTAGAAGCGGTGAATGAACTTATCGCTCAACAAAATGCTTCAACTGAAATACGTTTGAACTTAAAGAAATATCAAAATCTTGATAACGTAATAACAAATTTGATTCGAGTTCCTAGAAATAATGGCGTACAAGTGTCAGATCAGAGAGTTAACAACATAATACTAATCAAGTATACTTTAGAAGAAATAGATACTTTGAAGGCTACATTGGCAGGTTTCAGCTCTACGTTATTGAAGGAAGTAATTGAGATTTTGCATCATAAAGACTTGGTTTCCCTTTATAATTTAATTAATATTTACATAAATGAAGATTGCACATGGGCATCTAACACTCTTGAACTTAAAAACCAGAAATGTTATGCCGTTAAAAGTGGTAGAAACGGATTATTGGACTTGTCGAGAAAACTTTATACGTCCATTACCGAAGAAGTTAACCAACAAGTTTCCGACTTATCAAAAAAGTACGAATTAAGTCTCGATTTCAGATATGATCAAAATCGTGGATTCTATATACGACTTAAGAACCCGCCTTCTGGATTACCGGCTGTATTTATCAGCAGGATCAAAAAGAAAAATATACATGAATTTACTACAATTGATATTTTGAAACAAACTTCTCGATTCAATGATGTTATAACGGAAAAAACTTTATTGTCTGATGAAACTATCGAGAAATTAAACGGAGAATTGGATGAGTATATACCAGTTTTATTTATGATATCTGAAGCAATCGCAACTCTAGATTTACTTTGTTGTTTCGCTTATACTGCTAGTTCAACTGATGCAAGCTTCACCTATCCAGAATTTTCAGACAGACTTCAAATAAAGCAAGGAAGACATCCCTTATTGATAAACAAGTTGAAGAGCAATTTTGTTGCAAATGATTATGCAGCTTTAAAAGAAATATCAAGATTTCAGGTGATTACTGGACCGAATATGAGCGGTAAATCGATTTATATGAAAGGATTATGCTATTTGGTTATCCTTGCCCAAATCGGAGCATTCGTTCTTGCTGAATATGCCGTTTTCCCTATTTTTGAAAACCCACATGTTAGAAGTGGTACTGATAATGTTGAAATGACCGCATCTCTGTTTTCCAAAGAAATGTCAGATATTTCACACATATTGAAGGAAGTGAACCAGGATACATTATTAGTTATTGATGAATTGGGCCGAGGGTCAAGCTATCAGGATGGGTTTTCCATAGCAATAGCAATTTCTGAATACTTAGTCAAGAGCGGAGCTATGACATTCATGTCCACTCACTTTCATGACCTATTCGAAGTTTTGAGAGCCAAATCATGTGTATCGGCTTTACACATGAAAGTTCTCTTGAATGGTGAATCAATGAATATGATGTATAAAGCCAGCAATGGCAGTAACTCCCTTCAAGGATATGGCATAAAGTTTGCTGAATCCACAAATAGTTTACCGACTGAATTAATTGAAACGGCAAGGAGCATGACAATTGAGCTAAGATCATCAAGTGAAATCAAGACGGTGAAACCATTCTTACAGAGACCAAGAAAAGAAAGTTGATTTTGGAATTGTTTTATGCAATGAAGAAAATAAATGAAGAAAATATGGATGACAAAACGTTAGTTATGGTTTTGAAAACACTCAAGATAAATTTGTAGAGGAGATCACCAAATCAACAATTGAAGTTAGTTTTTTGAACCAACATTGATTATTTCTTTTGGTATAATCTAAAGAAAAATCTCATATTTTCCAATTTCATATTATATTTCAATTCTCTTTGGTTTACTCGGTACCAGCAGCTTTCACTTTGTTGTACAATTTTCCAAGCACCGGAATCGGTACCTGGTTTACCAATGAGTACCATATCAATAAGAAATTGAACTGGGAATTTTTTATTCCCAATAGTTATATTGGAATACGATCCAGCACTTTCTGCTATTAATAAGTAGCTACCTTTCTTACAATGAGTATTCAAATTTTGTAGGAATTTAATAGTTTCTGTTCTCTTTTCACAAAACAACTCATTTGTAGTGAATAATAATGTGACCAAATCTAAATTAGCAAGATCCAACTCAGGTAGCGTTCATAGTTAAGATATCGCGGTACATGAATTTGGAATTGAACTTACTTTCATCGTATAGCCACTTGGTTTTAATATTATGGGTCAAGTTAGTCACCACCGTAGACCAATCAGCGATATCAACAATATCAACATGTAAATTAGAAGCAGTGGCAGGATAGTCTTGTTTCAATTTACAAAAAACTGCCCCCAACCCAACCAACTCAGAAGCGGCTCCACCACCAACACACAATACTTTACTAGATGCCTCGCTGTCAGAAAGCATGCATCTGAGTGGCTCCAAAGATGCAAATAGAGATGAATACGCCAAAGCTCTCGCTGGCGTCCACCGGGAAGCATAAGCAAATCGTTTATCATCGTTATTAAAAGCTGCCAAATAATCTCGGTTAAACAAATCTCCCTTAACACTTTGTATATGTTGCTCGAGATCGGGCTCTGCAAGATATACTTGAAAGCATCCTCGAACAACCCAATGATCTTCTGTGGGTCTTGAGAGTACTTAGACTTGAATGGGATTGAATCATTCTTTAGTTCTGTACCAAATTGAACTGATCTTTCTACCTCATCACCCTCCACCTCATCTTCAAGCTTCTCTTTTTTCAAGTTTCTTCTCGCTATTCTTCTACTCATGGTCAACTCGCCTATCAAAGATACCAATTAGAACTAGTCCAATACAAGTAACCTGAAAAACCCTAGTCTTCTTTGAAATAAATGCGGGTAAGGCCATCGACCTTTTCTTTAGAAAAAGTGAGAAAACTCTTCATTTGGTGCGAAAGTATAAATACAAGAGCTAATCCTCGAAAATTTTCAGATAGTTTTAGTTTTCTTTCTTTAACTAATTATTATCAACCTGTGTTAAGGTGGGCACTCAGCAGGTATTTGAATTAAATCTTCGGGTTATTCTTGTACAGCTGTAGTTGTTTTCCTTATCAGTTCGGCGCTCGAAAAGCGAGTCTAATGATGGGATCTCTAATTACCAAGTCAATTTGTTGAACTAATCTGATTAGTTTAACGTTCAATGGGTCTGTTTTAACGTGATGAACAGATTATTGGTCCCCCTTCGGGGGTTGAGCGATAGTTTGTGAATTGCTAGGACTCACTTGAATGTTGACTTGGAAATTACGTCTCATCGATGCGTTTAACTGCGTTATTGGACAGAGCTGCTTCGTCGACGGGTTGTATAGGAAGCGGGTCGGTCTTGAGCTCGCCTTTTGGATCCCTTTATTTGTTCCCCTTGGGAGTATTTAAAGGTCTAATTGGTTGCAGCTCGGCCACTATGATTCGTAGCAACATATTCCTGGACTCTGCGAATGGTCATTTGGCTTGTGATCGCTTGAGTAAAACCATGTTGCAAACATTATTCACTTGTAATTATTGTAAGTTTTTTAGCTAAACCTGAGTACACCAGTTTCTTTAGGTACCGGTTGATAGAGTTCGGTACATTTTCAAAATTTTTTTTTTTGATATGATTACGCAGTATGACAGATTATGTGCACCTTCTTCTTTTAACGAATCCCTTACTTTTAAGCTGCTTATACTAGTTCTAATCGGTTGATATTAGATGAAACCATAGGATTACGGAAAAGCTGTCGAGTCTACGTTTATTGGAATAATAGGGCCTCTTGGATACTATTTGTATCGTATACTTTTTTTTTTTTTTTTTTTTTTTTCGTTTTTTATTTTGATTCTTTAAAAGAAAATGGGTAGCCCCAGAAGGTCCCAAACGGCCGAATCCTTGATGTCAACTGACACTTCATACAGTGGCCCAACGATAATGAGAAGAAACACCAGAGAATTTGGTTCTCGGACAAGTGTTCTGCATCTTCCTAGCTTACCCAGCTTACCGACCGAGACTTCCAGTACACTGAATGATAAACCACCACAACAAACTTCAATAGCAACACCAGAAACAAGCTACGTTGAATTTGATTTGAGTGGACTTAATTCTCATAATAACAACAATCATTTCTATAATTCCAATCACTCTATCTCCAATGATATTTTATCAGAAAAAGTAATTGGAGCAGACCCAAATAAACATTCTATGCATAATGACGAAGATGATACCGTCAACAAACCTATTGACGCCCCTAATGATAACGACGACGAAGCTAATGACGAAGAAGATGATTTTTTCGATGGGAAAGAGTCAAACTGGAAATCAATGAAAAAAATATCATCATATGATTACTATAATGAACGGGGAGAATTAGAATTCACATCCGACGAAAGATTTACTTCATTTGATAACTTGGCACATGCTCGCGGGTATACAAAGATTGACACCGAAGAACAATTAGCAAAATATGCTGAACTAAACAAAAAAACAGACTTTTTATTTGAGATTCGAAAAGATAAACAACCTAAACCTGAAAAAGTTGATAATTATTCTTCAATTGACAATGATATTACTTCAGGCGATGAATCGGACTATGAAGATGATGATAATTTGGATTCTGATGAAACTTTGGAAGGTACTAAAGAAATGTTAACCGATGCTCAAAAATTCGCTTACGTTGGTATTGCTAAACTTATAAGTGTGGATATGGCAACTGATCTTGCTAAACTTCAAAAAAGAGCTCCTAAAAAACTTGCTAAAAATTTAAGTAATTGTCAAAAAAATTTTGCAAATTGGACTATGTATGTTATAACAAAATTATATGAACATATGGATCTAACTAAAGAAGAGAAACAAATGATCGAAAACTTGAGTATCCATGGTTTAGAGGTGACTGATTTATGTAATAGTTTGGTTGACGAAAGTAGCTCCAAACCCAAAGCGGTGAATTTAAGTTCAGGTTTTGATATGAGATGGGTTATTATTTGTGATTTGTTCTTATTATTAATTGGTGACGGGTATTATGATTGTAGATCAAGAACATTGTTAACCCATTTTGCTAATTACCTACATATCTCCGAGTTGGATATTTTGCAATTTGAAAGACGTTTAATCGAAAGTTTGGAATTGGATACTAGTAATAAAACAATTGAAAATAAAGACGAACTTCTCAACGATAGACTGTTCATTGATAAGCATATCAAAAGAAATAAAAACAGAAGGTTAGCCTACATTGGTTTGGCTACCATAGGTGGTTCTCTTGCTATTGGACTTTCTGCTGGTTTATTGGCTCCAGTCATCGGGGCCGGTTTAGCTGCTGGTCTTACAACTGTTGGTATTGGAGGAACTTCTGGTTTTTTGGCAGGTGTAGGTGGAAGTGCAATCATTACTACCGGAGGGGTTTTGACTGGTGCTAAAGTTGGTTCAAAAGCAGGTGCAAGAAGAGTTGGTGATGTTGAAACTTTCGAATTTAAACCTTTGCATAATAACAAACGTACCAACTTAATTCTTACAGTGAGTGGATGGATGAATGGTAAGTTGGATGATGTTAGATTACCCTTTTCTACAATTGACCCAGTAATGGGTGATATGTTTTCTTTATTGTGGGAACCAGAAATGTTACAATCCATGGGTCAGACTATTGGTATTTTGGCTTCAGAAGCTTTAACAACATCTATTCAACAAATTTTAGGTGCCACAATTTTAAGTGCATTAATGTCAGCAATCCAATTACCGATGGTGTTATCCAAATTATCCTATCTTTTAGATAACCCTTGGAATGTTTCTTTAGATCGTGCTTGGAAAGCTGGTAAAATCTTGGCTGATACTTTAATTTCAGGTAACATGGGGGTTAGACCAATAACTTTGGTTGGATTCTCCCTTGGATCTCGTGTTATATATTCTTGTTTAATTGAAATGGCTAAAAGAGGTGCTTATGGTTTGATCGAGAATGTTATCATTCTTGGTAACCCAGTCACTGTAAAATACGACCAAATCACTCTTGCTAGGTCAGTTGTTAGTGGTAGATTCATTAATGGGTTTTCAAGAAAAGATTGGATCTTAGGTTATTTATTTAGAGCAACAGGTGGTGGTATGATGACGGTAGCAGGGCTATCAGAAATTAAAGATGTTGAAGGAGTGGAAAATATCGACCTTACCGATTTAGTAGAGGGTCACATGTCTTACAGAAGGGCAATTCCTAAAATTTTAAAACGATTGAATTGGGAAATGTTAAGTGAAGAGTTCTCTGAAATTGAAGAAGCTGACCCAGAACAAGGTGAAAAAACCAGACAGTTAATCAGTGAATTCGATGAAGCAAAAGCTAAAATGATTCAAGAACAAAACGAAAACAAGAATAAACAAAAGGGTACTTGGAAATCTTGGTTCAAACCCAAACAAAAAGAATGGTGGGATATATACGACCAAGGTAATTCCAATTCAGCAAAGCTGCAAAATGAAGAAAATGAATCAAATCGTACGAGACGTAATACTACCGGTGCAACAGCAGAATACCACGAATCCCCGAAACGCGAGGAACCTGCTGCCGACCCCATGTTTGATGTGAATGCGTTACTACAAGAGGTTCAAGATATTGAAAAAATCGGTAATTCAAATGAAGAATCATTGCAAAAAGTCAGACAAGACCTACATGAACCTGAAAAGAAACATAAATCTAACGAAGAAGTTGAAGAAGAAGAGCTAGAAAAACACTCAAGCATCCTTGGAAGTGCTACTTCAAAGCTACTGTTCTTCAACAAAAAGAATGAAAGCCAATAGTATAGTTTAAGGTTAGTTTAATGTATATATACTTTTTTACTAGTACTTATTTTTACTTAAGCCAGCGTAAAATGTGAACCTGAAAATTTTTTTTTTTTTTTTTTTTTTATTAGTCTCTGTGACTAAGAGTGAATTGAAGATAAATCAGACTGGAAAAAGCTTTGATCAAGTAAACAACAGACCAGACAAGAAGCCATGCCTACCATTCCAGTTGATAAAGCCGACCTCTTCGAGTTATTGGGTAAGTCATATACCACTGAAGAATTCGACGAATTATGTTTTGAATTTGGTATTGAACTAGATGAAGATACTACTGAAGAATGTCAAGGTGACGAAAGACCTCAATTAAAGATTGAAGTCCCAGCCAATAGATACGATATGTTATGTATCGAAGGGATTGCCCAAGCTTTGAATGAATTTTTAGGCCATAAGAAGGCTGCCGATTATAAATTGAACCCATCAACCCCAGAAATTTCCTTAACTATTGAAAAATCTACTGAATCGATTCGTCCATATGCAGCAGGTGCCATTTTAAGAAATGTTGAATTTGATGAAAGACGTTATAATTCATTTATTGCTTTGCAAGATAAATTACATACTAATTTATGTCGTAATAGAACTTTAGTTGCCATTGGTACTCATGATTTCGATACTTTAACACCACCTTTTACTTATAGAGCTTTATCACCAAAAGAGATCAAATTCATTCCATTAAATCAAACCAAAGAATTAGATGGTGAAGAATTGATGGAATTTTATGAAAAAGATAAGAATTTAGGTAAATACTTACATATTATTAAAGATTCACCAGTTTATCCAGTTATTTTTGATTCTAAAGATACTGTTTGTTCATTACCACCCATTATCAATTCTAATCATTCTAAAATTTCATTAAATACCAAGAATGTTTTCATTGAAGTTACTGGTACCGATAGAACCAAGACCGAAATTGTTATTAATCAAATGATTGCAATGTTTTCTGGTTATTGCAAGAATGAATTTGAAGTTGAACCAATTGAAATAATTTCTGAACATAATAAAGAAAATCGTGTTACTCCAAATATTACTCCAAAAAAATTTGAAGCCGAGATTCCGTATATTAATTCATGTTTAGGATTAGATTTAAGCGGTGAAGAAATTTCTAAATTTTTACAAAAAATGTCTTTACAATCTAAACCTTCTTCTTCAAATAAAGATATACTTGATGTTGAAGTTCCAATAACCAGATCAGATATTTTACATCAATGTGATATAATGGAAGATGTTGGTATTGCTTATGGATTTAACAATTTAGAAAGAACCAAACCAAAAGGAGATTCATTAGTCTCTGCAGCATTGCCAATTAATAAGGTTGCTGATATATTAAGATTGGCTTCTGCCCAAGCCGGTTATGCTGAAGTTTTACCATTAACTTTATGTTCTCATGATGAAAATTTTAGATTTTTAAGAACTAAAGATGATAACAAATCTGCAGTTAAATTAGAAAATCCAAAAACTATTGAATATCAAGTTGTTAGAACTACTTTAATCCCCGGTATTTTGAAAACCATTAAAGAAAATAGAAAACATTCTTTACCAATTAAAGTTTTTGAATGTGGTGATATTGTATTGAAAAATCCAGAATTAGAAAGAGGTGCTTTCAATCAAAGAAATTGGTCGGCCATCTATGCTGGTAAAACTTCTGGATTTGAATTTGTTCAGGGGCTTTTAGGTAAAATGATGCAAACTTTAAGAACCAAATGGTTAGAAAATCCAAAAGAACAAACCGGTAGAGGCTATTGGATTGAACAAGATAATGAAAATCCAACTTTCTTCCCGGGTAGAGGTGCTAAAATCTTTTTCAGACCTGCTGAAGGCGAAGAACCAAAACATATTGGTGCAATTGGTGTTTTACATCCAGAAGTTTTGGGTCATTTCGATATCCCTTACGCTGCTTCTTCCGTCGAAATCAACGCAGAAGTCTTCTTGTAATCTCTCTTATAGAATCTCTTTCTTCTTACATACATATTAATTCTATATCAATTGGTAGTAGGCTAGTTATTTCTTCATTACTATTATCTGCTCTATAGGGCCCAAATTTCAATGGTGCGCACACTACCACCTGAGAACATAACTTAATATTACTAAAAAAACTTTTTGGCTGAGCGCTTTTCTGATTTTAATAACCTAAAAAGGTTTGGACTATTTGTTCTTTTGCTAAATTACAACTTTTATTGTTTGATATTTGGTATACACATACAATTCAATACTCTGATCAAGAAGATTGTCCTTGGGTCAGATTGAGTTTTGCTGTTACGAAAGAAATCCAGTTAAATTAAGGTTTTTACGAGCTTTTTGATAATTTGTTCATTATCGCACCATTTAAATTACCCGTGTTCCACATTAAAGTAGAATCTTAAACGGATATTTAATTGTCAATTTGAGAGCCAATTGAGGTAACGAGATAGAAGATAGAAACGGATTCAAAAGAGAGAAAAAAATGAGTGCAAGAGCCCCATCTAGATCATATGATATGATCATGAAATTACTATTAGTTGGTGATTCCGGTGTTGGTAAATCATGTTTATTATTAAGATTTGTTGAAGATAAATTCAATCCATCTTTTATTACTACCATTGGTATTGATTTCAAAATTAGAACCATTGAAAGTAAAGGTAAAAAAATCAAGTTACAAGTTTGGGATACTGCAGGTCAAGAACGTTTTAGAACAATTACAACTGCTTATTATAGAGGAGCAATGGGTATTGTCTTGATCTATGATGTCACTGACTCAAGAACTTTTGAAAATGTTGAAAATTGGTACCAAACAGTGACCCAACATGCAAATGAAGATGCTCAAATCTTTTTAGTTGGTAACAAATCCGATGACGAAGAAAGTAGACAAGTTTCAAAAGAACAAGGTCAAGAATTAGCCTCCAAATTAAACATTCCATTTTTGGAAGCCAGTGCTAAAACAAATGAAAATGTGGAATCCATTTTCTATGAATTAGCTGGTATTATTCAAGACAAACACGTTGAAGAACAACAAACTGGTTCCAGTGGTATTGACGTCTCTCAAGGTGGTGATTCTAATGGAGCTAAAGCCAACTGTTGTTAATTGTGAGTAAAATGTGTTTTTTCAGTCTACTTTTTTTTTCTAATTTTCTTTCATTAATTCTATTTTTAATCCCTTTCTTTTTAGTTTTCATTTCTTTCTTACATTCATTACTGGTGAATTGAGAAACGTTGGGATGTTAAGAGTTTGGGTACATCCATCTTTAATTATCTTAGTCGTTTATAACGAACTTTTCAACCTCTATTTTATTCAATTAGTTATTTGCCTTTTTTTCTTTTTTTTTTGTTCTCTAGTATATTTTAGGTTTTATCAATATGCAAATATTATAGAACCATGTTTGCATTATGTCAATTTTATCTTTCAAATACTTATGATGTAAAGAAGCAAAAAAATGTAGCCTACAGTTTTAATGAGTGAATAAATAATCTTATTAAGTAGATCTAATGTACAAGAGAGAAGAGAATGCAAATTTAAAACTAAATTTTTTTACCAAAGTAAACCCATTGATCATCTAAAGGTTTTTCTTCTAATTCTTCCCAAACTTTCAATTCTGCTAATTCATTAACCAAGTTCAATTCATCATTAGCTTGAATGAGAATTTCTTCAATTAAACCACCACCAATTTTGTTTTCGATTTCCTCAGTGATTTCATTGTTTTCAACAACATTCAATCTGTTTCTGGTTAAGGCTTCTACTGATTGTCTATAAACTGATTGTTGAGGATATTTTTGATTTAAAACTTTGAGAGTATGATTATATAATGAGATTAATGCTGGTCTTGGGTTTGGGTGTTGGTATAATCCAGTAAGACCAGTTGGGTATCCACTGGCGGCTCTAACAAGAACCTGTTCAGCTTGTCTTAAAACGCTAGTATATCTCATTTTGCCCTTGACTAATTAAACTTGGGTTAAAGAAGTATATCTTTGAAGTATTAAAATGTCGAGTAATTGAAAATTCTCACTATTTGGTTGGATGAAATAAAATAAATTCCGGGAGACAGGCACGTGACCCGCACGTGACGCAGTACCCGGATATCTGGAAGGTACGGATGCAAAAAAGACCATAAAAAATGATCAAATTTGCAATAATTAGATAAACTACAACGATACTAATACGTTGCTTGTATACGATATATATAACATAGTTGATACAGAGTTAGAAGTCACCGCCACCGAAGTCGCCACCACCGAAATCATCGCCACCACCGTAGTCGTCGTAACCACCATTATCGTAGTAATCTTCTTGACGTTCGTGGTCTTCAAAAGCATTGAAGGCCATACCCCCAAGAAGACCGGCTCCGGCCCCCATGGCCAAACCTGGCATCATACCACCGAACCTAGATTGTTTTTGCGGCTGTTGCTGAGCATAACCTTGGGGAGGGTATCCACCGTAACCTTGGGGTGGATAGCCTTGGGGAGGATAGCCTTGGGGAGGATAGCCTTGAGGTGGATAGCCTTGAGGTGGATAACCTTGATGGGGAGCACCGTACCCTTGTTGGTATCCTCCGTATCCACCTTGGGGAGGATAGTTATTTCTTGGAGGCTGGGATTGACCGGTGCCCTGAGGAGGATAACGCTGGGGCTGCTGGGCTGTTGCTGTTGCTGAGAAGCCGGAGGGGCGCTGTCTCTTCCTGTAGGAGAGTAAGGAGGAGGAGGAACATCGGAAGACTCTGAATCATTGAAAACGGTACCGGCTGGAGGTTCCCACTGCGATTTTTTAGTAGCTAGATCAACATAGAAAAAAGTTTTATACTGTTCGTCATATTTGGCCAACCAGCCGTCTGGGACCTTAGGAGGACGGTTAGGATCTTGTTGTGCCATGTTCAAGCTGAATTGAAGTAATATATCAAGAAAAGACCGATTTCATTAATATCTCAAATATCGTCAGGCTTTAGGGGAAGCTTAGTGACTTTTCGGTGCGCCCAGATTGGATTTCCGATGTACGGGTGTAGCTCTGATTGTGGATAAAGCACTGAGAGGGAGGGTGGGTGCAAAAAGTGTATCAATAGACTAGGAGGAATAGTAGGTGGATAGACTGGTAGCAAAACAAGAATGATTGGCGAAGCGTGGGTCAACGGAGTGTTTGAAAGGAGAGAAAAGAACGGAAGATCGAGGTACTATATTCAAGGAGTTCATCCGATCTTGTTACTTGTGCTTACTTTGATAAGTGGATTTTTTTTTTATTTTTCAATTAGTCTGAAGCCAACGTTTAATGGAGAGCAAGCCTATTTCCAGTTATCCAAGCTGGTTAATTTCCAGAATATGGTTGAGTGTAACGATGTTCTGGAAGGAATCGAGTGTTTTCGGAAATACAAAAATGATTTATTGAAAGAAACCAGAATGAAGTTATCCAGTTTGAGTCAAGTTCAATTGGAAGGGTGTTTGGATACAGTAAGCAAGAACCCTAACGACTTGACCTTGTTGCTCAATGTACAAACATGTTTCCACCAATCGGATCTTTTGGATCGAGCAATTGAATTTAATCAAACCAGTTCTGGGAACTCTTGGTTTGTTATCACTGGAGTGATCATCAGTATATTCATTCAATTATTCATCAGTATCCACTCTTTTATCACTTTCATCTTTAAAGATAAACACAATAGTATGATTTCCAAAGAAATCAATTACTTAAAGGAGAATTTCTCCTTTATCAATAATAAATTCAACCAATTACTGGAGGATTTGAAAAACCTCATCATTACTGAAAACTCCGACATGAAAAACTTACAGGGCAGACTAAACAAAAACGGAGACATAAGAAGAGAAATCGATAACTTGTTTTGTAAAGTGAACGATTTGGTCGACGAATCAAACCAAATGAAGAATTTCATATACTCGAACTTGAATGAAAAATCAGCTACAATTGCAATAATACCCCCAAAGGAACTGCCAAAACCTTCTCCCAAACCAAAAGAACCCTCCTTTGACATCTCCACTGCCCAGGGAAGAGCAAAATGGAAAGAGTACATCAACAAATCAATGCAAAGCAAATCAATGCAAGACAAAGGGCAAAATACACCAATGCAAAGTATACAAAAACCAATGCAAAAACCAATGCAAAAACCAATGCAAAATAACAAAATTCTTACCAGTATTGATGCAAAAAATCACGAAAACGAAAATCACCACCTAAGATACTGTGACGTTGCCAAATACGGCGACAACAAGAAGTTCAAACGAGTGTTCATCCCAGCAAGAGGATGGGTCTCAATGAAACAATTCGAGCTCGAAGAGTCAATCCATGGCTCCTCCAGCATGGTCAGTCCCTGCTAGAACAACAGTGGGGGTTGTTGGACTGCAAAAAAAAAAGCCAGAAAAAACCAAAATTGCAGCACTTTTCATGTGACAAATATCCGGTCTTATCTTTTGAACCAAAATACCGACCGAATACCAACAAAAACTCGCCCCCCTCTAACACGGGAAGGCCAATTTCAAGTACTACTTGATCACAGTCATTCATATTTTATAGGCTTGATAGTTTTAGTAATAAAATTAGTTTTGGTAATAAATCTAGTGTAGAAAAGGACTCCGACTGCGAATTCACATGAAGGTTTGTCTAACAAAACGGAAAAAAAAACATGTAAAACAAAGAGATCTCACAGAGTAAAAATTTTAATACGACGATGGGATAAAAAGACAGGAGAAACAGAAGTTTTAGTAGCTACTTTTCTGAGAGACGATTAATAGGAGCAAGCTAGAAATGACCCAGATATCCGGAAGCAGAACGTACAAGCGTAAGTTGTCCGTTGGCGATGACTATAAGAGTGAACCGAAGGTGGAACCCAAGGTCGAAAAGCATATGGAAAAGAAGATGGATGAACAGAAGGGTACTGAAGAGACCACTAAAGTGGAAAGGATAAAGGAAGAGTTGGCACCACCGCTGTATGAAGCAGCAATCAGAATGCCCATACCCATATCTGCTTCGAATACCAGTTCTAGTACAAGCACAACTACTGTTAGTGGTTCAAACTTGAAGAGACGACATAATAATAACAATGATGATTTGGTGAGTGCAGCAGAGGCATTAACCCAGTTAACTAAATCCATGACCCCGCCACCAGCGTCGTTGAGTTATAATCAACTCCCGCCACCAACCAGATCGTTACATTCTGGAGTCACCAGTCCAATCTCTTCATTATCAATCAATGATCATCATAACCACGAACATCCCTTGGTTACCAAAGTTAATAAAGTCAGTAAACATCCAATTGTGACTAATGCGTTCACTTATTATGAAGAACAGAAAAGAAAGTATGCATCTTTCAATTATGCAGCCGAAATTGTGGAAAAAGCAGCCATCCCGGTGGTTAATAAGATTGAATTAAACTTGAATAATAGATATCAAGCCAAACAATCTAAGTTAGAAGAAAAATCGGTTAAAAAAAGAAGAAAGTTATCAAAGAAAAGATCATGTTCCATATACAAGAAAAACGAAACTAAAAAGAGATTACAATTCTGTTTACACATTTTAAAATTAGCAAATGATAATATAAACTCCAAAGTATTCAACTTACAAGAAAGAATGTTGAATATTGAAAAGGAGAAGAGATTGAAAAATGAAGAAGTTAAACAAGATAAACCAGATAATAAACCAAATAATGAAGTTGCTCAACAAACGAAAACCGAAATCATCACCACCGTTAAAAAAATCATTCATTTAATATCAAATTTTAAACCTTCTTCGCTAAATACTTCACAAACTACCAGTGATGTGGATCAGGATCTTGATAATATCTCAATCAATTCTAATAACCCAAATAACCTAGAATTAAAATCAACCATTCGTGATATCATTCTTAAATTACCAATTACTATACAACAAACCGCAATTACAAATAGCACCTCTGCTCAACAAGCAAACGATAAAATCTTTGTCTTTGCCAAAGAGTCCTTGGACATGATTGGTAAACTAACCAACGTCTTTAATGAACAATTAGAAAAAGCTGAAAACTGGGTCAATGGTGATGAATCAGATAACTTAAACTTGTCAAGACAACTATCTCAATCAAGTTCAACTCCTTCTCTAGATTCAGTCATTGCCCCAATTCCCTTATCTACAAAAGATTCAAATCTCAAATCGGCCTCTCCAGAATCACCCCAAACTAAAGTTGAAGGTAATTAATTTATGTATTTTTATAATGAAGTAATGCTTTTATTTTTTTTCTCCCAATAATAACGTAGTTTACAGGGTTCTTTTCTAATATCCATATTCAGTAAGAATGTAAAAGTCACAAGGGGCTATAACAACGTTCTATCCCAAAGATTAATCTCAGTTTTGGTCTAATATCCTTCATTGGTAATTACCCAACTCCACCTACTCCTTCCTGTATCTGCTAATTGCCTATTTAAGTTAAAGAGTTTGGGAAATAAGATCCGTACACCAAATGTTCCCACTCTCGCAGGGCAACTAGGAATTACTCTTTTTGGAATACAAATTAAATTTACAACCATATTCATTAGATTACCTTTAAGAGGAATTTTGGTATTACACCAATTCTAAGTAATTAATAAACACTTATATAAGAAAATGGATATCTCGTCAAAATTGTAATTGTGTTGGTATTCCTATTTGTTACTTCATTCTTTCTAACTTTTTCTGTTTTTTTTTTTTATTGAATTACATCAAAAAGCGATACCAAGTTTTTAGTTTGATCAAAATGTCTTTAACGCTTAGTTCAAGCGACTCTCAAGTCATCAAGAGGAGTTGGACTGAATTGCAGAATAATAATAAGTACCATAAAGATGAATTTGTTTCAAGATTATTTGGTAATTTATTAGCTGCTAACCCTAATTTGAAATCAGTTTTATCAACTGATTTAATCATTCGCCAACAATCTAAGATGTTCAATGATATGTTAGGTTTTACTATAATGTATTTGGATAATGAACCATTATTGGAAGAATGTATGAATGAATTCGTTCAAGAAAACCCTTCAATAGTTGCTTTGGGGGTTCAGTACTTAGAACCAATGGGTCTTGCTCTTATTCAAACTTTCCGCCAATGGTTGGGTTCTGCTAAATTTCATGCTGGTTTAGAAACCTTGTGGATTAAAATTTATGTCTTTTTGGCTAATTGTATCTTACAACATGATGATTCAACTAGTGATGTTTCCTCAATCTTGAGTGATCATCAAAGAAATTCTGAAACTGAAGAAGAAGAATTCGAACCAATTCAACCTTTGAAACCAGTTAAAGAAGCTACTCCTCCACCACAAGAAAAGGATGAACCTCAACCAGTACAACCAGTACAACAGCCAGTACATGAAATTCCAGCAACTCCTTCTAAATCTAGTATTCCTCAAAGTATAAGTGCAAACACTTTACATATTGAACTTTCAAGTAATGAAAAATATAGAGGCTTTAGAAGAAGTATGCAACCAAACTCAAACCCGGTCCCAATTGAAGTGAAGATTCCGGAACCTTTTGCTAAACCAAATAAATTGACTGTTGATACTACTACATTTATCTCTTCGCTTTCTGCTCCTGCTACTCCTTCAGAACCATTTGATCCAAGAAGATTAAGAAGAGGTTCTGCTTCTCCAGTATCTATGAAGAATGATGAAGTTGACGAAGTTGATGAAGTTTCTATTAATTCACCTTCTAAGCCTTGGGTTGATGAAGATGATTCGATACCAATTAGAAAAAGACCAACTTCTTCAATTGAATTTAATGAACCTGTTTTAACTCCAAGATCTTCAAGAAGAAATTCTGCCGCTGAAATTAAAGCTGCTCTTGACCGTGACTTAAATGTCACACCGGTTCAAACTCCAACAAAAACCAAATTCAATAATAAACAAAGTAAAGTTATAAATGATTCAGATTCTGAAGGTGAATCAGATGATGAACCTGAAAAAAGCTTTGGATTTGATCCTCGTCGTAAACATTCAAGAAATTCTTCAGTTCACTCTGCTTCAACTTTCCAAAAACCAGTTTCTGAAGTTACCACTGGTGGTAATGCATCTTCTGAAGATTCAGTTAGTGATGTTGAAGATGATTTTAACTTGAATAATGATGATTTAAATTCAACTGATGAAGATGTAATGGATTTTACTCAAGCAGAACCAAAAACAATTAATATTCCAAATCTTAATCCAAAACAAGTTTTTGATTCAAATAGTTTTGGTATTCAAGCTTTGGCTCCAATTGTTGAGGACTCAGATGATGGATCATCAAAATATGATTCAAGTGGTGAAGAAGATAATGCATCTTCAAATTACGAAGCATCAAACTCAAATATTGATAAATCAGAAAATGATGAAATTAGTTCATCTGGTGCTTCTTCATTATCTTTACATAATAGTGATTATAAATCATCAATCAGTTCAGGTACTGATTCAGCAATGAATTCTCCATTTATGAATAACTTTAAAATGGGTCATAATGCTAGACAACCTTCACAATCAAGCGAGATTAGTTATATGAAACCATTAAGTACAGTTACTAGTACGAATAATCCAATTATGAATCATAAATTTTCACAATCAAGTCCTTCTTTATCAAGACCTTATCAACAACGTGCTTCTTTAGGATTTATGAGAAGTAGTTTTGTATTGAAGAAGGAATTAGAAGAACTTGGATATAACAAGCCAGAAAATGTCTTGATGAAACCTCCAACCATTCCAGCTGCTGTTAATAATGGAGCAGTATCTGCACCAGTATCTAAACAAGCTAGTTATGCCTCATTAACTACTGCTAATGGATCTGATGATGGATGCTTTGATTTAATAAATACTTTTGATTCTCCAAAAATTAATTTGGATTCAACTAGTATTTATAAAAATCAAAATATTGGTACTAGTACTAGAAGAACATCTAAAAAAATTAATAATGATACCAAACAAAAATCATTAGCTGCTAAAGAGAAGAAATCATTTAAACAAAGATTAAGTTCATTTTTCTCATCATCATCTACTTCACTTGTTTCTCCAACAAATCAAATGAAAAAACCAAGGATTTGAAGACTACTCAATCGTCTTCGGTTGCTAAAAAGAACGAAGTTGTATCTTCAGAAAATAAAACTTCATTTGCTGCTACTTCGTATGATAAAGACAAATGCTGGTGCTGCTCCTTCAATCAAGGCTCCATCTAGAAAATCTTCTAGACCAAGATACCCTAGAAGCTATGCAATGTCTCAAAGTGACATGGTTTCAATTCAAACTACTGAAACCAATCACTCATCGATCTCAGGATTTTCATTCATGAAGAAGAGACGTTCTTCTGTTGATGCTAGAAGCAAATACAATGTTCAAAAAGTCCCTTACAAGATTTTTTGAATCGAAGCTAATGATGATGACTTGACTTTATTCTTTTTTCCATTTTTTTTCTTTCATAATTAATAACCTAACTTGCTCATGAAATGCCGGTGATCCAACAATATATTATAAATAATGAGAGAACACGGAGAAACTACTTTCAATGATTTTTCTTTTTTTTTTTAAAACTCTACTTATCTTTTCTTTCTATGTTCTTTTAATTTTTGAAAAGAAGTTGGTTTACCGTTGCATTTTGTTTCTATGCAGTTAATGATGATGGTTATTTGAACTCCAACCTTCTTGTTGAAATTGAAAAGAATACTCTTTTTCTTTTATTTCCTCATCTAATGGTTAACTTTTCGTGGAGGTCTAACTTTGAATATTATTGAACTAAGATTGATGAAGATTGTGTGCACTTAATTGCTACATCGAACCTTATTCTCTTTCCATTTTTACTTGGTCAATCTTCAATATATTCAAGATGGAAAACTCTTTTTCTAATTATTTATTACTACCCTTGCCTTTGGCTTTCTTTTTTGGATTTTATTGTTTCGGTTTATGTGATTTATGTTACTATTTTAGTTTCTCTCTGTACTTTTATTTATATCTTGTTGGTTTATGGTGTGTTTTTCTTTCCACTTCATTTATTTCTTTCTAATTGTTGACGATTTTCTCTTTATGTATTTAGCTTATATTTATCAAAATAAAAATGATTACTGTGTTTACTTAGCCTCTCTGTATTGGCTTCAAGTAGTCTGTCTCTGACAGTTGAATACGAAAAAGCATGACGAACTACTAAACGATTTTGAAAGATTCCCTCTTTGTAATATACGAGAGAATCACAATCCATGAATATCTTTAGGTTCATCTTCACCAACAATAATATAGACAAACAAAAGGTTAAGATGGGTTGCAAGGCCAATTCCATTAGACAACTAATTTGCAGCTTAGCAGGAAAAAAACGTGGTGCACGGGTGGCATCTTGTCCCATTTTCCCAATCAGGTTTAGTAATTAAATATCCCTTTTGGGTAAAAACGAAAATGGCTTCACAATCACGGAATACAAATTCCCCCTTTAGCTTATTGTTGAAGAGCCAAAGCTTTGGAATACTGTACAAAGTACTTGGTAGAATACAGTACAAAGTACTTGATACTTGGAACCCCAAAGATGTAAATGGATGAAAAAACTGAAAAAAAAAAACCAAAAGTGAAAAAAAAAGAAGACAGAATGATAAGTCCGTTAATTAGCACAAGCTTCGTAGCAGGATAAATGTCCGAGGCCAAAGCTACAGCCAGGGTTTGGCCGACAGGTCATTGAAGCAAGATCCACCCTCATGGCACTAGCACTAATCAAACAGGGATAAACCCAAAAGGGTTTTAAAGGAATTCTAATATTTTTTAAGCAACCAATACTACATCTCTTTATATTGAGATATTTTGTACTTGGACGATAAAAGATCCCCCACTAGTGATAGCAAGAAATAGTTTAGGGGATTGGCAATTGAGCCAGCATAATAGCCAATCTTTTGTTGAATAGTACCCTACCCAACCAAGGGATCTAGTTGTGCCCTTTCAAAAATTTGCAAGTTTGGCCAGGAATATTGGCAACCACGTACATTGACCTATTACCGGCTTTTTGTAGTCATCTCACGACTGAGTTCTGAACCAGCTTGAAACAACTTCACCACCATGGTAGCAGTTGCCATTTCGTTATCAAACAAACCCAACGTACCCTGGATTAATCTTTGTTCCCTTGGGCTTTCGTACAAATAGCCAACAGTCTTACATCAATTGCTCAAGACAATGTAGCTTTAAACGAAGGAGCCACTCTAGCCAGAGTTGAAAGGCCAATATACCTAAAATTAACAAAACAATCTGCGAGTCAACGCAAAAATAAAGAAGAAGAACAACTGCAAAAACTGCAAAATTAGCCAAAAACATAACAACGAAAAAGACAAAGATGAAAAGGAAAACAAAAAAAAATGGCGTATACTTACCTTGAAATACCGTAATGCAGAGCAAAGGCTGAGAGGCATGATTAGTGCCTAGCATGTAGCTGAATGCAGATAATTCTGTTTTGCATATTCTCTGGCTAGTCCAATCTGGCTAGGAGTCTTGAAGCTTAATGTCTTTTCACCAGATACACGAAAGATGCAGGTGGCTAATCATTAGGCTATAATAAGATATAATTGAATTATTCGTAATTATATATATATCGTTGTATTCTTCGTTTTACTTGTTATCAACTTTTTTTTTTTTTTTTTTTTACTACGTCCGTTATTATCATTATGTCTTTAATTACAGAGCTGGTCTCTGTTCCGTTAAAAAGTACGAAACCTCCCATGCCATCCTTCAGCTTCACCCAGGATGAAGTTACAACCATTAAAAGAATATGGGAACTATTACAGATTGTGAAGATGCCTAGTATCTCGTCTTCATCCAAAGTTCCAACCACGAAAAGCAAAATATCGACTCCATCCAGACTATCGATCGACTCAACCAATAGCCCTACCAAGAATTCGGCTTCAGAGACTCGTGACTCTCGTCGAAATAGTCTTTTCATATCCAAAGAGTCCAAGCACTCTAGAACAGCCTCGTCCTCGTACGCATTGACTCCAGTTGCAACCAATACCAGTATAAAAATTAATAATAGTGATCACAGTAGTAAAACTAGTGTTACCCTCGAAGAAAGTCCCAAGAAGACTGCTGCTCCAGTTAACACTGTATTGAAGTTATTTGAATTTCAATTTAAACTTTGTGGGAATATTAAAAGATATGAAGCATTATCAAAAAATTCTTCTGAATCAATAAATAATCTAAATTTGCTCAATGTCGAGGCTGATTTGGATAAATATGAATTTCATATTTTGAAAAACGGTTATCAAACTGATACTTTGGTTGAATTAATAACTTGTATTATACTTAATTTGAATAAAACTTCAGAGGCAATCTTTGATGTACTTTCAAGATTGAGCAAAATAAATTCTCGAATATGGAATATGGATAATTTTAAATACAAAAGTTTGGGTGAATGTTTGAATATAACAATTTTAGAAACTTTAGGTAGAAAAACTTATTCAGTAGAATTCGAACATGTTTGGATTCATTTTTTCAATAAGTTGATTGATTTGATCCTTTGGTCATCTAATGAATTATCTCTACATATTCCTCAAGTTGTTATTGATTCTAATACCATACGTAAAACTCCCTATTTAAACCCCCATTCCCCTTTAAGATCAACTAAAATTGTGGTTAAATCTAATCCTTCTAATAACGATGACGATTATTCTGTTCGTTATTTGTCTAATTATACCACTAATGTTGATCTTAAGTTTCATACCCATTCAATTTCTGATGATTCAACAAAATCATCCAATTCAATATTATCATTACACACTCATGATGATACTTCGTCTTTTTCTACACTTGATCAATCCCCAAGAGGATTTGTTGATTATAATGGCAAGCCGGGTGCTTTAGATGAAGATTTAATGCATGAAATTGATGAACTTGAAGAAATTCATAGCGTCACTCCTATAGATGTGAATACTGAATTTAATGGCATGTCAGAAATCACTAGAGCAGATGGATTGGAAAAAGCTCATGAAGTACCAAAGAATAAACATCATAATGAAGAAGAAGATGATTCGTTTGACTTGATTAATTCTTTCAATGCTGAAAAAGAAGAACAGACTAAAAATACCTCAAAATATAGTAAAAGATTTAATTTGAAAAAGAAGGCGTCATTTCGTTCATTAAATGGTGCAGCAGTTTTGAAACAGCTTGATGAAAGACGTAATACCTTGACTAATTCGATGAATAGAAGAAGGTCACTTAGTATATTGAGTTCTTCTAGTTCAAAGGGAACGATATAGAATAATTAATGTAATATATATATTTGAAAAAAAAAGTGTAAGAGTCATATAGCTAAGCATTGAAGAATTGAAAAATAAATAGCAAATTTGAAATAGTGATCTTTCTTACTTTTTATAAGAAGAATTAGGAAAACTGGAAATCATTCTTATTAGGTGATTTTTAAACATTGATCATTATCACAACCGGAAACATCATCCACGGCACAATTTTGTTTATTAGTAGCTCCGTAAGCACTTGGTTTCTTATTCAAGCTAGAATGAGAAATTGAATGATCATTACCAATGTTATCATTATTTATTTGTCTTAAAGCAGAAAATTCAGGTTGAATTGTAGCGCTATGAATACCAAAACGATGTAAGATAGATCTAACTTGTTTAACCGCGTCAACAAAGGCATTTTTGTTGAATTGATCATTATTACCTCCATCATTTAAAGAGATGTTTGAGCCATTACGATCTTCATTTAATTCTAAATGTAAAGAAGCAATCAAAATATTTTCATTTAAATTCCAAACATGGAAATCATGAACTGATTTAATTAAAGGTAAATTCATAATTTCTTCAATAATTAAATTTGTGTTGACATTTGGTGGCGTAGCTTGTAATAATATCTTGGATGATTTACGACATAATGGTAAAGCAGATGAAAAAATGATTAAAGTGATGAGTAAAGAAACTAATGGATCAGTTAAATATCTCCAAGTATATTCAGTTTTCCAAATAAACAAGGCAGTTAAAATAACCCCAACATTACCTAAAGCATCACCCAATACATGTAAAAACACCCCTTCCATATTCATGGATTTTCTCTTTTTAGCTGGTTTTTGCTTATCTTTGATTAAAGGTGTCGATTCACTATCATATCTTTGAACCACATTTTCTGGGAAATAATCAGCAAAGTCAGTGGTTGAATTATTTCTATTTGAATCGTCAGTCAATTTATGAGAATGACTATGGCCATGTTCATGTTCATGATGTTCATCAGATTCTTCTTGGGCTACATCACCAATTTCTGCTTCTTCATCAGTGTGAGAATGACTATGACCGTGACCATGTCCACCGGAACCACCTCCATGGGAATGGCCATGGTCATGGAATAAAACCAAACCAACAAGGTTACTCAATAAACCAGCAATACCAACCCCCAAAACCAATTTTGGTGAATTAATTTCGGTTGGTTCAAAAAACCTTTGAATAGCTTCCATAACAATAGTAAAACATAAAGCCAATAAGAAAACTGCATTGATCAAGGCCCCTAAAATTTCAGCCCTTTGCCATCCATACGTATACTTACCATCTGCTGGTTTAGTATTCTTAACTTTAACTGCCCATAATGCTATAATTAATGAAACAATGTCATTTAACATATGGAAAGAATCAGCCACTAATGCTAAAGAATGTACCGAGTACCCAATAATCGCTTCCAAAAGGAAGAAAGCAGTATCCAAAGCCAAAAGCGATACGATTCTAATCTCCTTACCTGTCACCATTTTGATTATCTCTAACTAATAGAAGTAGTATTCTTAATATGAATCTATCTTCGTATAGCGAAAACTGTGGATAAAAAAAATTGACGTATTTTTGAATGTTTTCAAAAATTTTTTCTCCGGTGCTTAAACTTCAACCAATAGACTGCCAATACTCTCAATATACTGCCAATATACTGCCAATATACTGCTAATAGATTGCCAAAGGACTACCCGCTAGACGCAGAAATTGTAGGAAATGCCACCTTTATATACTTGTGTCTATTGTTGAGTACTAATTAATTAAAAAGGCTCTACAGCGATGAGATAATTCCGTAAGCTCACAATACAATTGTATAGCTAAAAAGTTATACAAAAACCAAATTAATTAATTCACTCGTAAATAAGTTTGTGACATTGAAGCAGAATGGAAAGACACTTGTAAAGAGAAGGTCCCTACCAGGGCCCAGTCATGACTTGGAAGTAGGACCCTTTGCAGAATGTGCTTGCAAGCAATTCGGCAGTAGTAATCGCATCTTTCCACAACTCAAGTAGTTATTACAGATAATTTCAGTAATCTTTTCGGCTATTTACACAAAGGCATTTTGCATCAAGTTCAACATTAGATTATATCAATATTTCAATAAACACCTATTGATAAAACATTTAAATAAAAATCAAAAAAAAAAAAAAAAAAAAAGAAAAAGAAAAAGAAAAAGAAAAAGAAAAAGAAAAAGAAAAAAAAAAAGAAAAAAAGGGTACCAATATCCAAGTAATATAAAAAGACAATACTAAAGTAATATACAAAGAGCTAGTAACCCAATAAAAAAACGTAGCATCATTAGCATAATGATAACAAGAAAAAAGTAAGGGAGAGAGAGAAAAACAAATATTAAAATCAACCGTTGTAACAGTAATAGAAGCACATTCTCAACATGGAGGAGAGGTGAAGTGAATTAAAACTAGAGGAAGAGAAATGAAAAGGAGATAACCTCATAACATCATTAGACTGATAATGCAGAATAGAACAAATTCAAAAACAAAAAAAGTAGCAGCAAAAATGCAGCAAGAAAATAGTAATGTAGAAATAAATAGTTCATTCAAACCATGATTAAAACTTCATTTCGTCAAGATAATTCTCTTCCCAGAAGTGCTTCAGTTAATAAACAAATGAAAACAAAAAACAAGCAAAAAGACAAACAAAAAACATAATACTGATAAAAAACAAATAAAAAGAAAACCAAAAACACACCAAGCACTTACCCTAAACATTCAGAGAACCCAATAAGTCGTTAAAAGTGATTTTTTGACCTTGATGTTGTTGGAATTGGTTAGCAGGTTGGGCAGCAGGAGCACCAGGAGGAGGAGGAGGAACCCCGGAAGGGAACCCGTGCACCCCAGCAAAATTACCTGGGTAAGAGTGACTATCAACCATGGGGTATCCCATTTGAGGATGATGCATTGGAGGAGCAGGACCATGAGGATACTGATAATTGATATAACCTTGAGGAGTCACTTGGTAAGAAAAGCCTGGTTGAGGGTATCCAGGATAGCCCGGTTGAGGATACATAGTGACTGGATATTGAGGAGGAGGAGGTGGAGGATGAACAGTGGTTAAATTCGGGGTGGAATGTAATGTTTGGTTTGGTGAACCACCATTAGAAGAACCCCCATTTGAGGAGCCAGATGAAGAAACATTACTTTGATTTTCATAAATTTGAGATTTATTATTATTTTTAGGAGATGTTTTAAAAGAGGGTTTTGGTAATTTGAGTGCAGCAGGAGACGAATGAAACGATGAACCAGCATAAGTATCTTCATTAATTACCTGTTGTTGTTTCTTACCATCTTTATTTGATTTCCCGGATTTATTTTTTCTGGAATTATTAGTCGTAGAATCATCATGGAAAACCGGTTTTTCACCATTTGGTAAAGAAGGATTCTTACCCTTTTTATTGGAAGTGGCGGTGGCAGCATTGAAAACGGGTTTTTCGCCGTTTGGTAAACTCTGTTTACTTAACGAACTTAAAGACGAATGATTTGATTCATTCCCGCTATGAAAATTTGGCCTTGATCCATCCGGCAAGCTTGGTTGTTTCTTGGAACTTGATCCTTTTTTGGATTTATTGCCAAAATCAACCTGGGCCCCATTTGGTAACCGGCGTTCACCATTCTTGATAGGTTTATGTTTATTCGTTTTAGGATTATTTGAATTTTTTTGTGGTGGTTGAGTCATATGGGAATTTTTCTTATGGAGAATTGATTGTGGTAATTCGTGTGCCATCATATTCTTCACTTTAGATCTAAATTACTATAGTATAATGATAAACATATATATCTGGATGTAAATTTTAACAAAATTAATGAATTTCCTTTAAAGAATACCTTATTCTAAAGTTTAAAGTTATTGAATAAAGCAAAAAAAACTAACAACAAATGAAAAAAATTTGATACGTATAAATAAACAGGCAAGTAAAGTATCTAATACCTATGTAACTGGAAACAGATGTATAAATCTAACAAACAATATATAAAGTAAGGAGTAATGAGTTGATGGTATTCTCCAGTACAAACAGCTTAGCGTTTTTTTTCGCCCTTTCTTTTTTGATTGGGTCATCGTTCAATATCATGAGCATCCGTACACCAAAAAGCGGTGTTACACCCGTACATTCTACAGGTCCGATTTGCAACTAGTCTTACTGGGTTGCAGGTATATGGTTGTATATGGTTGTATATGGTTATATATGGTTGTATATGGTTGTATATGGTTGTATATGTAGATATATAAGTAAATGTACATGTAGACGGGTAGACGAGTGGTTAACAGCGCTACTCGTAAGAGACGATGGTCAGCAAACCAATCAAAGACATCCCCAATAGACACCATACCATGACAAAGTTCAGAGACCCACTGAAGGAAACGGCTGAACCGTACATGGACAAGCCAACCACGCTCAAAAAGCCACTGGTGATGGCTAGGGTGATACCAAAAATCAAATTTAATTGAAGAAGATCAATTTTCTCCTGATTGCCGTAGAAAGTTAAAAAGAACCAACCAGCCAAAGCACCTAAAGGCTGGGATAACCCACCTAATAACGAGCTTATAACCACGGCTTTCAACTTGGCGTACTTCTTATTACTTGATTGAGTGAACAGGTAAAATAATGGTAGGCACATCGAGAATCCCTCAGTGAAATTATGGAATAGTAAACTGATGAAGATTGAAATTCCTAATTCAGGATTGGTTTCAGAAGTAATGAACGTGATAAACCCTTCTGGGAACTTATGCAAGGTGATTGCCAAAGTTGTTTGGATACCAATAAGCAACAACCTAGATAAAGGTGAACTTATATGGTGGTGGTGATCATGTTTGTGTTGAGAATGGTTTTCATCCAATGGATTAGCATGACTGCTATCATGACTGTGTTTATGGAGGTCATGACTGTGTTTATGGAGGTCATGACTGTGCTTATGGTGATCGGTACTGGTTCTACCGTGGTGGATAGATTCATGTAACGATGGGATTTCACAATAATGTAAGCTTGATTCTGTCTCTTGTGCTTCCCCTTGGTTTTCATCTTCATTTAAATCGTGTTGATATAAGCATAGCTCCGCCGACGAATACCCCTTACATTCGCCAACCTCCTGACCGGAAGGAGTCAAAAGATGAATCAACGACTTGGTCGATGTCTTACGGCCCATAATCGCGTGCGGTTGGTGAATCAAAGGTGATGTTTCATTAGCAACTTCATTTTCCTCATCATCGTCATGTTCCTCGTGGGTATCATGTTCATGTTCCTCATGATTATGGCCCGACTCACTATCATCGTGGCTGCAATGAACAACACTTTCACTGGTGATCAAATGCAACAAATGGTTAAACCCTAAGCAAATCAGAATTCCAACGATGTAGGAAATGATTAATTTTTCATTCAACGATTTTTCAATTTCTCCATTAACTTTTTTCACCGAATTGTGAATGTATTCCGAAGCCTCTGGTAATAATCTGAATAGAGAGGTGAATAAAAGGCATCCAGCACTAAACCCTAACAGTCCATTCAAAAAGGTGAAATTTTGCTTTAATTCAAGTTTAAACCGGGACGTAATACTTTTAGGAAATATCAACGCATAGAAATCATCAATAAATATTACAAAACACCCAGCAGCACATAGACAGGATGATAATATGGTAAGATTCCATCCCTGTCCCCATCCGTAAGCGAACATCTTGACCCTTAAATTATCAAAGAAGAAAATTACTGGGAATCAAAAAGAATTTTATCTGCGCAATCGACCCTGAGATGGAAACCTATTTAAATAAGAAAGATGTTAAAATACAAAAGGATATACAATGTTGATGGGTATCAGGTTAATTGATTCAAGATCAAAATGACTATTGTAGTATTCTTTTAAGGAGTAATTTACACAAATATAATGAGAACCCCAGTGGTTATTAAAGAATGTATTGCTATTTATAAAAATGAAATGATCAATTTAATCTCGTTTTGACATTTCTATATTCTCGGTATATTGAGGTAATTCACTATAGCCATTATTTTTCTTGAAAGGAATTCTTCTATGTTTAGTACTTTTACCGGCGAATTTTCTTTTAGTTAAATGGCTTAAATCGGTGTTTCTCTTATTGATCCAAACAAATATATACATGGCCAAAGCAGCGATTGCAACACAGGTGGGCATAGTTAACATGACAATGTACTTGTCATAATCGATACCTTCTTCGATTTCGTCAATTTCACCGGCTAATCTGTTGTTTTCTCCATTTTTCTTCTAACTGTTTTAAATCAGTAAGATGTTCTTTGGAAACTTTGGCACCAATGGCAATTTCAATCACCACGTATTTATCCATATGGTTGAACTCTTCGTCCTTGACAGTATCTGGCTGAATACTCAATAAAACCTTATGCTCAAATGCTTTTTCTCCAAACCATTCTGGTAATATAGTTAACGGGAAGAAACCTTGGTCATTGGAGATCCAATCACTAGTGAAAAACGAAGCTTGCAGAATGGTACCACCATTTTCAATCACTTTCGATCTTTTCGCAATGGCTGTTTCATTAACGTCTCTTTTCATTCCTTTGTATCTGGCCTTTTCTTTAATATACGATAAATGAATTTTAACATTCTTAACATCTTCGTCGAAAAATTTCGAATACCATGTAACAAAATATGTACGATCTCTTTTCAATGATTGATTATCATGAGGGAAACAAAATGGTTCACTTGGAATATCTTTTCCTAATCCCTTCTTATGATACAGATCAGGAGTACATCTGATCAATGGGTTTAATTGATGATAAGTCTGGTCTTCTTCAATATACTCAACTTCCTCATGAATTTGATCGTCTGCCATATTATGTGCTTTCAATTGTTCTTTTGTATATTGAACGGTGGTTGGTTTGGCAAACCATGTATCATACGTTGGTGATGCCTTCTTGATTCTCCCGTTTTTCATTTGCGGTCTTATGGTTTTAGGAGATCCATCTTTATTCAACGAAATCCATTGTTCTAATCCATCGGTAGTCTTTGGTGGTTTGGCACTAAACGTAACTCCTGCAATTACGGTTGGAGTCACAATCTCAACTTGAGTTTCATAAATTGTACGAATCCATGGTTTAGGCATGGTAGAAGACGATTCCGGATCTTCTCCCGCAAGAATCTTCTTTTGCTCTTCTTGTTGTTTAGCATATTCTTTATTAATGATCTTACCTTTATATCTTTTTTCAAGTTGAACAGCTGGTGCTTCAGTAATAAGCGGATCTTCAACACTAACCACCGCTGCTGCATCCACACTGGCCGTCAATACCGCGGCCCAGATCAACAACCCACTAAGCTTCATGCTTGATCAATAAGAAGAATTATAAGGTATTCGCTTGTTTGTCTTTTTGTTGTTTTTTTGTTTTTATATTCGCGTGGATTTTGAAAAATTTTCTGATTTACGTCCGGTTAAACCGATTCATCTACAACGATAAAGCTTACAAAATGTCATTTCTGCCAGTTATGAGTAGTAAAAGTCTGTTTGTCCAATGAGTTAGAACCCAACAGATACTCAAAACAGTATGAAATGCGTATGCGTTGATCTATGGCAAGTAAATTCCATCATTGAATACATGGGTAGAATGGTATAAAATGAAACTATGCTGAGTTTGCCAAATTCTACAAGATATTCGTAAAGAATCTGTTTAGGGGGATATTGTTTATTAAGTATTTAAACCTTTATCTAATGAAAAGAAGTTGAAAGAAAAATCCCATCCACTAAAGGATTCCCTCTGTATTTATACAATTTTTTCCTTTAGGTTACCCGCAAGACGTTATTTACAAGATGGATGCAATTAGTAGGTGATAAGACCCAGAAGGTACTTGATTTCATTCCATAGACTGGGGGTTTCGTCTCCCTGGGGGTCTCTGAAGTGGCTGGGTTGTAGTAATTTGTTTAAGTCCTTGGTGGTGGTGGAGGTGAAGTCGACGAACTTTGGAAATTTGAGTTGAAGATAATTCGATATAAACTTATCGGGTAAGTCATCATGGTTCAAGCATTGGATGTATGCCAATAATAGCAATTCGCTTGATGAGAGTTGATTGGACTCACTAAATAAGTAGGAGAAGCACGATTCGGACTCGGGACGTAAGTCCTTGTATAAGTCGAGTATATGGGTTATGTAATGGTTAATGGAGTTCAAACATTTCATTGAGTTTTTCAGTTCTCTAACCAAACTCTTCTTTTTAGAATTGGCAAGAATTTGCTTTTCGTGTAATGTCGTTATTGCAACTTCATCTTCTCCCTCAGAGTTGTCTTCCACATCACTAGAATTTGCTTCATTGAAATACTCGGTTTCCGGAATAACCTCTTCCAAATTCCCCGACATGCTGAAAAAACCAACCTTATTTGCGGTTAATCCAACCATTCTTACTTCTTCTTGGGCATTATGATAGAACTTCAATGGCTGATTGTACATCATTGGGAATGGGAAATAATGCTGGAACAACTTCCGGGTGTACTTCTCGTAGTTTCTGGTATTGATGTAGAGATTATACTCGTTCAAGTACTTGACCTTGTTCTCCACATAACTTATCAAACTAGCATTGATCAATTGTTGTCTTTTGTCCAATTGGGTATCTGGTAGAAACTGACTTTCTCCGCCAGGATACTTTTCACTGACGTATTCGGCTATCCTGGAATACCCTTCATATTTCTCTCTAGTCTCAGTGCAAATAAGCAATGGCAACACTTCACTATTGGACATGTTGGTATTACATGAAGTCACTATTTTGTATGGCACCTTGTGTGCCTTCAAGTGGGTTCCAATTAACCACGAGCTCGCCAAACTCTCTGGTGATATCACGGATATCTGCCCCTTCACTCCCCAAACGTGTAGTTCCAACATCTTGTCTGTATATGAAGATATAAACTAGGTATTTCCTTCACTAAAAGTGAAAAATCAAAAAAAAAAAATATATATATCTATGCAATGTCGGGCTTGGAGGTGTCCGGGCGTGCGACATTTCTCGGTGCGCGACATGGCAAATCGTTGGTTGATGATGTTTTTTTCAAAGAAAAATCACCAGCAATACCCTATTTTTCATTTCAATCATACCTTTTCCTTGTATGAACCACCCTAATCAACACGATCTTGTTGGCTGTTAGAATTTGATTGAGGCCTGAAAGTGATTTTGTGTTTTTACAAGTGGAGTTGAATTTGTTAATGCCCACTAGCATGTCCACATCCCATAATAAAAAACGATTAGCTTTGGATTTAATTGGACAATTAGAAGAAGAAGTTGAAATCAATCCTCTAGATAACGTGTCCTGGGCCAAGTTGATAAAGCAGGTACTTGCCAAAGATAAAGAAGAACAGGTTCGACTGATATTTGAAAAATACTTGTCCATCTTTAAGTTTGATGTATGTATTTAAATCATTAGGATTCATATATTCGACCGATGATTTGACCAAATGGATAATGACAATGATATGATGATGCTACGTTAGTTTTCTTTAACCTTCTCTTTTTTATATATAATTCCTTTCACGACTAATATCTGGAATATTCAAGTTGTGTTTCAATAAATTTTTCAATTCTTTCACTCCTAGATATATAGACCCCGTCAAAATTCAAAATGATCAAGAGCATTTCAAGTTATTACAAGCTTCTTTTGGGAAGATATATGGATACCCATATACCCAGTATACCTTTTTATATTCTTAATTCTGGTAATCAGATTATCATAGTCAATCAAAATCGGTCAGAATATATAAATCTAAGAAAATTGTTTTGTAAACAATATACTAACAATCATATAGGGTACTCAATGGTATAATTATATAAATTATGAACTAAATAGAGGTGAATTTCAAAAAGTTCAACAATTATTTCCAAGATGTCTCACAACTACTCCAAACGTTGAATTGTGTCGTTTATACGTTTCCTATGTTCGCCGTGTAAATGATGTTATCACCGGTGGTGAAAAAGCTCGTGGTATTGTTATTCAAGCTTTTGAATTTGCAGTAGCTAGAGTTGGTATCGATATAAATAGTAGTGATTTGTGGTTAGATTATATCGAATTTTTAAAATTTTGGACTCCGGCTGCAAGTTGGGAACAACAACAAAAGGTTGACTTAATTAGAAAAGTTTATAAAAGATGCTTATCAATACCAACTGAAAAAATTGAAACTATGTGGTCAACTTATACAAAATGGGAAAATGATATAAATACTGCTACTGCTAGTAAATTTATTGCTGAGAAATCAACATCTTTTATGGAGGCAAGATCTTGGAATACAGAATGGCATAATATCACTCAACTGTTGAAAAGAGAAATAATTCCATTTGGTATTACTAATGATAAAGATGGTATAGTTTCTAATCAAATGAAATTATGGTTCAATTGGATAGAATTGGAAAAAGAAAATAAGTTAAATTTAAAAGAAGCAGCTTCAGTTCGTCAAAGAATTGAATATGTATATAAACAATCAATCTCTGCTTTACCTTTTGTACCAGAAATCTGGTTTAGATTCAATAAGTTTCTATTGAGTAATAATGAAGAAGCTAATTTATCTAATTGTATCGAACAAACTGAAGAAGCTCTCAAATTAAACGATCATAGTTTTCTTTTATCGTTTCAACTATCCGAATTATACGAAAAAGATAATAGTTTCAATCAGGCATCAACTACCTTGAATAATTTAATAGATGTTTATATAAAAGATGATAACTTAGTGGTAGAAAAAATTGAAAAAATATTGGAAGAGAAAAAAATAAATCAAGTTTCAAATGGTGATAATGAAGATATGCAAGAATCCACTTCCAACGGCGAAAAGGATAATGACGATGATGATGATGATGAAGAGGAAAGTGTCAGGAATTCTCAAGCTCAAAAAATTTTAAGTAGATTCACAGAAGAAGAATCGGACCACCTTATAGAATTACAAGAGAAACATGAAGAGTTAAGTAAATTGATAACATTAATATATACCAAATTGATGATCATGAGTAAAAGAGCAGAAGGTATGAAGGAATCTCGTACAGTTTTCAAGCAGGCTCGTAAAAATTATAAAGGTTTAGGTTATCAATTATTTACCGAACATGCATTAATGGAGTATTATGCTGACAGACAAAAGAATGCTGATAATATTTTTAAACTTGCGATGAAAAATTATAGCACCAATGGTGAATTTTTATTATCCTATTTGAACTATTTGGTATTGACAAATGCAGTTGAAAGTATCAAAGTTTTCTTCGAGAGTGCCGTCACAAATTTACTAAAAGAAATTACTCAAGAAAAAGAGTCTTTAAATAACACTCTTGACTTGTACCAGACCAAATCTAAAACTAAAAATGTTGAACAAAATCAATACTACATGAAGAAGATTATTAAGAAGTACGTAAGATTTGCAAGTAACTATCTTGATATTGATACTGTCAAGTCTCTCGAAAATAGATATGAACAATTCTTCCCTGATGATGACCCATTAGAATTATTTGCAGACAGATATAAAAGTGACAGCTTTGATGTTATCAGTAAATATGATCTTGGCAAACAAGTTACTTCGGAAAACGTTGATCCAGACTTGAATAGAGATTCTAAAAGGAGGAAGATAGAATCTTCCCTGGACAATTACACACCAGAAGCAGAATCTTTACCTGTTCACGATGATATATCACAAAAGCCGGTTGAGGTTAATCAACATGGATTCGTGGGAAACACGGTATATAATTTGTTACAGATATTGCCCAATGCTGGCTATTTTGGACCCCCACCAGAGCATGTCTTCAACACTGGTAAGTTGGTCGAATTGTTCAGTAATTTACCTGATATTCCAGATAATTTATAGCACCTTAATATAAAAGCTTTTTAGTATAGTGGTGGTTTCAACTTCACATTCTGTAGATTTAACTTTCGGTTTTTCTTTAAAGTGCACAAATCAATGGCTGCAAAAAAAAAACAAGTCGAATTATATTTACCTAACAAGTACTGACCACAAACTTATACTCAGCGAAGATATCATTTGGAGTCAGTACTTACTGATAATACTGTGTTTGAAATACTGAAAAATGGTTTTTGGTTTTCAGAAGAAGTTAATGCACAGAGATAACAAAAGCAACGGTTACTTCAGCAAAAAAAGTCATTTTCAGGATTGGAAAATCAAGTCGAAGAACCAAAGATACTACTTTCTTGCAGTTCCTTTTTCGACATTTCTATTATTCAGTTTTCTCAACTACTTCTATCTTACTGGATTTCGCTATAGCTTCCCGCCAGTAGATATAGTCAATATACTTTCACGTGCAGATGAGTTGCCAGCTCACTCTTACGACAGTATCTATGATAGAAGATTTCGTTTTGATAATAGTTTTTTACTCGAGGTGTTAAAAGATATATATATCTTAAGAGAGACAGAGTATTTGAATCAACAAGACACAATGACAATAACCGTTGAACCCCAAATTATTTGGAACACTGATAAAATTTCTTTGATTTTAAGAGAGGGTATGTTTGATTTTGCTACTGGATCAGTTATTAGAGAAGATATCCAAGGTCAGTCAAATGATCAGTAGAGCCTTCGGCTCGAATGGAAACTACTTCAATTTAGCCTTCCCATCGAAATTTGACGATATGGCCCAGCATTTCATAAGAAGATTTCTCTATACTTTATTTTATTTTCCTTCAGTTTCTCTAGATACTTATAATATTGACACTTTGATCAGACCGTTCCACTTGGCGAGGGTCAGTAACTTTGGAATCCTCGTTCTGACTGCAATTAGCATGGCATCATTTGTGTCCCTTGAGACTTTCAGACTTTCAAATACATTTTGGGTTTTCACACAGTGAATACCTGGGATTTTCATGGTTAGTGCAATATCATGTCTTTCATTCCTGCTAATGAAGTTAGTATTAGGTTTCCTTTATAGACATCAAATTCCCAAATACAAAATATCATATCATGATTTCTTTAAGTTTATTAGAACTATTTTTATTTTTTTGTGTCTACATTAAATACCTCTTGAAATTTAAAGAAAGACTTAGATCATTGAAAGAAGACTTTGCTATCAAACAAATAATGAAAAGGTTCACACCATCTCCCGAGGATATTTCAAACTCATCCAGTATCTATCCACCAAGCACCACTAAGATAAGTGAGAAAAATCATGATGCCGATATACCAAATGAAGAGAACGTTTTCACTATAGATAGCGCTGTTAGTCTCGATCCAATGAGAAAGGATTCTGCAGAAGCAAATAGGCTTTTCAGGAATCTGACTATTAGAAGATTCCCAAAGACAGCAAGTGTCATTATGCAACAAAGTAAAGAAAGTACTTTTCCCCATGGATAACCACACAGCTCCCCCGTTTGTCATGTCTAAGTCTGATAGCGACCCAGTTGCAAAAGCTCAAGGTGTTAATCCGTACTCTACGCCAACATCATTTGTACCGTCAGTATTACACAATCAAAATCAAAAAGCAGCATCTATTTTTACAGAAGAAGATATTCAATAATCATCTATTTTTACAATCTCTATAGATATAGATACGTGATCATTTTTGACTTTATTTACAGGCATGTAGATTACAGCTCCTCTTCGAGATAAACACTCACCCTATCCTCTACATCTGGTTTGAAAGGGCCATTTATCATAAGCATCTAGTAGCACTCTCAAATCATCAATTGATAATGACCTGACGGTTTTATCAAGAGTCTCGCTGGGGATTTTTGGTATTAGATCATCTTTCACACCTGGAGCTATCGCTCCAAACCCTTCTCTAGTGGTTGCTGTAGGTCGATACATTAGCTCTTGTAGCATATAATCAAGTAATGAAAAATCCAAAATTTCAGGAGCTTTGGGGACTAGTTCTACCATCGCTATGTCATATCGAGGATGGATTGCCTTTGATGGAATCACAACAGGCTGATCCAGAATTAAGCAGTTAGGGTCATACGTTTCACCAGTAGCACCAACAACTGCCTCACTCACACCTATCAAACGGGAATCGTTGAACCATTCTCTTTTGATGGCAGTCTTGTTTCTTTTTTTGAATGATTCACCAGACCAGAATCTCACGGCTGTTACTTCAGGAATCAAGAAGACCATCCGAACCCTTCCGTATTTTTGAATCCAGTTCTGGTACAAACCACAAGCCATCCACTGAGCCATGAGAGATTCGCTCAGCGAAGTTGTCAAATTTGCAACTATTAATAGTTCGTCATGAACCTTATCTCTTGATATGGTCTTAGGATTTAGAATCTTATTCTTCTCCAAATCTGAGTACGTTCCCCATTTGTATCCCGATTGCGGTATGAGTTTGAAATTCTCTGCGTTGCCTGTTGTTTCTAATATATTCAATCTTTCTTTCCATTCTTTCACATAATGTGGGTTGTTTTCGATAAGCAAGTGAGACTTGGGCTTAAGTTGGTGATTGAGCATAGCAGAGAAAAGCCCGAAGTTAGGATATATATCAAGAATTTCTAGGTTGGAAGATGCATTTGGATATTTCGATGGTAAATCAAGCTTGTCTAACAATTGTTGGCATGCCTCAGGATGCGTTATCATTTTGAACCCAATGCTTTTCGCATTGGCTTTTTTGAAAAGCTTGACCAAGTCCGACACTGCAAGACGTCCAGCGGCCATGGTACCACCTCCCATAGCTTAGTGTTTATTTGGTAAGTTATCAGGGGTATCACGTACTCATCGATCTCTTCGCAAAAAGACAAAAAAAATTGAGGAGGTAAAAGCTGATTTTGTCGCACTCCATAAGCTGATAAAGAGTCGACTGAAGACCTAGGATCATTAATTGAATAGCTATATCTGTGATGTCCGTTAATACACTTCCAATACTTCCAAAGAATGGGAGATCAGAGTTACCATTTGAGTTGGGTATTTCTGAGAAACTCAAATATCGTACCTAGTACAGAAAGACAGTCAATGTCTATAAAGCTGGAGAATTCAACTGCTTCAATCAACATAAATGCAAAGGATGGTAGCTTGTACTTGACGAACAAACGACTTGTATTTATAACTGCAAATGAAGGAGACATTGATGTGTTTACTCTTGAATTGGCCACGGCGCCCGCTTTACAATTGTCACATTCCGTTAGATCGCCATGGTTTGGAGCTAACTACTGGGAGTTTCTTATATTCACTAATAGAGAAACTTGTGATGGATTCCCCGATAAATGTTGGTTGAGAGGTATCATCAAGTTCAATGATGGAGGGTTATTTGATTTCGTGCAAGTATTCAATGAAGCCCTTAACGATGTAATGAATAACGCAGATATTGACGAGGAGTTACCCCTGTATTCGGCTTGATGAGTTAAGCTAGGAGACATTAATATCTTATATAGTCTAAAATGTAATATAAAGGTATAATAATATTTATGATTAAAAAACTAAAAATACATAGATATATTTATACGATATCATAAGAATAGGACTAGGCTCCAGCGATCAATCTATGCCAAAGGGAGTAGAGTCATCTATTCCTACGCCACTAGAGATTAAAGACCCAGTCATCGACTCGTTCGTGTCTAGGTTATCCAATGGCTGCTCTAAAGGCTGTTTGACGGCGACAGGAGGAATCACTAGAGGCTTGAGACTATAGATTTCATCAAAATCAGTAAAATCAAGTGTTCTTGTTACTTCTTCAGGAGAAGCGTCTGATGATAACTCTCTGTAATGGTTAATAGCCAAACTTTCCAAGATGGTCGCATCCTGATACACAATTGAACCTTCCTCATTGTAAATTCGAGCATTGCTAAACATGAGATGAACATCTTCTAGGAGTTCTCTAATCCCAGTATAAGTTCTAGATGAAATTCTTTTCTTGATAGTATCCAATGCAATAGGGTGTTTGATCAATACATAATAATCAGGGTAATACCTTTTTGATGGTTTAACTAAAAATAAGTCACTGAGCCTTCTTCCGTCTTCACCAGTGTGGTTCATTATTAAGTCTAAAATGGATTCCATTCTTGATTGTAAAGATGCTCTTTCTTCTGGGGTCAATGGATCAATAGTTGGGGTAGCACGTTGACCCAAGCCTCGTCCACCACGTCCTTTACCACGTCTTGACCCTCTACCTCTAGTAGGTGGTCCTTTTGGAGTGGATGATCTTTGTCTTTTGGTAGGAACCGGTTCAGAGTAGTCATAGTTGTCATCATCGAGTAAAGCTTTTCTCTTAGTGGATGCAATTGATTCATTACCTTCATTATTCAGATCCACATCTTGATCAAGGTCATCATCAGCTTTCTTAGTCTTTGGTCTGCCACGAGTACGTTTCGGTTTGTTTTCTTCATCATCACTATCAGAAACAACACCATCAATCTGCTTCAACCATTGCTCTTCGGTCAAATGATCATCATATGTAGCAGTTTTACGCTCTCTGGTACCTCTACCATATTCTTGTATAATTTTTGCATCAGTATTGAGAAGCGATTCCGGATCCTTCTTATAAATTTCTGGCAATTCTGGGTCAGTAAACAACCTACTGGAATAAGATGCTTGTCTCGTTGCTGCAGCTCTTTCTTCATCTAATTTTCTGAAAGTATCCAATTCTCCGTCATTTCTAGCAATGACTTGATTTAACTCGTCATCGTCTAAATCTTCTTCTTCCTCAACGTTACCCTTTTGTCTACGTTCTTCTTCTTTTTCTAACAAAGCTCTCAATAAGGCTTCTTGTTCTTCGGCGGTGGATTTATTATCAAACTTACCTGCTTGAATGACTTTACCATCAATCTCTAATTTAGCGTGAGCTCTTTCTAAAATCATTTCTTCAACGGAATCTTCTGTAATTAATCTTAAGATTCTGACTTCATTCTTTTGACCGATTCTATGGGCTCTATCTTGAGCTTGCAAATCTTGATGTGGATTCCAATCAGTATCAAAAATAATAACAGTATCCGCTGTTTGTAAATTCAATCCTAAACCACCAGCTCTGGTTGATAGTAAGAAACAAAAGTAATCGGAATCTGGAGCATTGAATAATTTCAATAAACCAGTTCTATCATCAGACTTGGTACCACCATCCAATCTCATATATTTCAACCCTCTCAAACGTAAGAAATCTTCCATGATATCCATGATCTGAGTCATTTGAAAGAAGATCAATACTCTATGACCAGTCTGTTTAAATTTGGGTAACACCTTATCTAACAACTCAAACTTACCTGCAACCCTCCATATTTGGTCATTAGTTTCAACGGTAGGATTGATTAAATTCTCAACTTCTTCGTAAACAAAAGGATGGTTACAAATCTTTCTTAATTGCATAATTTGATTATTAGCATTTTTGATGGTAACCGGTTTATCACCAGTTCCTGCAAAAAGAATGTTATATTTCAACATTTGTTGATATAACTTAGATTGCAAAGCTGACATCTTACATTTAACAACACGTTCAACTTTATTAGGTAAATCTTTTTCGACATCTTTCTTCAATCTTCTCAAAAGAAAAGGTCTCAAAACTTTATGCAATCTTCTAATAACCAATAATGTTTCTTCTTCACTTAACTCAATCTTATCTTGACCACCGGTATTTGCAAATGGGGTGTTAAACCACTCATCAAAAGACTTTACCGAGTTAAAAATCTTCGGTAAGGCAAAATTTAACAAGGCCCACAATTCTGGTAAATTATTTTGTAATGGCGTACCAGTTAAAATCAAACGATAATCACTATGGTAATGGTGGGTCAAAGTTTCGGATAATTTGGATTGTGCATTTTTCATACGATGACCTTCATCAATGATCATATGCACCCATTTTACTTTTGATAAAAGATTTCTATCTTTAATAATATATTCAAAAGTAGTTAAAAGAACTTGAAAGTTACCAATTTTGATATCATTTTGCATCACTTTTCTTTGATTAGGAGTACCTTTATAGGTGATCTTTTTGAGACTAGGTGCCCACTTATCAAATTCTATATTCCAATTGGTCAAAGTTGATAATGGAACAATGACCAAGAATGGACCCGAAATTTTTTTCATTTCAACTAAATAAGTAAGCAAAGAAATAGTTTGAATGGTTTTACCTAAACCCATTTCATCTGCTAAAATACCGTTTAAATGGTTATTGAATAAAGATACCATCCATTGAAGACCTTTAATCTGGTATTCTTTCAAAGTACCACCGATTAAAATTGAAGGCTGTTTGGTAACTTCTTCTTTTATACGATGAGCAACGTGATAATAATCTGTCTTTTCTCTTCTTTCTTCTTCTGACGCGAATTCAGGTTGTTCTACTTCTTGGAAGCCTCTACCACCTTGAGACATTTTTTCGTGAGATTCCTTTTGTTGGGTTTGAACTGCTTGAGCTAAAGAGTCCAAGAATTGATTGGTTTGGTTCAACAAATGCGTAATTCTTGTATCTTTAGTATGATCTAACAATTTCAAATAAGCTTCTTCGTCATTAGATTTTAAAGCTTGCAAACGTTGTTTAGCCATTCTTTCGACCTTCTTTTGTTCTTCTTTGGCTATTTGAGCATGGAAACTATTAATCTTATTACCAAATTTCTCCAATTTTTCCTTTCTTGAAATGATTTTTTCATGACGAGTTGCTTTATGGGATATAATTTTAGAAATAGCACTTTGGTGTCTTTTATTTTGAGCTTGAACCAATGAGAATAATTGTTGCTGATATAAATCTTGAGTTGCAGAAATATTCTCTATTGAAAGGCTATTGAACTTTGCCAAAAAATTAGGATGTGAATTTGGTAATAACGATTTACTAAACCATATTTGGGACAACACTTTACCCTTCATTATTTTTTGTAATGGTAGTAATTCAAGTTTAGTTAATTCAGCTTCAATACGTTCTTTTTCATCATCACTGACTGATTGTAATTTAGCACGAAGGGCATCCTTTTCGAATTCAATCTCTAACAACAAAAGAGTTTCTTTATTATTCATAATGTTGTTGATATCAAATCCTTCAGGTAAAACACCGGGGTATTGAACTCTACTTTGAGGAACATAAAATGAATTGAAAGGAATGTCTTTAATGTTTTCACCAACAAACTCAGGAACTTCAAAAGTGTTAACTTGTAAAGATGGCTTACTTATAGGTACAATCACTTTATTATTCTTTTCTTTATCAGGAACAACGTCTTTTATATTTTGGGGAGGAGCCTCCTTCATCACTATTGGCTCAAGAGTGTTTTTATTTGGTATTGACGGAGTTCTCTTTTGATTAGGATTAGAAACAGGGGTTTTAGATTTAGAAGGTCTTTTCCCGGCGGGTAATTTCTTCGAGGGTTCAACTGGAGATTGGGAAGGGAAATTACTTCTTGCTTGTTGTGGTATTCCTTGTTGTTGTTGTTGATTAAACAGCTGCGATTGGGGTTGAGTTGGGGGTTGTTGCATACCAACAACTGGGGACCCTGATGCGTGAGAAGGGGGTTGAGAAGTTGGTTGAGATTGAGAATTCATGTTTTGGTTATTATAAGCAGTGTCTGGGAAAGCCATTCTTTCATTGGTTGCCATATCGATAACTCCAGGAGGAATTTGATTATAAGAACCATTATTTTTGAACAAATATTTTAAAGCCAGATTTTGGGCTCTGAATAATTGAATTTGCTGAGTAGAAAAGGGACTTTCTGCTGGTGGAACATAATTGAACGAGGCGCTGGTAGGAGTCGAATTATTTGTTGCACTTGCAAGGTTCGAATTACTTGGGTAATTATGTTGAAACATTTGTTGAGGGGGTTGATTTATAGATGAACCGGTTGGTTGGGGGAAAGGAGCAGTCTGAGGAGAACCATGACTAGGAGCAGGAGATTGTTGAACCCCTTGATTACCCTGGGGTGTAGGTATGCCGCTGACATTATTAGGAACATGAGACATTAAATTCACATTGGCATTGCCAATATTTGGAGTCATCATTGAGTTCCCATTGATGTTTGAGTTGTTGTTGGGCACACCACCGTTATTGAGTTGCATCGGAAATTGTTGACCAGACTGCAATTGAGACCCATTTTGGTTCAATGGCATTTGTCCCTGTTGTTGGAATTGTTGGGGCGGCTGAACTTGACCTTGACCTTGACCTTGACCCTGACCCAGTGGTCCCTGTTGTTGTTGTTGCTGTTGCTGTTGCTGTTGCTTTTGTCTAAGGTACTGGGACTGAACGATTCTGATAACCTTACTTATTTGATTGAATTCAGGTATATTAACCGCCTGGTCTCCATACTGGGTTTTTAGCTGCTGCCAGCGCTGGATATATTTCTGGATATCTTCCTTCAGTAGTGGTCTATTCATGGCGGAGTCAAACGATAACTAACGAACTTGGCAAAGATACCCTTAGATAGATCTTATAACACAGAACTAAGAATAATAGAGTTCTATCTATAATTGTCCTTTTTCAATTCACGTAAGAATCGTTTGTTTTCCTAAGAGAACGCTTTTTTCCTCAGAGTAAAAAATGGAAGAACCAAAAAAACAGAAATTGGTGTCGATAACGGTGTGCGCACTACGGGGTTAATTTAGCTACACATTTTTTTAATTACTGGGTGTACGGAACTATATTATATATATGTATATATATATGTATATATATGTATACTCTGCAATCACATAGAGTTCGTATACTTGAAGGTAAGGATGGGTTCTGCAGGATGGTGGTTCCAAGTAACAGTGGATCTGACAGAAAGCAGCGGCAATCCAAGCGTTCTTTGTTGGAAAATGCACAGTAGACTATCGTGTGATAGGATTTCCGAATAGAGACAAGAATATTCAAAGAATAATCCAAAGAGGTCAACACGATACTGAAAAGTGGAGAATGTTATTTGGATAGAGAGACTGGAGGAGAGATTAGCTTGGTTTCCATAATTTTCCGGAACCTCTAGGAGCATAATTGATTGCATCGAATTTTTCTTTCTTGACATATTCACCACCATAAGAAGTATCACCAGTAGAAACCACCCCTTCAATTTTGGTAGAGGGTCTATCGTATCTGTTTTTCCCTTTGCCTTTGGCTTTTGACCAGTGATCTTTACTTTTACGGCCTTTACCGGGAGGAAGAGATTTTTCCTTTTTCATGGTAGTATAAGAGTATTGAGTGGTATCAATGGTGTTATGTAAGATTCCTGATTCTGGGTCATCATTCAAATGATCGTAATCGGAGTTGAAGTTATAACGAGGATCGTATAATCTAAAATGATTGATATCATGAGACTGGAAAATAAGTAATTCTGCTTCATTAACATTTAAACAATCAATGGCAAAACTTTTAGCCCAAACTTTAGTTATTGGATCTTCAGTAACTAATTTCCATTGTTCTAAAGCAGAAGTAGAATCATGTAGTGGATTAACGGACTTACCATCAATGAATCTTTTATAAATACAAGATTTGATTAAATACCTTAATCTAACTGGCATTTCAGCTTCGTCTTCACTTCTTGCAATGGCATCTTGATACGATTGGGAATTTTCGTATTGAATATCGTTCAACTTAGTATTTTTGAAACTCAAAGTTGAGCCAAAATTTTCCGATAATTCGTCATAAGGATTATTATTAACTTCAGAATGTTGACCAATTAAGTTAGAATCAAATTTAGTTTTGAAATTAGGAAATTCTTTGACTTTAGGATTATGGATCTTGTACTTTAAGCACTCATTCCAACTTGGATAACTATTATTAATTGTTTCAATCGTAAGATTATAAACTATCGGGTTTTTAAAATTATGACCGTCATCTTCTGCATTAATATCTGATTCAAAAACTCGGTCAATAAATCTAATGGCTTCTCTGGCATTGGTTGCCATCATGGAAGTACCCTTTTTAGCAAAGTCAAATTCATGCAAAGTATAAGAAGGAATAAATATATTTAAGTAAACTTTTTCATTCTTGGTAAAAGATTTATAATTTGATTCAACATATTGTTGATTAAACCATCTTTTGACGTTACCAATTCCTCTAACAAATGCAGAATGATCTAAAATCAAATTAATTATACGTTTATCTTCAGACTGACCATTTTCGGCTTTCTCATCTATACTGGCGTTGGTCTGGAAACTCTTTGAATAATCAACTAATTCATCGAGATGATGGTTTTGTCGGTCATCTTCATCAACTAATTGTTTAGGTGGCATCCCAAGTGCTTCAAACTTTCAACAGGTCGGTCCTGATTCATAAATTGATAGATGGATGGAACTCCCAAAGATGAAAAAAAAAAAAAAACTAAAAAAAAAATAAAAAAAAACAGAGAAATGACAGACAATAAGCAGAAAATACCAGAAGCCCATATATTCTCTATTTACTTGTACACCATCTGCCTGAGACACATAGCTTCACTGTGGGTCCCGAAACACAGCATGCTACAATTACGAGCGGGTGGGAACCTCGAGTCGAAGCAGAGGTGGAAGCAAGTACGAAAGACTACACGATCTACGCTAGAGAAAATATAAACCTCAGGCCGATTCTTAATTTTATGGTGCTTAAACACATCTAAATAGTTAGTATATGGGACAGACAATAGTCACGCAGAAGGATGAGAGACTCCATTCCATTCATTCACCAGTTGAAGCTCAACCGGGTGAATGAATCATCAGATAGGTGTCAAGGGTTGTATTCATTGAGCTGAAAAGCTCTAACATTAGAGATGCCAGAAAAAACATATATTGAAAACAAAACTTCGTCATGATGGAATCAGAAGAATCAAATCCTTCATTGCGTGTGGTTAATTGTTAAACATACTCTTGTGTATTGGTTGAAGAAGAAGTAGAGAAAAGTTTTTTTGAAAAAAAAAAACTCCATCGAATTTATACAATTTTTTCATTTGGCGGGTGACCGGTGCACGACTACGTTTTAGGGTTAAATTGGCTGTGAAAAACATGTATATTCATTTATTCATAAATCGTGAGTAGGCAATTATTGGAAGGAAAAGAAATGGGTTTCACTTTTCGAGGAGCTGATACCTCTGAAGCTTTCGTCGTCATTTATACTATCATCAGTATAATATTGAGCCAGAGAAGTTCGATTTGAATCAATTTCATCGGCTGGGGTCCCCGATTCTAACAAGTATATAATTTCTTTTAAACCAATTAGCTTGGTGTGAAGTTTGGCGATGTCTGCATTCAATTCATCTTGTTTTTCGATTAATGCCTTTTTCCATTCTTTAAACCGATTTTCTTGTTTAGACACCACGATTGCAAAAACATCTTTTAATTGTTTTTGTTTTAAATCTAAAATTGGATCAACTTCATTAATTTCCCGTTGATAACGTTGATAATTTAATTGATGATATTTCAAATATTGGTTTAAGCCATCTTCATTCTCATTAATTGATAGATTTAAAATTTTCAATCGATTATTGAAACAAGTCGAACGATGGGATTCGTAATAGTACTCGGTTGATTCAATAAAATCCAACATATTTTCACTAATTAAAAGATTACGAAGTGAAGCGAAATCACAATGATCTGGATTTTCAATTTCAATAATTCCATAATCATATTTTCTAATTAATTGATTCTTATCGTTTGAATTAATAATGGCATATGGAATTTGAGAATTTAATTTAGATTTGAGCGATTGATCCAAAATGAATTTACCAATTTCGATGTTATTTTCAATCAATTGGTTTTTGATAATTTTTTTAAAATTAATCAACTCTTCATTTGTTAAACAATCACTTTTACCAATGACTGGTATTAAATTAATTTTCTCATTCAATTCCTTCATACTTATTATATCAAGAGGCAGTAATGCATTATTTGAAGGATAAATCACATAAATACAAACATGAACTCTTGTATCGACCAACTGGTTTCGTTCTGGCTGTTCTTCTTGGAAAGCATAAAAGTTGAATTGTTGTTCTATATAATTAATAAGCGGAATCCAAGAACATTGATTATCAATTGATTCTCCAAAGCCAGGAGTTTCAATAACATTCAATTTCAATGGAACTCCGTCCTCGATTAATTCAAAATTCAGGATTTTTAATGAAGTTAAAGGATTGGTTAAACCCAAAGACGAATCGTCAATTGAATTAATGCTGGATAAAGACTCAACTGGAGCCAATTCGGAATTAAACAAAGTGTTAATAAAACTAGTTTTACCACAATTAAACGCACCAGTAACCATTAAAGAAAAATGACCACCATTACGATGAATAAAATTTTCACGTTGTGGGGCAAGATATGAAAGACCAACATTTTTAGTTGATTGTTCAAGCGGGAAACAACAAGGACGATGAGGTGATGAAGAATTGCAGTGTTGCTAAAGCATCATTATTTTCTAAGCACATGGCCAGTTTTTGTAAATCATTGTTATACTTGGTTTCACTAGCAGTCAATTTTTCCAAAGCATTCACAAGATGTGCCGAGTCGGTATCTTGTTGTTTCTCGAAGGAATACTCAAACTCAAATTATCGTAGGTCGTCTCAACTTCATTGTAATCATCAGGGCCAAAATCCTCCGTTTCTTCAATTGCCTCATCCCATTGGTAATTTAAGGTTTGGCCGTTAGAAACTACTTCGGAGGCTGGGGGAAGGGCTGCAGACTCCATTGAAGAGCAATGTTCAAGGAGGTGGCTAATCCTGTCGGGGTATAATAAGAGTTTGCAGATACTTTCACTTGTATTCAACTATAAGAGACAATAGGTATATTCTCTAACAAAAACCAACACCTATTGCTACCAGCTCATACAAATTGTTAGACAACTGGCTCTCTTGGGACAATCGACTTGTATCTCGCTCTGGTATGTCTCTTGTATGCTCCTCTTGTGAAAGGTCTTAGAATTGGTATAGTAAATCCACAAACCAAAGACCCTGAAGGAAAGATTGCAAAAAGAGACCAAAAAAAGCGGTAGTGCAACCGGCCAATCAAATCAGTCGCAAATGCTCATCATTAAACCATGTATTACTGCGATCGGTAATGCCAACTTAAACTTAATCAAAGCATATGGCGATGAACTAAAGGCTTATTGTTGCCGGCGCCACCACAGCGTGACAACAATACAATGAAGTCATCCCTCTGTGTATTGTTAGAGGATGGAGTCCCGCAGGGCCCTCGAGGCTCGAGACCCAAAGCAGAACTAGGGCATTGTTGGTTTGATTAGATGGTAATTAAGGAATCACATTGTGATTTTGATTTGCTTATTATTGATACCAACTGATCCAGTTAGCCAGCAAAGGGTCTTGGTTACCCATCCACGTTGTACTAACGTACCGAACGACACAGTAGTGTTTTTTTCCCTACCTACTTTTACTACTTGACATAGTTGACTTGCCATATGCCCAGTCGTACACTTGTCTTGTCATAGATTAAGTTGTCATATACTTGACATGTCATATACTTGACATGTCGTAGATTTAACTTGTCATATACTTGACATACCATGCTTACACCTTATTTCCTAAAAGCATTAAGGTATACCCATTGGGACTGGTTGTAAACAATAATGTCTTAGTTCAAACACTAACAAAACAAAAAAAAAAAAAGAAATTGAGTGAAAAATTGCAATTTACCATTTTTGGATCAAACAAAAACACCAAATCTCGATGCAATACTCTCTTTATTGAACTTTGTCTATCAACAGAATTAAGGATTGCTGATCGAAAGGCTGGCCCATCCTCCAGGGTGTGGAATGGTCTAGAGGTGGAGTGGAAGATGGGTTGTAGTCAACTTGTGTAATCTCTTTGGCCACTAGAAGCCGAGTAAGTAGAGTAAAGCTAGCAAGATTTCAAGTAGAGCTTGTCTCGTAGTTCATCTCTATGTCATTTCATTGTAGTTAGTTGGTTTTGTTCCCATCTGTGCCCTTGTTTACCGCCTCCATTATTTCCTATTTTTAATATTAATTAGTCTTTCTTTCTTTTCTTTTCTTTTTCTAATTCTTTTTTTTATTCTTCAATTACTTTTCCTTTCATTTTGAAGAAATTGACCTGGTTTGATTGTTCTATCTTATTCTTCCCGTAGTGTTAGTTGCTCGAGGTTTCTCTGTCTATTATCTTCCAACTGTTGGTTTAACCAGGTGCTTGTGTTGCATAAAGTAATTGACGTCTATTAATTCCTTCCTAGTCTGGTGGTTAACTTTGTTCCTTTTTACTTATTTGCTAAAGACAAAGGGATATTTGCAAAACAAAGGTGAACAATCCTATTGCCAAACTTCCAGCATTACAACCTATTATAAGAAATTGAACAAATAAAAAGAAGATGGATTCTTCTAAATTAATAAAATCTTTTGATGATCTTTCATTAGAAAATCATCTTCCATATCCAATTGAAAGAAGAGCACGATCATCCTCCCCAGTTAAAAACCGTCGTCCATTGCCTCTAACTGACCCTAACTTCTTTGATATGAGAATCCCTTCGGTACCTTTTGCAAGTCTGGACGACATTTATCTGTTGGCAACGAGTAACTCGGGAGTCTCATTCTCTCAACTGCAAATTAAATCATTATCAAATTCGCCAATTTCGAAAAGATTACATATAAATAGTCATTCAAAGGATTATGTCATTCCAATTCCTTTCACTTTACAATTACCTCCTAAATTAAGCCCAAAAAATAAACCAATTGCTTCTTCTACAGTTACTACTCCTCAAGGTTCACCTACTCCTTCAAGATCAGGTGGTTCAAAATCTTTAGGTGCTACTCCTAATAATCAAAATAAAATTAGCAAAGGTTCAAGATTGGTTTATACTGGTAATGGTTATGAAAAAATTGATCTGTCTGATGAAGAAGATTTAGAAATTGATGATTTCCCTCCAATTCAAAATTCAAATCGTAAACCTCCTCCAGTAACTAAAAATAAGAGAAAATCTTCAAAACTCAATATACAAAAACAATTCATGTCACACGATGAATTAAGTATCATTGAAGAGGCTTCTAATAGTGGTAGTTCAAGAGCTTCAAGTATTAAATCAAAACTTGAAAAAGAATTACCTCCAGATCCATCTTTAAATAAAAATTCGCACCTTATTTCAAAATCATTAAATACTGCAAATATTAATATTTCAAAAATTAACTTACCAACAGACGAAAGTTTCGTAAAAGAAGTTCCTAGGTTAAATGTGGAATCACATCATCCCCCTTATTGTTCTCCTTCAGGAAACTCGTCGCTGTCATCTCAACCTAACATTAAACAACCGATTGCAAATCAATTAAATAAACTGTCTTTACAACTGTCACAAGAACAAGAAGAACAACAACAACAACGAAAAAATAAACAAAAACATGTTAAACCAGCCTCCCCCCCTAGACCTGTTAACGTCAATTTTATTGCACCACTGCCTCATAGAAATGATACTGAAAAGACTCATGAAGCTCATCCTTTAATCTTAAATCCAAATATTACAAAATCAAAAGTTCCAAGACCAACGGCTAATTTACTTAGTAAGTCAGATTTGCCAAATAATTTGATTATGAATCAACGATTTCCTCCAAATCAAAATAAAGCAAATCATGCTATTCAATATGGCCAAATTCCAAATCAAAGTAAAGATAATGTATTAAAAATTTATAAAAGAAGTTTCAGTGATGAATCTCATGTTTCATCAGTAAGTTCTTTCAGTTCAGTTGGTGATTTCATGAATTTTAGTAATAATCCTTCTTTGAGAAGTACTAAAAATATAAATACAAATATCCCAATGGCATCAACCACTATTACAAATATCGAATCTCCTTCAATTAAGAATAATCTGATAAAAATTCACAAGAGAAACCAAAAATTGAAGAATTAAATAGAAATAACTCTAAAGCTTCAGCTAAGTCTACTCTGTCATCTTCTACTGAAAGCTCTTGGAACTCTCTTCAAAAAAGTATCGATATTAGTATTGAAGATTCTCTTAATTCTCCAGCAACTGGTGAATTCGATTTTGCTTCCAAAATTAATTCAAAAGAATTACCTCCTTTACCTGAATTGAATTCTGAAATTGAAAAAGTGGAAACTGCTCCATTAAGAATATCAAGAAATGCTACTAGGGAACCTTCCAGAGAAGTATCTCCAGCAAAATCAAGAAAAAATCGCCCTGCTCCTCCTCCTCTTCAAGATGAAATCGAACAATCATTAGCCAAATTATCAAGTAAAAGTAAATCATTAAATCAGAAATCTAATACACCTCCGATTCAAGAAAAAGATAATAATGGTGCAGGTAAACGATTTAGTTTCCCTAATAATAGTCAAAATATAACTAATAGTAGGGAAATGAGAAGTAGGCAATTATCAAGTAATTCAATGAAAAGCCATAGATCTAAATTTAGTTATATGTCCCAATCAACTGGTCAAATCGAAATTCCTGATTTATCCAATAAATCAGTGGCAGATTCATACTCTACGAGAAGATCTACTTCATCTTTCAATGGTACAACATTCGACGATTTACCTTCTGAATCTGGATTTTCTTCAGAAACTTCGGCATCTATAGGTAGTCAAATGTCAAACGGTAAATTAGAACCAATTGGTGTTCCTACCAGGGCCTCTCAAGAAATTATAAAAGAACAATTCAAAATGATGCATGGTGATGATGCTACTGATAGTGATAGCGATGATATCTTTATCCCTGCCATGAAATCAAAGTCATCACCAAATATTAAACAGTTAAATGAAGCCTTTGATAAGGATCCTATTGATTATTCAAATAGACGAATTCTGGAACCACCATCTCAAGTCAATGAAAAAGATAATAGGCCAAGATCCTCTTCTTCTTCCCCAGTTAGACACAGAAGAAACAAATCAATGTATGGAATCGATTTCCAAAATAATGATTTACCTGTATCACCAACTAGAAAACATTCTAGATCTAAATCCACTTCTCTGGTTAAATCAAAACCTGGTATACAGAAGCAAAATCGTAAACAATCAAGCAATGAACATGTTAAGGATTTACCCTCTAACATGGACATTGTAATTAATGAACCTCCTAGACCAGTTAGTTATGAAGTCGACTTCATAGAAGCAAAATCACAGGTTGATGACTTCCCAGACAATGTATCAAACACTCCAACTGTCAATGAGATATACAAAACCCCAAATGTCACTTTTGAAAACCTTCCAAACTCAAAAGATATTTCAAATGAAATAAACAAACAAAAACAACAGAAATCTAAGCCTAATCAAATTCAATTTAAAGGATTGAAAAAGAAATCTGGTTCAGTTTATTCAAAAAGTAGCAGTCAGAGTACTAACTCGGAAGCCGATAGTATTACCATTGATTTAACAGAAGAAAACGTTGATGTTTGTTTGATTCAAAGAAATGATTCTAAACTCTCATACAGGTCAATCACCGAGAAGAAGGATGGTAAAGACGTTGAGGTTGTCTTGGTAGAAGAAGACGAATCAGAAAATTCATCTAGAGACGATTTGTCTAGTATTTATTCAAAATATCAATCAGATTGGGTATCTAGATCAAATTCCATGTTATCAACTACTTCATCGGGTTCATATGCAAGTGCAGCATCATTCGAAAGTGGAGTATCATCAGAAGCTCAATTACAACTTAAAGAAAGGCCAAATACGATCGAAATATACAAACAGATGCAAGCCATTAGGGGAATGGGAAGATCGCCAATAGAAAATTTGAGTCAAGCGAGAAAAGGACAATCGATTAACTCACATACTTCTGGTAGATCCAATAATAGTGTCAACTATCATTCAAAACGAATTCAACCACCAAAATCAACCAAGAATGTTAATTTTACTAATTCAAAAAGTCAACCAAATTTATATTCAAACTTGAATATATTCAATTCATCTCAAAATTCACGAGAATCAAACTATTTTGATTATTCTACATCTGAAAATTATGATTTTAATACTTTCATGAAACAAAGAGCAGTTTCAAGACCTACCTAATCCTTTCCAATATTTAAAATACTTTTGTTCTTAATTAATTCATCTTACTTTAATTCTTTCGTTCTCATATATTCACTTTTTCTGTCAAAATGTTTTTTCGCTTTTTAATTTTTTTCTTCTTCATTTACTTTGTATTTTTACAACTTTTAAGGTCAAAATTACCAAAAATATATAGATTATTAATGTATAAAAAAATCAAACTTTTTGAATAACAATTATTATATAATACAAAGTATACTTGAGGTTTATTTTAAGCGAGGACTATCAGTTTCAGTAATAGTTCCTAAATTTCTAAGATTTATATCTCCATTCATTGAAGACGAAGGAGTTGATTTGAAAGATGGTAAAGTTTTAGTATCGTCGTCTTCATCTTCAGAGTCTTCTTCATTCAATGATCCAAATGAAATAAGTGACCTACCAGAAGGAGCACGACTTATGCTTCTTGAGCTGTTTAACTCATTATTAGATTTTGTACTATTACTTCTGTAAAAAGTAACGGTTTTATTCAAAGTTTCAATTTTATTTGTGGAAAAATTATTCATATCAACGACTGCCTTCATTGGTTTATTTTTGTATGATTTTGACCTATAGAATCCACTCAAGTTTTGTTGCTGTGCTCTTTCGTGTTGTAAATTTTCATGTTCTTCAAAATCAAAATCCTCAGGCATTTGATTAACTTCATCTAATAAGTCTTGATCAAAATGATAATTTTCTGGTTCTTCATTATCAGAGGAAGAGCTTTTAACTGAATTTGAGTCTAAAGTCTTGAAATTTAATTTTTCATCATTGCTAAACCAGGAATATCTTTTTGAATTATTTTTATTATTTTCATTTAATTTAGTTAAATGCGTTTTCTTTTTAGGTTTATCATTAAGACAGTTTAATTCATTATCTTGATCAATTTTTGATAATGTATTCATCATATTCGTAATTGATTTTCGTTTTGTATTTGAGTCCACATTTGAATTTTCGAGTAATGATAAACTATTCATCATATCAATAATTGATTTTCTGTTTTGTTTCACTTTTTTTTCATGATGATCATTTTTTTCAATATTCGATTCCATATTTGATAAGAAATTCATCATGCCAATAACCGAAGATCTTTTATTTTTATTTCTATCTTTAGTGTCTTTTGGACTATCAAAGTTTTCATCTATTTCGTTATTCAATTCTAATGACCCCAATAGATCCATCATTTCATTGATTGACAGTCTAGCCGTCACCTTATCAAAGGTGGTATCTGATGAAATGGTTGAATTTGTAATTGAGGATTCGACTGATTTCCCATTTGACAGAGAAATACCCAATCCAATATCATTACTAGGCTCATTCAATTTAAAGTCAAAATTTTCCATATTTGAAATTTTATTTGGGATTTCAGTGTTTAAGTTTTCGTCTAAGGAACCATGGAAGCTTTTCAAGATTCTTTTTGACATGACTTCCTTATCGTTTATATTTAGAACATCATCGCGAAGATTTTGATTAGATTTAGGAGTGTATCTCATTGTCGAACCGAATGTCAAACCACTAATTATTGGAGAATTTAGATCATATAATTGTAAATTATTATTTTGATCATCATTCAAATCTGGAGTTTCCAAATTTGATTGAGATAACGAAGGAGAATTACTGAATTCCAAATAATTTTCTAAGATGTCCACTTCATTAACTTCAGAATTTGATGAAGACTGAGGTTCCTCTTTGACAGGGTTTAAATCTTGAATTGATAAATGATATGAGTGATGGTAAGGTTGATAATGTTTTACTTGTTCTTTTACATCTGGATCCAATTCGAATTTTGGTTGAATCAAAGTTTCTTCTTGTTCTTCATTATAATCATCGTCTACGAGTTCATCTTCGTAAGTATCCTGTTTGTACTCGTTAGTTGCATTTAGCTCATCATAAGCATTTTCATTCAAGTCATCATAAGCATTTTCATGTAGTTCATCATAATCATTTATTTCATTTAGTTGATCATAATCATCTTGCTCATCATAATCCAACCCATTGTCATCATAGTTATTTAGACCATTGTCGTAATCATCATCATTATTGTTAAAGACGAAATCATCTTTGCCCGATGATACATCATCATTTATATTGTTAACATTTTCAAAGCTATTATCATTATTGTTAAAGATAGAATCATCTTTGCCCGATGATACATCATCATTTATATTATTAACATTTTCAAAGCTATTATCATCATCAAAGATATTTTTTTCGAAATTTTGATCTTCAAAATCATCAAAATCATCCAACCCATTATTTTCATAGTCATAATTACTAAATTCATCAATCTCATAACCCAAATCGTTTTCATTAAATCATTTTTTGATTTTTTCGTTTTATAATATTTTACCGAAGTATTTCTACCTCCTCTTCGATCTTTGATGAAAGAGAATTGAGAGTCATCCGAATCAGATTCATAGAATTCATAATCAGACTCGGTCAGATTTTGTACATCATCGGCTTGGGGTTGTTCGTCTAGACTTGATGGTTGTGCGTTCCAAAGACTGCTGAGGTGGTTGTGGTGGTGGGTTTGACGGTGGTTGCAGGATGTCAGGTTTCCCTTGAAAGAGACTTGTTTTTCATCTTTGGAGCTTTCTTTAAATGAAACTTGCTTTTTTATCAGAGAATTCAAGATACTTGTTGAGGAAGCTGAATGGGTATTATTGGAGAAGAAGAGCTTCTCGGCTGTTTATTCATGAAAACTGGCGGAGGTGCCAATGCACTTTTACTAGCTATTGAAGTATTCAATTTAACCAATGGGGTTTTCCCAGTATCATTTGTCAAGTCAGAGATGTTTGATATCGAATGATTTTCTCGTTTATGGCCAAACTTATTTGTCGAAGATATCCCTGGCTTACCATGGCTATTGGAAAACAAATTCTTGATGGGGGTCAATAGTTTTTTGGGACTACTGATTGAAGATGAATAAGTTTGTGGAGGAGTTAACTGAGATGACTGATTAATAACTGGCGATTGGATGGGAGTATTACTGTCAAACGGGTATCCGTAATCACTCAAGCTTTCCTGCGATGTTAAAGACTCATTTTTCCGGTGACTCTTGATGAAAGACCGCATTCTATCTGCTTGATAAGTATGATATTGCTCGATACTTCTCGATACTTATACCTTCAATCAAAGCTGGATTATGGGGGGATGTTTAAAAATATTTGGTGCACGGGTGTTTACTTCTTTGGTGCACGGACCTATAAATCCACAAATCACGTGCTTAAATAATAAAAAAAAATTTTTTAATTTAAATCTTTTTTCGAATGGTGTACGGAGAGAATAACGAGTAATTAAATGCCTTAAGCTGTTGTTACAACGCAGAACGCTAAACCCAGCCAATGACACATGAAGTAACGTCATGTCATTTCTGGCGAAAGGGAAATAGTCCAATTGCAAACCCCGAGCAACAGGGCATTCGTAACTGATGCCGTATTCGGTTTTACAATTGGAATCCCAAAAAGCTCATTTGGTGATGCGATACGAGACAGAATAATTATCTGATGCATCTAAAAAAAATTTTTTTCCTTTGTGCCCTTATTTTTTCTTTTTTTCGGTTTATTTTAAGGCAAATTTCAGTTAAAGCTATACTTTTCTTTTGTCAAACTAGTATATCCCCAGGAATATATTTAAGCCAGTCTAATTCCCGATTATTTTCAGCAGTGTCGTTTTGGCAGCAGGAGTTATTTTCTTTTTTTCAATTCGAATTAGCAGGATGTCTTCAGAAAATAAGACCGCATCTATTGCTAGTAATGATAAATTAGCAGCTAGTGAAAAGGACTTTAGTGAACAGCATTACTCAGACGATGAGACTTTGATTGAAACCAAATCCATTGGGGTTGAAAAAGCCGAAATATTGGCTAAGCAATATGAAGCATGGTATTACAAGGTTATCTTATTAATAAGTGCCTTTTTAGTTGGTTATGCTTATGGGTTAGATGGTCAAGTCCGAGGAATCTTAACTGGGTATGCTACGGATTCGTATCTGGCGCATTCTTTATTATCAACCATTAGTGTTATTACTGCTTTTGTTGGTGCTGGATTCCAACCGGTTTATGCTAGGTTAGCTGATTTATTTGGGAGATTGGAGCTTTTCATTGTTTCAATTCTATTTTATGTCGTTGGTACCATTATTGAATGTCAAGCAGTTGATGTTCAAAAATATGCTGCAGGGTCTATTTTTTACCAAATTGGATACACTGGGGCAATTATAGTTGTTCTTTTCATTGTATCTGATTTCTCTAGTTTGAAATGGAGATTATTCTATTCATTTGTACCGGCCTTCCCATTTATTATTAATACATGGATTTCCGGTAATGTGGTTAGTGCAGTTGGATGAATTGGAAATGGGGGATTGGGATGTGGGCTTTTATTTACCCCTTAGCTTGTATTCCTTTAGTTTGTTGTATGATTCATATGAGAATTAAAGCTGGGAAAACTGAAGAATGGAAGGCTTTCAAACAACGTAAAACTAAGTTTCAAGAATTGGGACTTAAAGGTTTTGCTAAATATATTTTTTGGAATTTAGATATTATTGGTTTACTTTTATTTTTAGTTGGTATTGGTTGTCTTTTAATTCCTTTCACTTTAGCTTCTTCTGTCACCACTGCCGGGTCAACTTCACTCAAAGTGGAAAAGTGGTTCTATTCTTGCTCCAATTGTAGTTGGTGTTTTCTTACTCCCCGTTTTCCTTATTTGGGAAGGGTAGATTTGCTAAAAATCCATTAATTCCAGTGTTTTTATTAAAAGATCGTGGTATTTGGTCTGCTTCTATCATTGCTTTCCTTCTCAATTGTATTAGTTCAATCGAATCAAATTTCATTTATGCAGTTTTACTTATTGCTATTAATGAAAGTAGCACTTCTGCTACTAGAATCTCTAGTTTAGCTTCTTTTGTTTCAACCCTTGCTGGTATATTTCGTTGGTCTTTTCATGGTTTATTTCCGTAGATTGAAAGGCTTGATTATAACCGGGTGTTGTCTTTGGTTGGTGGCCTTTTGGTCTCTTATACCATTTCAGAGCTGGTGAAAGTTCTCATTCCGGTATTATTGGTGGGTTTGTTGTTTTGGGGTTGGGTACTGTTTGTTTCACCTATCCAATCGTTGTTAGTGTTCAAACATGTGTAAGCCATGAACATATGGCCATTGCAGTTTCATTTATTTATACTTTATACCGTATTGGTGCTTCCTTTGGTTCTGCCATTGCTGGTGCCTATTTGGACCCAAACCTTATTCAAAGAAATTGTCAAACATGGAGTTTCTTTATCTACTGCAACCTTTGCATATCAACAACCTTATCAATTCGTTGCGCAAAATCCTTGGGGTACTAAAACAAGAGAAGGGGTTGTAGCTGGTTATAAATACGTTCAAAGAATCTTCATGATTGTTTGTTTAGTGTTATGTGTTCCAATGATCTTAGCCACTTTCTTATTAAGAGACCATAAATTAACTAATGATCAATCTCTTGAACAAGTCGAAGAAGAACAACAACACGAATCTCTTTCTGACTTCATCAGAAATGCTTTGAAAGGTGGTAAACCCAAAGAAGTGAAAAATAAAGAATCCACCCAAGTTTCTAACGTTTAATCTTTTAAAATCTCTTTAATTCTTGTATATTCAATTCTGTATACTTTTTAATACTATTTTGCAACCGTATGTGCATTCCACTAAGTCCAGCCGCTTTCCATTTGACCGCTCCTCCACCGTCAACCTCATAGTATCTACAAGACATCCTGTCAGTATACTACCAGACTACATCCCGTCACATACCATAATTGCAGTAATAACCATAATCAAACCAATAGACTGGTACACACACACCCCGTCTCATAAAAGAAATGCAACCGGTTTCGTTCTCATTAGGGCTGCTGCCCTCGCGCACCGCTCTCCACACGTGATGCCTTTTTTTTCTCCCATCCACTCTTCAAGAGAATGCGAGCGCATCCCACTCTTAACTATGGTGCACCACCAAAAACCCACTGAAAAAGTTTTATGAAAAAACTTGGGAGTGGAAAAAAAAAAAAAAAAAAAGGAAAAAAATTCACTTACTCTGATTTTTGAAAGTTATTGTATATACTTAAATTCTCCTTTTTGAATACCTTTACATACAAAGTATAGTTCAGTATCCATCATGTTGATTCCAAGAGAAGAAAGAAAAAAGATCCACCAATACCTCTTCCAAGGTATGTACCGTTGAGTCTGGAAGAAGCATTTTTCGACAAGTGATGATTGATGATGAAAATTTTTGAATAAGAGATGAATAGGATGAAGACGTTGATATTTGATGTAAGAAGCGGTCCGAGGCAGTCGCCAGGGACTCCAGCTACAAGCAAATGACGACTAGATGTGATAATATCGTATCATCACTTGGAGGAAATGAAAAATATAAAACCTATATACTAACGCATTCTATAGAAGGTGTTGTTGTCGCCAAAAAAGATTACGATCAACCAAAACACGATGAAATTGACACCAAAAACTTGTTTGTCATCAAAGCTTTACAATCCTTAACTTCTAAAGGTTACGTTAAAACTCAATTTTCATGGCAATATTACTACTACACCTTAACTGATGAAGGTGTCGAATACTTAAGAAATGAATTAAGTATCCCAGAAGGTATCTTACCAGTCACCAGATTAATGGGTGCTCCAGCTGAAAGACCAAGATTCCAAAGAGGTCCAAGAAGAAACGATGGTGGTTACAGAAGAAGAGCTCGTGATTAAATTAATTAGCTAAAAGGAAGATAATCTATCATTATGAAAAGAAAGACTTGTTTTTATTATAAAATATGTTTCATTATTAGTTTCTTTTGTTAATTTATGAGTTTTCCCCCCTATAGGTCTTTTTTTTTCTACCAATTAATTTAATTATTGTGCTTTATATATAAAATCAAAAATATTACTATTATACTAGTTGTAGATACCTTGTAAGTCCGCCCCGTGCACCAGCGCAGCAAAATAAAATAGACAGACTGATTGCGGAGTCTGGGAGTTTGGAAGACCCAAGCATGAATGAAGAACATCCAGACGATGATCCGTTTGAGCTTAAAGAGTTGGCTGTCAACTATGATTATCTAATCTATAAAATCAATGACACTATAGCCACGCTATCTGAAAAAACGTTTCAATCGATTAATAATAAGAATAAATTGATAAATGAAAGTTATTTAAATGATCAATTACAACTAAATGAAGAATTACAAGATATAGATAAACTAATTACTCAATCAAAAGATCTTGAAATGACGTTTATGAAACTAGATCAATTGAATCTCTTTGTTGAAGATTTCAAATCAAGAATAAGCTATTTAGAAGATGAATTCGATAAACTTTGAACGAAAAATTATACTACTTGACCTTCATTCTCAGATCTAGGCGGTAGATCAGGTTTATTCCTTTTGGTATTCGTCTCCTTCTCATAGGTTTGCTTCAATTCTCTTTCAGCTAAGTTTTGGGCTTCTCCCAGTTTAATCTTTATCCCTAGCTTCTTACTATATTTCTCCATTAGATATTTTTCTAGCAATATAAAATTTCTCGAGTTACATTTAAAGGCAATATTACAAAAATCACCAACTATTGGTATTAATCCAATTCCAAAATCAAATGCAACATTCATCATCATTTTCAGTCTAATCGAGGCCGGTAATCCTCCGTCAATTTGTTCGGCTTTTTTAATCAATTGTAATGCAAATGCAACTGCAATCAAATCCCCAATTCCGGGTATTAACCCAATAATACCGGCCCATCCTAATCGAAATCCACATATACTCAATTGTAAATCTAATCTATATGCTTTTCTCTTTACACTTTCTAAAATTTTCAAATCTTTAGAATCAATAAAATCAGGTAATCTTCTCTTTCTTCTAGCTCCCTTTCTTTGATAGAAATGTAACTCATTTTCCGGTATCTCTTCAAAATATGGATCTTCCTCGGGTCCTACTTGAACCACATGATCTAAGTTGGTCTATACTCGTTAGTTATCAATCCCCAAATACATTGGTTGCGTAAATACATTGGTTGCGTCTCAACATACTTTTTTCAAAAAATACTGGTACAATAACTGTGACATATTACTCGATAATGATCTTTTATTCTCCAGTCCTTCGTCTTTCAATCCTATCGGATAACCGAGATCTTATAAGAAGAAGTCATTCCTACAATTCCAGTCAAATTCCCTTGCTGTTTTGAAATTTGATGTACTTTCGTTTTTTTTTTTTTTTTTGCTTTGTTAGCGTGGTTTGTTTGTTTGTCTCACTGTTGAAATTGCTCGATGGAGTCACTGATTTAGACGGCTGAGGCTCTGTCAAACAAGATCACCTACAAAATGGCAAGTACATTACATTCGTTAAAAGTATTATATCATGACGTTATTGCATTGCTCGTTACCGACAGACATTAAATTTTTTTAGCCCTTTTCAATTTTTCAAAGTACTCTTTACGTAAGTTTCTTAAATCTGGGGGTTTTTCAATTCCCATTTCGTTCCTGAATTCGTTTATATCTTTGGTTAAGATATTTTCCCAGTAAACATTGATCAAAGGTTTGGAGTTCAATCCGCTCTTGAATGCCCAGGGATAGTATATGTTATATAATCTTTCCTTTTGGCTTTTTTTCAATCTTAAAGGTGCAAATAAAGCACCTAATCCCGACATGGGGATTCCTATGTTCATGAATTCTAAAACTTTAACGGCAATTTCTCCTTCAATTATGATTGGCAATCCAGTGATTGCATGGTAGAAATCATGGCATTCTCTATAACGTTGATAAACGTAGGCTAATTCTTCGTCATCAATGTATTTAACTGGAACTCTAGTATCGGGACTCACTCCTTCTCGGTCAAGCCATTTGATATATGACTTTCCAATTGTATTCTCTGGTAGCGATCTAAGATAATCCAAGTCTAATGATGTCGAAGTGATACGAGGTCTCTCTTTCAAAATCTTTCTACCAATTGGATCTGATAACATTTGATGTTGTAAGCTGCGTAAAACCGGAGTTATCGCGGTGGATTCTCCCAATCCAACAATGAACTCGTTACGTTCTGGATGGAAATATGCTCCCGCCGAGGATCCCAAGATCATTAATAGTTTTTCAAAATTGTAAAGAGGTACATGTCCTGGATAATTGGGCTCTTTTCTCTTGAAGTATCTGTTATCCTCATTGCTACCTTGATTGAAAACAGAATTGGGATCCTTATAATGTAATTGACCACTCTCCATCTTATCTGCCAATCGATTGTTTTCACTAAATATAATGGGGCCAAATAAGGTCGCTAATGACGTGAGAAAAAACTGACGCGATTGGATATGCCCTCCACTTCGGAAGGCTTGAACACCTTTACCTCCAGCCCTTAACCTGCCCAAAGATAGCATCCTGAACTTGTAATGTGTAGATAGCTCTGGAATAAAATGTAGTTGGTAAAGCAGTATATATCACACCATTTTTTTCATTTCTTCTCAATGATTTCTTACATTTTTTTTTGGTCAATTTTTTTTTTGCGTTTTGGCTATAAAGTGGTTTAGTTATAAGCACATATACTGCTACTATTTATTTATATATAAAATGCAACATAAAAATACAAAGATTAATTAGAACATAAAAGCCATTGGTGTATAAAGTAACAAAAATCTGTAAGGTATTAAGGAATTTTGCAGAATAAGTATTAGTGTAATAAAAAAACGTTAACCAGTCATTCGTTGATATAAGAACCCAATTAAAACAACAGAGAGCCCCATGAATACCATACTTCTATTGTTTGTAGAGAGCATTTGTAATTCTTGTATTTGTCCTATAGAAGGATTTGAATTGAATTGTGTTTGTTTTTCATCACGACTGTTCTTCTCGTCTGAGTCTGGTGTTATCAGAGAAGAAACTTTGCCATCATCTGTATTAAATACTAGGTCGTCATCATGCACTTTGTTATTAGAAGTAGATTCGTCATCGGAACTTGGAGGAGTTAACTCAGACTGTTGAACGTCGTTATCATTGAATCTTGATGTATTTCTATTGGAGCCCAATGTATTTGCTGAAACTGAATTAGACTGGTCATGGGATTGGTCGGCTCTCGTTAAGACTTCTAGAAGACTATCCATGCTATTTTCTTTTCCATTAAGTTCTTTAGAATGAGATCCATCTTGTGTATGATTAAACCCATTTTTATTAGCGTTCAAAATACGCGGTTTATTATATTCTCGTTTGTTTTTATTTGGATTGATGACTTTGTTTGAAGAGTTTTGAATATCATTTTTAATGACTTCAATATTATTGATATCTGAAGTTGGAGGTTTACGCGACACTCCCTTCTTAACTTTATTATTAGTAGTGTCAATGTTATTAGGTAAAGCATTAATGGATTCCTTTTGATTATCATCATTATTTTTAATAGAATTATTAGAGTTGTTAGGAGATTGGATGCCATTAGTTATATCATTAGATTCGTTAGTGGTATGAGAATTATTATTAGGATCAGTGGAGTTTTGATCGTTAAAGTGTGTAGTGAAATTATTACTGTTATTATTGTTATATGTTTCGTTATCACGAGAAGCAGTACCATTGGAGCCATTGCTCTTCGATGCAGTAACATGGATATTGGAAGTAGATGTGGTAGAAGGTGAAGTTATAGGTGGCTCAGTAAATCTTCTTGATACAGAGCGATTTGAATCAGAGTGCTGTTTCGCTGCATCAAGACCTGTATCACCAGAATCCACAATTATTTTTTTATTATTAATTGGATCAGTATTATGAGGTTCTGATGCTTTCGATTTAGCCAATTCTTCTGCTTTAGCCAATTCTTCAGCCAATGATTTTCTCAATTTTTCATTTTCTTCATTCAATTTTTCAAGTTGAATCTTATGCTTTTCAGAATGAGCAGTATGGGTTTTCTCTAACTCTTCATTTTTATTCCGTAATTTATTTGAAATCATTTTTTCAGATTCAACTTGTTCTCTCACTTTTGAAATTCGACGGTCAACTTCTTTAGATATATAACTTGAATTAAGATCATTTAATTTTGATTGGTAGTTCTTAATAAATTGATCTAATGTTTTCAAAGTTGTATTTTGTTGTTTAACTTTTGACAAATTCTGGATTAATAGACCAAAAATTGAATCTAAATTTGTAGGATTAGTAATTTGAGAGTTATTGAATATTCCTGTACTGCCTCTATTACTAAGCCCCAATAATGTTTCTTCAACATTTGGATTTATATCACTGAATAACGCACTATCAAAGGATAGTTGATCGTTCATACCATCAATCAGCTTTTTATTTTTCCGTTTAGTAGACCTTAACCCTTTTTGTTTCTTGTTCGGGCTAGCATCTTGATTAGGAAAAGCCGACTGATCTGGAAGATGAGTGAAAATATCTTGAATGAAGTTTAAATGTTTGAAATCATAGGATTCTGAATTTTGTAGTTTATCGAGAGCAGAAAGGGCACCATTTATTTTTGCTGATCCATTAGAATGTTTATTGATACCCTTATTATTCGAATTAGTACCATTTGTAGTTTTCAAAAAATTAGCCATTATGCTAATGTTTTTAACTTTTGCACTGATTTGTTTATGATTACTTTCTTGTTGTATGTAAAACCCCAAGTTAATAGTGTCACCTTCTTCAACTGGTACTGGTTCAGTTCCTAATTTTTCATCATTAACAAAAGTACCATTAGAAGAATTCAAATCCTTAATCATGATTTTATCTAAAGCTGGATCATAATACATGGAAGCATGTTTTCGACTTAGAACACGAGAATCGAAATATCCATTGGTCACATCTGGTTTAACTTTACTTCCTGTAGGTCTTCCTAATTCCAAATGTTCAGGGCTATGAGGTATATGTAATCTTTTTTCGATAAAAGTATCATTCAAAGGAGTTAAAGTGATGATATACTCATTCAAAGATCGTTTATTCAAGTGGCTCGTGTCTGAATCTCTAAGAGAATATTTATTTGATTTTGATGTATTAGTTCTTGTTGTTGAAGGTTGAGAAACAACTTGGGATTGAGAATTGGATCGTTTTCTATTAGCATGATCCCTTGGACGAGGATTTAAAGATGAGGATGAAGTGGATGAAGATGAAGATGGAAAAGCCGATACTGAAGGCTTATAATTAGTCTCTTCTAAATCTAAACGAATATCGGGAACACTCATTATGGAATCATTGAAATCTAGATGGAGTTGAATGACCGCAAACAAACGTCGGATCTATGGGCAGAGAAGAATTGAAAGGAACCCGATATGACCAATAAGGAACTCGATAGAGAGAAGAACGAAGAAAAGAAAAAAAAAAAAAAAGTATGAAAGACAGAGAAATTTTCTTTTTAAATTTGGAAACGGCTTTACCACGTAACCAAGTGTCAAGAGAAGATCACTTCAAGAAACCTGAACCAAATCTATGAATGACCGTTCCAGCAGTAACAAGAAAGATGAGATGATAAGATATTTCGATGAAACTCAAGAATCACGCACACCAAAATTAGCACTAAACAAAAATCTAGATCAGAATCACACCCAGCTGATTCTACGCTTCAAAAATGAGATCTGATTATGGATAAATGAATGTAACGGTGATCGCAACGAAGTTATTCCAATCCCTGGGGATTACCTAAGCAGCCTTGACAATAATTCGACTTCAAACTGGAATTGAAACTAGAACTGCAATTGAAATGGAAACCGCTATCTCAACTAGTTTTGAATCACAAATACACACCCGAAACCAATGGATGCTTTAGAATGACTGTATGAACCGAAAGACGAACTGGGAAAACAATTTACGGGTAGAGTAGGGCTACCGCCGTTGTATGGATAGAGCAATGGTTGTTGATGAAATGTTTTGTGTAGTTGTTAAGTTAAAGACAGATTTTTTTTTTTAAAAAACAAATTGTTGTCCCTTCCCATGATTTTTTTTTTTTTTTTGTATGAACCTTTTTTTTTTATGATAAAAACGCACCAAAAAACAAATAAATAAACAATTTATATGACGAATATAAGGTTATTGATATAGAGATCAGGATGGCCGCAGCTTCGTATGGGAAGAATCAGACACTAGAGAGCTGTGTGGAGTCGCTTAAAGGGTCGGTGGAGTTTCTTGAGGTGTCGTTGAAAAGATTGGATGAGGTTACTAGAGATGTACCGCGATTGAAGAGAGTATTAACCACCGATAAAGTATTTGGATTAGTACCAGAGCTGGATTTAGAGAATGCTAAGAAAAAGCTACAACACGAGACGCATCCCCAAATCAATATAATGGTTCAAAAAATTGAACGAGAAATCAGTCGATTGACTCGAAGAAAGAATAATTTAACCGGGAAGATAGAATTACAAAGAATACGGATTGATGGGGCCAGAAAGAATACTTCGAACGATATGGAAATTGGAAGAGTTGTTAAAGGAGACATCAGCGAACACAAGTTGACTAGATTGAAACTATTACAGAATAAAAAGGAACGATTGAAGTATAGTTTATCGAGATTGAACTTACAGGATAAGAAAAATCGATTAAGTATGATTCCATCGTTACCACCTCAATAACTTTCCAGTAATCTAAAATACTATGTATAATATGTAAACTATAATTTAAGATCTTCACCACTCATGTGTTCCACAGTTGTGATGTTTAGTAGTTGAGCCAACTCTTTTGCATATTGATTACCAACTTCCTTGACGGCAGGGTTGGATTCAGGTAAAATACGTGATATCGAGGTAGCTTCGGCTTCTGGTAACCCACACATGGTATAAGTATTCAAGTATTTCAAGTCGGGGTTCACATTAAGTGCAATACCAAACGAAGTGATTGCGTGTTGGATATTACATCCAATCGACGATATCTTATGGTTACTTTCACTCATCCACACCCCGGGGTTTTCATTGAGATAGCTGGTCAATCCATAGTTTTTCTTTAAAAGATTTTGAACCGATTTTAATAACACGGAATCAACAAAACATTTGGGGGTAAGATTCTTAAATTGTTTTAAATCTAATATGGTATATGCCACTAATTGTCCTTCTCCATGCCATGTAACCTGTCCGCCTCTTTCCAACTGATGGTACTCGCAACCCATCTTTCTATAATCCTCAATCTTTTCATCTAACTGGGGATCTTGCTTCATTTGTTTCCCTCCAGCGTAAACATTCTCAAATTCAAAAGTTAATACGGTTGGCAATGGTTTCATTTCCATGATTTTGGCAAGGAGCCCGTCCTCGTACTCCGTTAGTCTGTAGCCCTTGGATGCTATATCTTTCTGCAGTCTGATTATCTTATTTGAAATCTTCTTGAAATCAACATTAGCATTTACCATTGCTTGCTGAATCTTAAGCCCATCTTCAAACTTGGTTCTTCCGGGGAAATGAATATGGCGCAAGGTCTTATACTGTTCAATGACAGGAGTGAACTTGGTGCTGCAGCTATTGAACCGCTTGCCCACCACTTGTAAGCATTTGGTCATCCTGTTTGTTCACGGTTGTTATACTATAAGTTGTTGCACTAGTGATTTTTCACTTTTGATCTGTTGATGTATGAGAGTGCAGATACTCCCATTTTTTTCAGTTTAGATGTTGTTTTTTTTTTGGTCTGTTATAGCATCTACTTATCTGATCTAGTCATTGAACAAGCAAAGTATCCTATCCAGTTGGCTTGCTTGGGTTATTGTGATTATTGGTTACGGCCTCTTATACCTGCTAGTAATGGGCACAGATACAACCAAGAAACTGAGCCTACGGTTCCGTCCAAGAGTAACCAAGGGCTATTCAACTCCTAATGTGTCTTTAAGTAGTTCCAGGAGAAGCAATTCGTCTAGTTTGAAAACAAGCAGTAAGGTGATGCTGGCATCATCGACCTCGATTGAATTATTTCCAAGAACCACCCAGGCTTCAACGTTAATGTCACCGGCATCAGTATCTACAGAAACAATACCAGATACACCAACTCTATCATCAAGAGGAGCTAGATTGAATGAGATGATAACCCCTAAAACTGAAAAGTTAAAGACTAGTAAGTTTACTATATCGAACGAATCCAAAAATAAGGCCAGATTGAAAAAGACTCAGCATCATAGGGAGAAGAATGATTTGAAGGTTGAATCCCCCGAGTTCCAATTGTTAGTCAAATTGTTTATGCCTTCTAAGTTTTTGATAAGAAACGATAAGTTAAGTGTGAGGCAAGTTTCAAATAATCTTCCTGTATTAATCAAGGAATCGTATCCTAAGTTAAATTTTGAGATTCATTTATTTCTAAGTACTATTGTGACAAAGTATATCACGTCTTGGTACTTGACTAAATTGAACACTGACGATTTTGAATTCATTCAAAATGTTTACCAAATGTTGTGTGATTTTATTAAAAATTGTGCTAAAAGAATCAGCAGAATAATGGAGCTGCCTTCTAAACTACTTAATTTAATTGATGATTTGACCTTTATTCTTGATAATCACTTGAAGGAACTAGTCAGTGATGATCCCAACCTGAATTCAATAAAAGTAGTTGATGATTACTTCCGTCAAGCAAGAACAGACAACACTGTGAATAAATTTTCTAATGCAACTGCTTCAGAAACCTTACTGGGATACTTAGCAAACCGACATGTCCTTTTCGATCATTCTGCTTGTAATAGCTCAGGCTATAGCAAATTTGAATTTTTTGATGATTCAAATTCAATGGGTCTGTATCAATCGGAAGAGAAAAGCAATGATGCAAATCGTCCTCATTTAATTTACTTTAGAATTTTAGTTAGAGAAATCATTCAAGCAACGTTTCGAGATGATGATTCGTTTGTTTCTGGTCCTGGAAATAGTGGACCAACGTCATCGGTCATTACTATGAATTTAATTATCTTGATAGTATCTGATTTGATACTTGATAAGATATTTACAAATTTATCATCGCCCGAATTTTGTTTAGGTTTGATTGATCAAATCATCGACTCACTAATTCAGGCAATTGAAAAACCCAAGAAGAAATCAAGTTTCCCTACTAGCACTGCAATAGAACAGAATATAATGGGGTTTTTCAATAAAGCTTACACTTCAATCAACTCTTTTATGGGGACAAGCTCCTCTGCTGATAATAATGATGGTAACCCTATTGGGTCGGGGTCTACTCATATATTCAACTTTTCTGTTTTTTCGTTGATCGATACCATTACCAATATTTCTAATAGAAGACCCTCTCTTTATCATTCTATAGGTCTTGTTAGTTCTTGGATACTACTGAGTCCATCACTAGCAACCAAAATCGATAACATGATAAAGTCTTTTATTTCATCCAAAATCTTAGGAGCAGGCTTTCTCAAAGATGATTTTATTGCTCAAGTAGTTAATCAATTGAAAGAGAATTTATTCAGCGAGAAGGCTAATTCCAATGAAAAAGAAGAAGAAAAGAACGAAGAAGAAAACAAGGTTTCAGTTGAATCATTAACTAATAAAACTTACGATTTACTTCAAAATAAAATCCCTTCTTTAATCCCCGGTGGAGCACTGATATTTGGTAACTTTTTCGGCTACCAAGGTGAAAATGAAGCAGAGTTGAAGAAAAGCATAGGTAAATTTTTCACTGTGTTCAATTACGACGCAGAGAACCCAAGTAACTACAATTCGCTTAATGAGAATTGTGAATTGAACAAGCTTTTGATGGTGAAATGGCTTGATTGCCTTATAGGAGAGTTATATCCTGAAATACTTAGTAAATAGTGAGATACCTACAAATGATCAATAAATGTGGATGAATATATTTGTAATGATATGAAAGATTAACGTAAATTCAAAAAGAGAATCGAATAAAAAAATCAAATAAATAAGTTAAGAAATTTAGGCTTTGAAAAGTTTAGAAATGATAGTGGTGACACCACCTTCTCTCTTTTCAATGTCATAAACACCGTAACCGGCAACACCAGTTCCAAAAAGTAATAAGTACATGGCATAATTGTGATATTTACCATAAACTCTCTTAGGAATATAATCAATAATACAAGATTGGAAACCAGTGTAACAGTGATAAAGTAATAAAGCAGACATAGTAGAGTCCCAAATAGTAGATACACCAGTGAAGAATGGGGCAAAAGTTAATGGGAGCAAACCAACAGCAACTATTCTTTCACTAGCCCAATGACGACTACCGTGGAATTTATCAGCAGCTGGATGAACATAAGCATCATTAACAGTACCAACAATGAATCCCGGAGGTTGGGGGATAGTCTTGAGACCACGAATTAACGCTGGTTTCATCAACATGGATGGTTTGGCGGATGCTAATCCGATACGAGAAGATAATGCAAACATATTCAAAGATCTGATGTGACTTATCAATGACTAGGTAAATGAATCAGTTGTTTTAGTTTATACTACTTTTTTTTTTCCCTCTTTGCTTGACCTTTTCCCTCCCCGGACTATCTTGGTGGTGTATGGGTCTCTTTTTCCCACTGGATTACTTTGGTCTTAGTTACTATTGGCTGGATTTTTCTTTTCTTTTGGTTCGGTTTAGCCGAGGTATTTTAAGGTGTACGGGTGCATCTATTAAGTTGCAAAAAGCTTTTGCTTAAATAAATACATTGCAAAGCTATACACAAGTCTATTTACAGGACTACTCTACATCTTCATCTTCGAACTCTTCTAGTTCTGGTAGTCTTCTGGGGGCACCGAATCGCTCGAGAAGAGGTTTTTCGATGACTCCCAAGGGACCTCTGTTGTAAACAATTTTACAAACCCGGTTTATAAAGCCATCATACCAGGATTTGTTTTCAGCTTCAAATACGGTGACGTCCAGTAGAAGGTCTTGACATCTGTTTTTGGCTCTAATGTCTTTGGATTTGTCATACATGATGATCAAGTTTTTGAAAACATTGATTAAAATGGGGGAAGCTTTCAAATAGGTGTTTCTTTGGAAATAAATATCTTCAATGACTTCTTCACCCCACAGAATAGCATTTTTCTTGTAGCCTTTAGCCCACATGACTTCACTTATGTGGGCTTTTATTTCAGCCAAAGTTATAGCCAAATTTTCTTCATCGCAATTGAATAAAGGATAAGAAGCCTGAGATTTTTCGCCAGATTTGATTTTTTCATTCATTTCATTCAAGATTTTTAAATTGGCAAGATAGATATTGAGAGATTTAGATAAGTAATCTTCTCTATCGTGTTTACTATATTTTCTATTGGAGGATTGTTTGGCCATTACTGTGGCTAAATTATTTAAACAAATAATTAATTCATCAGTTATTCTTGAACCGTCTTGTAGTAAATAATTGTCATCCATTTTAATTGAAGCAAAAGTCATTTCTAACATATCCAAAGAACGAAGTAAATATTGGACTTTATCTTGAGGTTCACTCGAAACACGAGTTAATAACCTACAACACTGGGATAATCTCTCTGCGTCCCCCAACTTGAAAAAAATTTCATCGTTATCAACAATTGACTTTAATATGTGAATAGAACTACTCAAATTTCCTTTTGCTAATAAAGCTTTTGCATATCTTAATACAAAATCAATATAAAAATTGGCAAAATCATTTGATTTTTCATAAACTAAAACATTTGCATCAATAATTGGAATATCATACCAATCTTCTTCGCTCAATTTTGACTCATCGAATTCTAAATTGGGATCGGACTCTTTGGCAATATTAATTAAAACTCGTCTATAATGTTTAACTGCGTATCTTGGACTTTTGAAAACATCATCTTTATCTATAGCTTTAACTGAGTCTAGTATATCATTGAAGCTTAATTCAAATGGAATATGTTGCCTATTATTAGCATCAGAATAAATTAAATATAAAGACCCTCCGCAAACTAATAAACCTCCAAAGTATGCTCCAGCAATAATATTTACAATAGTCCCCCAGCCTCGAAGGGCACTTCTTTGACCACTAGACAACGTTAACTGCCTTCTTTGAATCCCTTTATTATAGAATGATGTTAAGGGATTGGAATATGGAGTAAATTTCGTGTACGATTGAGACAATCTTTGCTTCGGTAAACACCTCAAGGATCGGCTAAACATGGTGATTTCGCTAAGTTGAGTCGACTAGTCTAACAGAACCTGACTCATTAACTGATTCTTGTAAACAAACGTAAGCTGGTAATCGTCACTAGTTCTCAAGTAGTTTTTCTGGATAAAGCCATCGAATCCTCACAATTTTTGAAAAGGAAGAAAAAAAAATATAGAATAAGCGAATATACTGTTATCTTTGCTTTAAGCTATTCGATTTATCAGCAAAAGATATTTCTATTTGAAATTTTTTATTTTATACAACATCTGTTTCTCATGCTTTGTCATATAATAAGATTCCTTTAGCCATAAGTTATCATGAGTACGATTATACTGGAGCCAACTCGGGTTCAAGAGTCGGAGCAGTATCTGACAAATCCACAAAATGATCTTAATTCAGAAAACTTGCCAACTTTAAATATGGTTGAAGAGGAGACCGAAGTAAAGAAGCTCTCTTGGTTTCACTGGTTTGTTACCAACTGGCTCATTATGGATCCTGAGCTTATCAAACAGGATGATGAAAAGGTTGCTAAAAAAAATTATCAAGTACAAAATCATGATGGTATGAAATATATATACTTATTTGGTGGTAGACTTAGAAGTATTAAACAAAAACCAATCAACTTGGCTACCGGGATAATAATTTTGATTCCAGGAATATTTTTTTGGATTTTTGAAGCACCCTGGCTTTGGCATAATATCAATCCTTCAGTAGTAATACTTTTCAGTTATTGTTGGGCTTTATGCTTAAATTTTTTCATTAGAGCGTCCACTAGTGATCCTGGTATATTGCCCCGCAATATTCACGTCCCTCTTACTTTAAACACTTTGAAGTTTAATACTCTGGGGGCTCCTGACGAGTATTTCAATACTATTTCTCTTCCTTATCATACTGATTCAACTAATTATGGTGTTTCTGTTAAATATTGTCCTACCTGTCATATATGGCGTCCTCCAAGAACAAGCCATTGTGGAACATGCAACTCATGCATCACAACTCATGATCATCATTGTATATTTTTGAATAACTGTGTTGGTTCCCGTAACTATAAGTACTTTCTTTGGTTTTTAGCATCCGGTATCATCACTTCAAGTTTTTTGGTCATTTTATCTTTCATTCATCTTTTCCATTATAAAATTTCAAAGTCCTCGAGCATAGATCATTTTTCTTCTTCCCTTAGTACTACTCCATTGAGTCTTGTCCTTGTCATTTATGGAATCTTAGTTGGAGTATATCCTTTCCTTTTACTCGGTTTCCATATATTTCTCACTTCATTTAATATGACTACGAGAGAATACCTCAACTACGTCCGCGAGAATAACAAACGTGATATAGATGATCGCTATATCAATGTTTTTGATACCTTATCTGTTTTCAAAAATATCTACATAAATTGGTTTGGTACCCCTAAGGGTATTTCTAACTTTAGTCTTAAAGAAGTATATGATCCCGGTGATACTCGCTTTCAGAGGATCAATCCTTTACGATCATTCGAAAACTAGTATCTCCCTGTATTATAGTTAATGTATTATAGTTAATGTATTATAGTTAATGTATTATCTCAGTATATAGAAAAACGCGTAATAACCAAAAAAAAAAAAAAAAAAAAAAGAGAATTAAAAAAAACTTAAAAAAGAGAAGTCAGCGGTTAATTTGATCTAATATCAAACTCCAATATCTTTCTTCTTGAGTTCTTAATTCAAATAAAAACAAGTCTTCAGTAACTGAAAACTGGAGAGAGTAAACTGAGTGAAAAATGGCATCGCCATCTTCGTCTCCCTCTCTAGGGAATTCACAACAATGTCATCCGGTTGATCTAAGAGAAGCTTTGAGCGTAACTCCACTAATGCATTTGATTCCAAAACAAGATATTGCTCCTCTCCTATCGTCGGCAAATATAGAGCCAGTTTCATCAGAAGCTGAAGATTTCTCTCATGTTGGCACTGGCTCTGAAGTATCCAAACTCAGAAGTGCAATGAATAAAAATCCAGAACAGTATGAAAAGATGATGAATTTACTTGTTGAAGATTTCAATCTGTTTGAGCACCCTGAACTAGCCGATATTACTTTCAAAAGACCAATCATTGCTGGCGAAACGTCTCGTACGGTGAATAGTGATGAGTTGAATTTGCCGCCATTAGAGAAACGATTATTTGATACAATGGCACCAATTCAAGACGACTCTTTGAGGGACTTCAACCTTGAATTGGATCCTCAACTATTCAAAGAGCATAATTCCAAACTAAACCTCCATATTGGTAAGGACTTTAATGATACCGTAAAACTAGAGAAGCACGTTAAGAAATTCAATAAGAAGTTTGATAGGGCCTTCTCCGAATCAAGAACAAACTTTTCTCGAGAATCATCTCCACAACCCCAGTCCACTTCTCCGGAAACTAACCAGCAAGTTTATAGCCAGCCTAAACAATCATCTAAGCGACCAATAGAGTCTGTTGATGATGGGCTGACTACTCCAGACCCAAAAAGATTGCCCAAACCATCTTCTTATGTCGATTCAGGTGAGTTGGTGAAGCAAGCATTGGATAGTTTAATAGGTTTGGTGGATGATATTAACCAATCTGAATCCGATGATGTCGTGTCAAAGTATTTTTGGTCCACTAAGTCAGGTCCTACGATTTTAAAGAATAATGTTTTCGTGTCTATTTTAGATAATCTTCTCAGACTCTACATGGATCCAATCATTGATCAATTGGACATTGATTATTTAACTAGAATAGAAAAATTATGCATTGAATCTCTTGATGTTGCTCATGATACAGCATGGAATGAGATAACGGATGCCATTAACTATAACAATCAAGATGATTTTTATTATCTTATGGCATCCACTACAAATCATATTTTGGCTTCTAAGATTATTATTCTCATTTTAAACGGTAGAAGGACAGATAAGGTTCTTCATTTGGATAACTATTTGAAATCAATGATTAATTTTTTAGCAAATATAATTCAAGATGCCATTCTTCCGTTATCAGTTAAATTTGAAGCTTCTAATGAACAACTTTTTCACCCAGAAAGAGCATTTCTACGGTCGTTTCAGATTTGAGCTATATTCTCAGCTCCATGTGCTTCACCTTGAATGGTAACGAGATAGATGAAGAGGTTCTCACTCGTCTTGAATATTTGTGTATTCTGATTGTGTTTTCTGAAGGTAATTTCAACTCTAAAGGACCAGTTTCTCTTCAAAACTTAAGCATTTGGGCAACTCAGGTTCTCATACAAATACATAAGGAATACCCAGATCAGCGTCAATTCATCCTCAATGAAGTATTAACTAACTTTGACAAGCTACCCCATCAAAAATCGATTGCCAGGCAAGTGAGATTACCTAGAGGAGGTAATGTTCAACTTTTCACAGTACTCTTGATCAAATTGATACAAAGTTTTGAAGTTAAGGAACTAGCTGATCTTGCAAAAGAATTCACCAATGCAAAAAATTCCAACAAGGCAGTACAAACTACTCTGAATTAAAAAGCAAAACTTGATTGAGCAGTCAGATCAATTATATAATGAGGCTGTTAATGTTTCTAATGAAATTGCCAATTTCTTTATCAAAAAGCTAAATAATAACCCAGATCAAAACTACAAGGCGACATTTCTATTATTCTTGGATGATGTATCAAGCATGCTTACTTTTCCTGAATGGCCTGGTCTGGAGACTCTATTATGTTCTATTATGAAATCCTTTTTGATTGTCATTCAGAGTGGTTCTTATCCTGCTGTTATGGAGACATTCGCCTTGGAAATGGCCGGCAAAATTGGCACAAAGTTACTCGAGCTCAAAATGGCACATCCTAATGTAAACTTGTTGAATTTTGATAGCTCTGCAGAGGAATTCAATCTCTTGAAAAACAATTTTTTGGATACATTACAGTTCGTGAAATTGTATTCTAACAAATCAAGAGAGTTCGTTTCGGCTTTGAAAATTTTAGTCTTGAAATATATTTGCATGTTAAGACCTTTCTTAATGAACGTGAACAACGAGAAAGAAAATCAGATCGCCGCTCTCAATTCCGATAATGACGTATCTCACCAAGGGCTGCAAAATACGGCCATCATCAATAGTATCCTCGAAGATTTGTTGCAATTTCTATCTGAAGACACAATTGTCATGAACCAGGCATTAAATGCGGATAAGGACTCTCTGTCTATCACTTCATACACCCAGGTTATATTATCCCAGGAGTTAGTTTCCCTTTATGACAGTTTTACGAATGTTATCGTACGCTCGTTGGATAGTAGCAAAATTAAAGCGAAAACGAGAGCGGTCAAAATTCTCTCATCACTCATTGATCAAGATGCAAGAATATTACTTACACCCAAAATCCAGGAATCTGTATCTAAAAGCTTACTTGATGGCTCTCCTCTTGTTAGAGATGCTGTCATTGACTTAATCAGTAGATACATGCTGCTGAAGCCAGAACTTATTGTTCACTTCCATAAAAGACTATGTGATAGACTAAATGATGATAGTATCTCCGTTAGAAAACGTGTTATGAAGCTATCCCGAGAAATGTATGTCAATACTGGTGATCGCAATGTGCGTGGTCATATAGCAATGCAAATGTTAAAGAGATTGGATGATGAAGAGGACTCAATTTCTGCAATGACGAAACAGTTTTTGTTGGAGTTATGGTTTGGACCGGTAAGCGAAAAAAATGATTTTAACTCATATCTGTCAATCATCTCTCGAGTTAATATAATGATGGATATTGCAAGCGTGGGCGGAAAGAGCTCCAAATATTTTCTGATGTTCCTTGTTGAGAATGTTATGGAGACGAAAGAATCTCGAATCAAAATTGTTGTCAGTGAAATAGTAAATGCAACTTTGGATTACATCTTGAATCTGATTGATACTAAAATCCAATCAGAAATAGAGAAAGCCTTGGTATTATTAGCATGTTTTGTTCGTTGCAATGGAAGTCTTATATCCCAAGATCAATTGGTATTGCTTCAACCTTACTTAGCTGGTGAAAGAAACTCGTCTGTTTGTTTTTACTGTTTGCAAATTTTGAAAAATGTTCTTCCCAAAGTGAACGCTTTGAGACCCGAATTCGTTGAATCTACACAGGCATTTTTATTACGTAACTTGACAAAGTTCGATGTTAGAGAACTTAATCAAGCAATGCCATCAGTATGGTTGCTTTGTAAGATGCAAAATAATCCTATAAAACTAGCAAATGCGTCTGTTTCTTGCATGAGATTGATCAAGCCTTTTATGGATGAAGTGAAGACTGGTGTTTCCCCGAAAGCTGACTTGAAATTGTTCAAATTGCTACACTTATTGGGATGTTTTGGAAGTTATTGTGATTTTGAAAAGATCAGAGAGGTCTATATTAAGGCAAACGTTGGAATTAAAGGAAATGAGACTGTTACAAGCTTAATCACCAAGTTCCTTCTTTTTTTTTGCAATGGTGATTTTGAACCGCAAGTTAGAAATGTTGCAATTAAAAATATTATTCACGTTTGCACTTATCATCCAAAATTGTTCATGTCGAATCCCATTCTCAATGTGCTAGATAGGGAGTTTTCTGGTGAATGTATAGAAATCAAGCACTCCATTATTCAAGGTATTATTTCATTTTTGAACAAGGAAGATACAGACTCCCAGAAAAGAAACGGTGCCGAGGAAAAGTCATCAAAGGAGATCAAATTGGACGTAGCTGTCTTTCACGGTGATTCTCAATCGTATGTAAATGACGGAATTTGTGCCGGTATTATTCAGCGTTATGTTGATAGGATATTGTTGTTATGTATAAGCGACTCAGGCAAGTTTTCCCTACTTCCTGTACAATTTTTACAACTAGTACTGAAGTTAGGCTTTGCTAATCCTAAGGTATGCATTGCCACCATCATAGCATTAGAGTCGTCACCGAACGGTTATATCAGGAATATAGCAAAACAGCTACATCAGGAGCTCTATGAGAAGCATGAATCTTTGACAGACTCAAGTTATATTGAAGGGCTACGTTTGGCAGTTAAGTATCAACAAAAGGTTGCTACTGGTCTGGTATTTCAGCAAACTTCCCATCTTTCATCTATATATAAAATTGTTTGTCGAAGTTATTCCTCTAGGAAGAAGTTTATATTTGCTCTTTCCAAAGTGTTTAAATTTCAAATTGGTAGGAATAATGTGGAAGAAGCTATTGAGCAGAGAAATCTAGTAATTTATACCATCACTAACTTACTGGAGATTTTATTTTCTTCTATTGAAGAGGTATTAATATTAATTTATCATATGGATAAGGCAATATCCAGAGAAGGAATGGACCAAGCTGAAATTATAACTAAACAAAAAGAATTGAGGCCGGAAGCGATCAAGACATCGCTTATTAATTCACAGGCTCTATTGGCGATGCTAAACTTCAGAAGTCATTTAACAAATTATTACAGCATTACACTTTCTCAAATTGAGAACTACAGGCCAAATAGAGCAGATATTGAAACAAGACAAGCTCCAAAAGTCATCACGGTTGTCCCCTTTCAAATTAATGATTTAGATCTTGATATAAACTTGGAAAAATTGGAACAATTTGGTGGTCTTTTTGCCAAGTTCGTACAAGCGATCAAAGATTATACTTAATGATTAACGAATAAAATTATATGCTATTTATACATGAAAGTAATGAAATTTAATAAGCAAAAATAGAGATACATATTTTAATAAATAATATTGCATAGTTTAATCTCATAAAAATTATAGTACAAGATACCTTTATTATGATTGTCGTATATAATTTGAGAGACTTCAGGTTATTCTTCCCAACTTCTTTCTCAAATCATTCTTTCCAATTTTAGATACCTGTTTCAAATCAAATCTCCAGCATAGAGGTAGAGATCGTTCGAAATCGTTTTCTGTTATTTTGGGGAATGCATAACCAAAAGCAACATCTTCTTGCTTGTCAGAGAAGATTCTAAGACTTTGAGGATTAAGACGCACCAAGCATGGCAGTGAGACCTTGGGTCTTCCTCTCCTCTTTGGAATAGGTTTTAAAAATTCGGTGAATATAAGGGGGTCACCCTCCGAGGAGCCATCATCCTGGTTTGGTATTTCATCATCAAGGTCTGGCATATCAGGGAGAGGCTGACTATCTAGCTCGAAAGCCTTTTCCTCATGTTCTGATACATTTCGTGATGTGTTATCTAAAGTTGTTCGATGGTACTTTCTTTTTGTCAAAGGTTTTCGTTCTAGATGATCACTTGAGCTTTTTCTTTTTAGCCTCTTACTTGAGTGATCATGGGAATTAGTTAATTCATTATGCTGCTCCTTTTTAACTGGATCGATAGTCTTTGGGTTGTGGCCGCAAGATACGTCGGTGCCAGCTAGTACAATTTTGGGCATGGCATACGGACTCATGAGTATTTCGTACCCATTGTGTAAAGCTAGTCTTATAATAGGACCATTCCTCAAAACTCGCTCTTTCTCTCTTTTCTCTTGTAAGGTCGACATAGGAATGGATAAAATTGATTCATCATCATCGTCAGAATCAATACCCTGATCATATTTCTTCATATCATTCAATAAAACCTCTTGTCTTCTCCTCCAATCATCGTGCTTCTTCAAAAGACGGCCGATTTCATCAATAGTAAGTTGACGCTTTCGCAGAAGTTCCTCATAATCCCGAATATCTCTGATATAAGTGATTTTGGGAAGATGCCTAACCCAGTCATACTGCCTTCATCAAAGAAAGCTGAGAACGTAAGTTATCGACCTCAGACATAATCTTGAGCCTTTCTGAATTCATCATATTCTTCTCCTCTTTTTTCATCTTCTTATGAAAGGCCTCATAGTTTGAATCAGCGAGTGGGTCCGGTTTTGACTTATTCCTTCGGGGTAATAATCTATCAATCACCTTCAAATTAATTAACTTGCTAGTTTTATGAGATGCTGGGAAATTAACATCCTCAAAAGAACTGTATAAATCCTCATAGCTGCTCCCCTCATTAACTTTTATTTCCTCGTTCTGAACAAGAGTGGACTTATGTTATCGAAATTAAACGTTTGTTGAACTGGTTTATTAGTCTCATCTTTGGACCGTAGTCTTCTTTCCCTTCCGTTAGACATACTAGTGGATAAAGCTCAGATGCACATTTCAATATGCCAATCTTCACCTACGAGAATCTTGTGGTTCCACTAATATGAAGCACTAGTTCTATCTATTCAAAGTATTACTTTGCAGAGTCAAATGCATCAGGAGTTAGTGTTGATGTTTTTTTTAAGTGTCTTTTTCCGCTAACAAAACAAAAAAAAAAATTCAGAGAAACGAACAAAGCGAAAAATTCAATCGATTAAATACGATCTTCAAGTCTTCAGCTATGATTAAGACGATAAGTTTACAGGCTATCGCACAAATAAGCAGAAGATAGGGATAATGAATTATCGAAGAAAGGAGAAAACAGAGGACGCGTTGCCTTTGCCAATTGGGGCTAAGCAGGAGAAGTTCAAGCCAAAAGTACAGTTCAAGGCCAATATGACCGTCAACATTGACAGCGTTCTAGAAAGCGTTAAGAAGATCCAATGGAAGTTGATTGTATACTTTGTTATACTATGGATAATGGTGGTACACTTTTTTGAACGTACCGTGCCCAAAAATGTATTTAAAAGATGTGAATGGAATAATTGGGAAGGTTGGAATGAAAAATCTAAATCAGCAGTTCCTCATAGAGTTGCTTTGATAGCAGACCCCCAGATAGTAGATGAACACACTTATGAAGACAGGCCACTGATAGTCACTTATTTCATTAAGAAGATAAGTGATAACTATTTGTACAGAAATCACATATACTTGAATCATTACCTCGACCCGGACAGTATGATATTCTTGGGAGATTTGTTTGATGGAGGAAGAGAGTGGGACGATAGTATATGGATGAAGGAATTTAAGAGGTTCAATAAAATATTTCCCAAGAAAGTTAATAGAAATTGCATCCAGTCACTTCCTGGAAATCACGATATTGGTTTTCAAAAGGTTGATTATGAAGTATCGAAAAGATTTAATGCTTTCTTCGGTGAACCTAATGATTTCTATGAACTAGGAAATCATTCTATAGTACTTTTGGATTCTATATCTTTATCTTATGCCAATCCTAAGATTCAAAGAGAACCGATGGAGTTTTTAAATACTTTAAATGATAAACTCAATCCACAATTCCCAAGAATCTTATTGACACATGTTCCACTTTATAGATTCAATGATAAACAATTATGTGGCCCCTTAAGAGAATCACACAAGAAATTTCCTGTCAGAAAGGGCCATCAGTATCAAACTGTCATCGATTATGAGATTTCTCAACAGGTTCTTAAAACTGTTCGCCCTGAAATCGTTTTCAGTGGTGATGATCATGACTACTGCGATATTCAACATTCATATTATGAAAACGGTAAAGAAAGTCTTTCGAGGGAAATAACCGTGAAAACCGCCTCTATGACAAATGGAATTAAGTATCCAGCCATCCAATTATTATCGTTGAATAATCCATATGATCCAAAACCGAAAAAGAAGACTGTTGATGAGGACGATTTGGATCATGAAGAAAGAGTAAAACATACGTTCTCCACGCATATGTGTTACCTACCAAGTCCATATGCTGCTTTGAACTCTTACATATTTACCCTCATTCTAAGCATTGGTTTCTTATTTATATACTTTGTCTGTCCCAGGACCTTATTGACGCTTATAAAATTCAAAAATTCCATCCTTCAAAAAGATACTGTATTACCACTGTTTGACCTGGGCAAGTGGAAACCAGTCAAGTCCAATGATCAAATACTTTTCCTTGAAGCAGAAAGAAATATTAATGGGTTTTTAAGTCATACAACTGTTTTAACACTTTTCATCTACTTAGTGTTCTCCATATATTATAGATTTATTTGAGTACAATATAGAATTTTAATAGAACTTTTTTCTTTTTCATTATGAAGTCATGTAAATCGTATCAAGTATCGTCAATTACTTAAAACTGAAAAATCTTTCTATATAGCTTGGATTAAAATCACTTCTTTTTGACACATATTGTCTCACCGCATAAGGTTTCAAATTGGCCAATTGACCTTCAGTAACAAGTGAATTGATCAAATTTGGATGAACAGTAAACAAGTTTGCAATTTCTTTCAATAATTGGAATTTATCAGAAAGCTCAGGAATACCCCACTGGTCGATAACTGATTGATAGCGAATGACATCCTTAGTCAAAGTAACCCCACCAGTCGACGTCACAGTATATTTTTTATAATGCTCTAGTAATTGATTTAAAAAATTCATCCCGATTTTTATGAGTACGTTAGTAAGATTTGAGTTACTCAAATGGGAGCAAAGGTTTTCATGAACCACCGAAATGAATTCTGAAGTGTCTTCACATGATTCAGTATCATAGTCATTGACTGTATCGCTTAGGAAATCTTTCTTTTTTTGTTTACTCAAGTAATAAGTGATTCTAGCAGAGGTCATAGCGATTGTATCATCTAAAATTCTGTTCAAAGACTTTTCACAAGAGGAAATGTAAACATTAGTTAAACTGATCATTCTATTTCTAATGTTTGGGTTATTCACAGCACATGGCAAAACTATTTTTTTGATACAAGCAGAAACAAGGTACAAAATATCGCTTGTCAAATTTGCAGTACTCAAGTAGTCGAAGTTGAAAGGCTGGTTAGAGTTAACTTTACTTGAAGATTTTTCTTGAACTAGTTGGTCATAAGCCACAACGAGACCACCAGTGAGATATAGCTTACCGAAATCAAATAGTAATATTTCTAAAATTTCTAGCGAATATTCTGGGGATTTGTTAGGAGCCAATTCTAAAACTCTGGCGATCGATTCGATAGCTGATTTCGTTATCACTTCAACCTTTGTTATATTTAATCTTGCAAATTCCTTATAGTCCCTGTTGTATTCGTATTGATCAACTGAGTTTCTGTTGGTGGTTCTATCTGCCAAATGAGAGCTCATGAAATTCTTGAATTGTTGTAATCTTTTCTTTTCGTGGAACTGAGAATTTTCTTGACCACCAAGCTTATTAGAATTATCTGTTTCTGACTCTTCGAGTCTTTTCTTCAAGTAATTGTTGGATAATGCCTTTTCATTGAAAGTATTAAACTTGTGAACGATGTTATAGATTATCTCTTCTAGATTTTTCTTTTCCCAATTAAAGTAATTATTCTCAAAAAGGTATTCAATGAATAAGTCATAGAAAGATTGATCTAAAATAGCACTTAATTCGTTTTCATGATCAAAATCATTTGTAGTTAAAAACTCTTTCACATCTTTTGTAAAATCCCCAACTAAAATGTAAAGCGCATGTAATATTCTGACATGTGCCAAAGAGCTTACTGACATGGAGTACTGTAATAATGTTGTGACCTTATTTTGGATCATCTGAGCATATATTCTTTGAATAAAGATCTTGAGAACTGGTATTGGATCTTCAAAAACTTGTTGAACAATTCTCGCTTGAGACTTTATTCCCACTCTCAATCGAGTTAGTAATAATTCAGTTGCATCGTCCTTGAGGATTTCAGTCCCTGCATAATTTGGATCCGATAGACTAACCCAGACCGCTTCATTATCTAATAAGGATTTAGTATTTTCATCTTCATCTTGTCTTTCAGCCTCTAGTAATAAATCATTTTGGCTAACAAAGGCTTGAACCACATTGCCACCGCCATTGAATTCGAATAAAATTTGGGCTATTCCTTTCATTATGTCAAATTCATTTTCTTCCGATGCAACTTCAAATTTATTAAGTAGATTTCTCTCCATTAATTCACTAAATTTCTCTATTGACTTGACACATTTTGAAGTCTTGGGTATATTTTCTGAACTTGCTTCGATTTTTTTGGCCAAAGTAAGAAGATTCAGTACAGTTTTAGCACATTTAACCTTATCATCATGTTTCGTACTAGTTCTTAAGTTTTCCAAAGGATCATATTTTTCTTTTGTATAAAAACCATGATATGCACGAATCAAAAAGATCGTTTCAGTGGAGCGGTCTCGAGAATTAGTGATTTTGTTCAATTGTTGACCAAGTGGATCGATTTCCTTGGAGATTCTAGATATTTTCGAGTCAAGTCCATCAAATTTGGATTCTATATTGTCGATTTTGGATGATAACAGAAGAACATTGTTACTATGTTTTAATTCATATTCGTCAACGTCTTTTTCGGCAATCTCTTTTCTTTGGGAAGCCTCGACACTCAATTGTTTCAACTCTCTCAATGTAGATTCGAATGTTCTTATGTATGGTTTAGGATCAAGATACTCCAATTTATTAACCTCAGCACCTTTCAAAAAATGATCCTTACTCAATTCTTCGATAAAATCATTCACCGTCAATCCATGAAGAAAGTTATCAAGATTGAGAAGCTTCCTTATGTCATCGTCCAAATCATAAATCGAGAAGTTCATGATTATCTTCAAGGATCTTGATAATTATATCTAACTCGAAGTACCCTTTGGATTAGAAGAATAACAACACTAGCAAAAAAATGAAAATCAAATTGCGAGATCCGACTTTTGGTCATGTGACATATCCCGTAACTCGATACTAGGTGTTTGGATGTATTGTATTTGCTTTACTTAGAGTTATAAAGATAAGTTATCGGTTCTTGTATTAAGGTGTATTTGTAGTATAGAGGATCTCCTTTGATGAAACTGATTTCATTCGTTCAATCGGAGATTTTGTTCAAGAACAAAAGTGAAATGCAACAATAAACTGAATTTATTGAAAAAAGCTGCAAAATAGAAACAATTGCAAAAATTGTTTATTTTAATATTTGTCTACAAAGACTAATTCCTTTTATAAGTATCAAAAACAATGAAAACATCATATATTACATTACAATAGCTCAATAACTTTCAAGAAGATCTTTGTAAGATACACATTTTAACTCCTGGGTTATTCTATACCTATCACCGTCAAAGTAAAACCATCTAGAATGACCCCTAAAAGGACTTGGTCCCCAGGTAGGAACAAGACAGACTGAATCTATACCACAAGATTGAGAACATCTGGTGAATAGTGACCAACGTAGATCTGAAAGGAATTTTTGCAAAGTCTCCTTGGAATGCAATAGATTGTCCTTATGCATTGAGAGGTTTTCAGATGAGCCTTCAACATAGATATCTACCAAAATATTTCTACTCAATTCGAAAATGTCAAATATTGTATCATAAACTTCCGTGAAAATCTTGTGAATTGAAGAGTATACCAACATTTCCGATTCTGTTTTGATGGGGTGTGTTAAGTAAACATAATCGTCTAATGCTGCTGAGAAGCCGTTTTTCCTTTTTAAATCCAATTCTCAATATTGTTATCAGAATATCTTCTCACAAAGTTATAGGTAAATGTAGTTAAGTTTGAAGCTATCAGACCGATCGATTCTAACGTAATATCATTCTCGCTGGAATGAAAGAAGCTGAGTGAGTTATTCAAGCTGACAAGTAAGGGCCCAAATTTTTTCTCTATACGATTTGTTATCTTCTGCCAGTCCGTTCCAAACTCTGAAGGATCGATGGGGGCTGATAAGGCACTTTCAAGTCCTGAAATAATATACTTTTTCAAATCATCCAGTAAGTTGTTTATTCTTCTAGGTATAAGGGTCAGGGGTGATATAAGTTTTATTCAAGGGTGTAACCATACGAGAAAAATCAACTAGAATCCTATCTTCACCAAGATCAGTTAGCTCACCTGCTTGAACATGCTCAAAGCCCATTTTTGCCTCTAAATTATCTAAGATAGAGCTTCTATTAGCAGCAAACGGAGATGTATCATTTTTCTTTTCGAAAGGGAAATTAATTAGCTCTGTGACATTATTCAATGTGGTATTATATACTAGATCGACGTCATTAATGAAATCGCAAATAATCACTTCAAAGCCAATCTCCATCCTTATTACACCATGTAATCCAAACGGTTTACCCCATTTACAAATAGTATTTGCAGTTTCTCTTTCATTTACCCAGTGGTTCGATTCTTTTTGCTGACCAAGAACCAACTGTTGATCCATTGTTCCATCATTAGTTTTAGCTGCTGAGGCACCTTCCAAGAAGATTAACTTATCCAAAGGTTTTGCAGTTTTAAAGGTGTATAGAAAAGCGTCTGACCGGTGGAAAAATTTGAATTTATTTTTATTTTTCCTGATATCTTCAGGAACTTGACGAGGACCATAACTAGGAGGGCCATTTTCAGTATGGCTGTGGCTATCAGGTGGACCGTGACCAGGACCACCAGGAGGACCACCAGGAGGACCATGTCCCCATCTATTCAAAGCCCTTGGAAATCCAGCAAAAGCTACACTAAATTCATAATCCATTGCAATCCATTCGGGAGTCGTGGGGATATTTGGATCACTAGTTGAATGAAAGAGCGGAGTATTAGCTGGAATGTAAGCAGGGATAAAAGAAACTCCGTTTGGAAATAGATTAGCATCTTTTTGTTTGAGGGCTCCTTGAACGGTATTGAAAATAGCAGTAGCATTATCGAAATCAATGGGATAGTCTTTCAAATCATACGAATTCTTTTTAACAATGGCTTCTGATAAACCAATCAGAAATTTTTCAGCGTCATTTTCAAGATGTTTATAGAGATAGATACAACTTATCAAGAAAATCGCCAGAAATGACGCCCATTTCAGTAATGGATATTGAAACAACAGCATCATCACTGAAATCAAACAGTTATGGGATTTTTTGTTGAATCACCAATTTAATTCGACGATCTTATCTAAATTTAACGGTTTTGGTTTGATAGGGGAACGGCCGAATCGGCGTGGCTCCGGACTCTACCTACAAGGCTTATCTCAAATCCCGAAACATGACAATCCCGAAACGCTTTCGAAAGCTGATAGGACATAACATATCAGATCATTTGTACAAATGAATATTCAGATGAGTTATCAAGCTGGCTGCCAAGTTCAACTCCACTTCCTTATCTTATCAGTTTGATCGTCATATGTACGGATTTCAACGTCTGATGTACGGGTGACTTAGTTGTAATTTCTCAAACACTCAATTGATTTCGACTTTTGAAAGGTTCAGATGTTCTGAACCACACCCGTGCACCGTATAATAGAGACTACAATTAAAATTACTAAACTAAACATCCAATTTAACTATACAATCATATAAGATAAGTTATACAACCATACAGAAAACCAAACTTAACAAACTCAACTAAAGGACTTAGTTAGATTTGTAAGTTAAGTGACATTTACCACAGTATTGTCTGTCACCCATGTTAGCCATGAAGATACCAGAACCACAGGTTGGAGCTGGACATTCTCTTCTCAATCTTTCAACGTTACCTTCGTTATCAACTTTGTAGTAAGTTAAGACAGCTAACTTGTGTTTTCTGTGTTTATGTTTAATTTTTTTTGGGGTGGTGTAGACCTTCTTCTTTCTCTTTTTACCACCACCTCTTAATCTTAAGACCAAGTGCAAGGTGGATTCCTTTTGGATGTTGTAGTCAGATAAGGTTCTACCATCTTCTAATTGTTTACCAGCAAAGATTAATCTTTGTTGATCTGGTGGAATACCTTCTTTATCTTGAATCTTGGATTTGACATTGTCAATGGTGTCGGAGGATTCGACTTCCAAGGTAATGGTCTTACCGGTTAAAGTTTTGACGAAAATTTGCATCTTGGCTTGTCTGCAACTAATGCTTCTTTCTTACCAATAAGTATGAAGAATCAAAACTATATATAAAGAAAAGTCAGAAAGAAACTAGTTGAAATATTATCCTCATCGTACCCGTAGGATTGTCCTACCAAACGAAAATTTTTCGGTGCGCACAGAAAAAAAAAAAAAAAAAAAAAAAAAAAAACAGGCAAAAAAAGACCAAGAAAAAGAGCAGTCACTTCAGGTCTTCAGCCCTACCGAAAAGCACCACGCACGTGACTCGGAAACAAATTGTCACTCCGAAAAAGGTATCACCAGGACGAAGTCGTATTTGCAACAAACGTAATACCCCAATCTTGGATATTTACAACCATAAGAACAACATAGACGACAAGACAGGCAATCAGAGAAACAACAACAGGATATCAGAATATCATAAGCTTGCGTATTTGATGCACCTCGGTTTGTAAAGTGATCGTTTATATAAAACGTTGAAGTGAGAATTAGCGGTTAAAGGTTGATTATATAAATGATTATGATTGGTGATAAAGTATTACAGAATAGAAGTAGGCTTTATCAATCTATGAACGGCAGGACTTCTGAAAAAGAGTTTCCGAGGCATATTACATATAGACCGCCTAAAGTGAACCAAACATTCATGATAAGATTGAAAAAAATACTCGATACGATTTTATGCAAGAATTGAATATATTAATACACTATAGATCTAAATCATCGTCAGAATCTTGATCAACCGGTTTAATTGATCCCCTGATAGAACCATAGTTAATAGTTCTTCTATTGATGACGTTTCTCAAAAGAAGAAAGTTTTCTAAATCTTCTATATTAAAATTATTTGGATCATTTCCTAATTTTTCAAAACCAACAAGTCTATCTAATTCTTTACCGTTTTTATAAATCACCACAAACGGTAAGATTTTTATCCCTAACTTTGTTACAAGAAATGGAGCGTCTTTGGCTTTAATAATTATCACTTTTAGTGCCAAATGTTTTTCGGCTATTATACTCAATTTATCATTCATTTTTTTACATTTATCAAATTCTGGTTGATAGAAGTGAACAAGGGTATACTCATTTGAAGTGACGGTTTCCATTAATCGTTTTTCATCTTCAATTGTAATGATATTTCCGTATTGTTCTCCAGCAGTGGCATTATCAATGCGATTGAATTCTTTTTTCAATTCTTGTATTCTTTCATCTCTATATTTCGCTAAGGTATCGTCCTGCTCCAATAATTCTAATAGCTCATCATCGTCACTATTGACTTCTTCATCGTCCTGATCCAACTGTTTCTGAAGCTTGGCCTCCTGGTACTGTTCTACCAACTTAGACTGCTGTTGATCCATCCTATACTCTCTATAAAGAAAGATTTGTTATTTCAGAATCAAAAGAGAGAGCGAAAAAAATTGTCGTTTAACGCGTATTCAAATGTCGCGTTTATCTTTTTTTTTTTTCTTTCTTTCGTTAAATTCGTTCTTTATTATCTACTTCACAAACTGTCTAACGTCTCTAGGATATGAGAGATGGTAGCTGTATTTCTTTTAATCATATCAATAAAGTTTATATCAATTTGTTGTTTTTCTGTACCAGTCAACCGTGCCCGTGCTTTGTTTTGCTGCTCGAGGTCTACCGATACGGTATTCTGTAATAGTTCAATTGATCGTATTAAGTTGGTATCGATTTGTTTAACTGTAGAAAGTATGATTTCAAGTTCAAGAAGTAGTGCTTCCTGTTGTTGCTGTTCGGTGGCAGATGTCTTTGGTGGCTCGTGGTTCCTGTCACTCATTTCGTCAAGTCAAAGATGAGGGTCCGGCACTCGGGTGAATCGCTTGGGTCTAAATAGAAAGAAGTTGGAAGAAAAAGGAAAAACTCAACCAAAAACCCAAAAGAAAAAAAAAAAGCGGGAGCAAAAAACGCGTGGAAAAAAAGCCCAAAACACTGCATATAAGGCACTACTGCAAAAAAAAAAGACAGAAAACCGTTGAATGAATGCAAATTATTAAAAAAGACTCTATGAACTAGTGTATAAACGTGAAATGAAAGAGAAAAAAAAAGACAAAAAGACTAACTAAATACAGAAGTATTATTAAAAATGCAAAGCTTGAAGAAGGCACCCGGAACAAAAGATATATAGTAACAAACAAAAGGAACAACATACTGAAATTAGAACAAATATAATATAGACCTCACCAAAAGAAACGAAACAGAAAAAAAGAAGAAGGATGGAGTATCATGAACGGGAAGAAGCCGATCTCTTTCTAGACTTGCTTTCGTTCAAATGCTCGGACTCCAGTTTGATTTCCGGAGTATTATAAGATTGTAATTTTTTATAAGATTTTCTTTCTAATTCACGTTTTGTTATGATATCCATTAATAAACTTTTCAACTCGTTATTTTCGTTTATGAGCTCTATTTTGATTCGTTCATTATCGTTAAATTTACCCAATAAGTAATTGAACTCTTTACAAAGTTTAAGATATGTTGTTTTCAAAGTGGTAAACGTCGACATCAATTTACTAGTATTCATCATTGAATTTTTAATACTAGTAATAGTTGACATATTAACCGACGAAGAAGAATTTTTTTCTTCTTGAGTTGCATTTTTTGAATTTTTATATTTTTTATTAGTTTCATCTTCTTGAGAAGATACACTGCTGGTAACTGTATCCGGAGAATCAAAAGGAGATAAATTCGATGGAGATGCTGAAGATGAGAGTGCTGATAACTCATTATTCGAATTATGGCTATTATGAATTGGAATGCTAACGTTTTGTTCTCCTCCATAAGAATGGACTAGTGAACTATATGCATGATTGGAAGGATTATGACTATTTGGTATTTGGTTGGATACCATGACTAAATTTTTAGGTAACTCTTTTGAAGAGTTTGATGCAGTGTTGGAATCATTAAATTCATTCAAGTTTAATAAAACTCGATTGATTTCATCATTAAGAAGATCTTCCGAATTAGGATTATTTAAAAGTTGTTGATTGGTATTAATTGATCCATTGGGATAAGTATATTGCTTATTGAATGCATTTATAGTGGCACGATTAACATTAGTATAATGTTGAATTGGCTGATTCACTCTTTGATTATATTGATTATGAGGTTGTTGTGGTGGTGGTGTGGGATAACTTAAATTATTTGAAGGTTGTTGTAAATGGTTTTGATTTTGTAGTTCCATCATTAATCGATTAAATGCAGCATCTTCCTCCACATCCACGTACTCATTATATCTTACCCTTTTCAAGGCAGGTTCCAAATTCTCCACCTTTATGGATGTTGATGCTGGCATTATTTTTTTTTTTCTTTTTTCGAGTTTTTACCTTTCTATTCCGAGTTATTGCAGAACCAAAAGAATCAATTTAAACAAGACGATTAGATCAAACCTTTTTAAATACTTTGAGATGAGATGAGGTTTTTCGTACTAATTTTTTTTAGCAGTTTTTTTGTGGAACACTAAAGTTTTCGCAGACACAAAATATCAACAAGTTCAATTCAATACTTTGAAAAGGTAATGGATTGGATGTAGAATGGTCAGGAAATGTTCAATGTAGTAGTAAGTCGAAAGTAGTTATACTTAAGTTTTCCTTTATTACTTTTGTTTTTTATTTTATTTTTTTGATTCTTTGACAAGATATTTAGACGTATTTATGTAAGAAGATAACCCCGAAATCCAAGGTATTTAAATGAAGCAAGATCAAATTCGGATTTGAAATCAAAGCCTGTAACCGTTTCTCCTATTTGGGAACACTTAAAAGTGATTGGAGAGTTAGCTTAATACCCATTGAACAGCAAAGCAAAACAAACCGAATAAGAAAGAAAAAAGCTAGCCACAATCCAACAAAGGACGAATCAACAACCAAAGGTTAATACTAGTAGCTCTCGGAATAGACTATCGATAAAGGGTAATTTACACCCTTCCAAAAAAAGTCCAGATCAAGGAATTGCCTTCTTCCATTTCCTACCGTAATTCTTGTTTTGGGACTTAAGACTAAGTTATGCATGAAAAACATAAAAATTAATGTATTGTTTCTATAACCGTTGAAACATCCCGTCAAAAAGTCTATTACGAAGGATAACAAAGTAAGCGAGCAATAAAGATGTTAGACGGATAACAGAATGATGATCTATTAAAGTTTTGTTAAACTTTCTTTTTGCTGTATTTAATTTCTCGAGTGAATTAATTGGTTACTTGAACTAAGCAACCGTTTGGATCAAAATTAAGAATTTTTAAAATCCTCATTCCAACTCTCGACTTCAAGTTTAATTTTGCAAAAGAAACTACATTGCACAATAGTAGTTAATTGAGCTATGCCATAATAATAATAAATATATCGGTAATGATCAGAATTGAAAAAAAAAAAATTATATACAAAAATAACAATGATTTGAATAAAAAGAATAATTATTCAACCGTTCAAATAATGCAATAAAAATATCTGGGTAAATAAAGAAAACTTAGAACTAAAAACACAATGCAATTTGTAAAAGACATGAATATGGTAATAATTGGGATTATTGACATAAAATAAAATGCATAGAAACTCATCTGGGTACCAAGATACCCGATTATTTGAAGACATTTTTCAATTTTGAAACTTCATCCAAGATATCACTGGTTTTTTCGCTAACATCATTAATATCTTTCATGATTGAGTTACTAACTCCATTAACGAAAACGCCCGATTCATCCCATTTTTCCGTTAAAACTTTAAAACACTTTCAAACCCCATTTTACCCTTTAAAGCATTTTGGCCAAATCTTTCCACTGACCATTCTTCAATTTTATCACAAATTTTAGATAATGATGCAAAAGCAGTAAACTCGGCTTCTTGATGGAAATTAGTCTTATTTTTGGGTAATTGGAAATCTGGAGAATAAATAACGGTTTCTTTACATAACAAAAGATGATTCATCGTTAAATTAGATGATTTCATAATCAATTTTTTACTAGTCAAATCGACTTCACTGATTTCTCGAACATAACTATATTCTTCTCCACCAACTAAGTATCCCAACCATCTAGGAATCGGTTGTTTACAGGCAATTAATCTCTCAGACCTTAATACGTTCTTTTCATAATCAATTTCACGACTTAAAGTATCAACAGAAACAACGTGGGTCGATATCTCATTAGGATACTTCTGCCAATTGGCCGCTGTAACTTGCTCCCATGAATAATTGAAGAAATGGTTCGTACTGAATAACCTCATTATTGATTTTTGTATGTAAATTAACTTGGTATATGATTTTCAATTATTTGTTTTTCTTTTATTGGACTTTACGATACTTTTCTTCGTCTAATACGTGCCTAGTAACTCTCTATATGCCCTCTAACACCGATATCTTCAAATCAATAAGAAGAAAGAGTAGTTTCTTCTTCTTTATAAACGTCCTGTGACAGTTATAGACTCTTTTTTTTTTTTTTTTTTTTTTTTTTGATTTGTGTGGATAACTTTTCACTGAGGCAAAACTCATCGGTTGATACCGGAGACTCATTTCTTTTGTCGCTTTAGTAATTGGTCTGCGAGCCTTTTCTTTTTGTTTGTTTTTTTTTGGCCCGTACATCCGGGGGAGGGTATTAGGTTGCAACCAAAAGGGTTACTCTATGTACATTATATTAAGCATTTATAGTCTAATATCTAAGCATTGTGATTTCGTCGTCGTCGTCGTCGTCGTCGTCATCCGAAAACGCAGCAATATATTTGGTGGGCGATTGGGAAATGGGTCTGGATGTGATGTTGGTATCTGGATCACTTTGATCCAAGTCAGAGTCGGAGTCAAGAATAAGAGAACTGGCTGCCAATGGCTTGATATCGTTAGTTTGGCGTTTTGCGGCCTTCTTATCTAAGGTCCTGCTAGACCTTCTGGTCTTGGTGGGTGAGATAACTGGTGAGTTGGTTGCAGACGGGGTTGAAAGATTAGGTACCCTTCTTAGTTCAAGTCTGGGAGATACGCTGGTTGGGGGTTTGTTTAGTCTACGACGTTTTGTCGGGGTGATTCTGGTGACTTCTTCGTCTGGGGTTTCTGATCCTGAATCCTGAGTTGATACCTGGGTTGATACCTGAGTTGGGTTTTCAGATGGGCGTTTTCTGGTTGGAATTATCTCCAAAGAGTTTCCCGTGACACTGCTGGCGTCACTGTCACTGCTATCACTGACGGAAACGGCTTTTACTTCTTCAACTTTTCTTTTGGGCCTGCCAACAGGTCGTTTCTCTTTCACCTCGACTATTTTTGTCCTTGGTCGCCCAACAGGCCTCTTAACAACTGGATCAGTTTTGGTTTTGGGCCGGCCCCTTTTTTTCGGTGGTCCCTTGGGTGTGATTGGATTCACCCGAGGCCTTCCCCTTTTCTTCTTTTCAATTGGCTGGCCAGTTGATGCATCAAGGGCGTCTGGACTGGCAGATTTAGATGTAGAAATTGGTTCTGAACCGGGCTTCTTTGGACGATCAGGTCCTCGCTTATCATTTGTCTTCTTCGTGGTTTCCTTTTTCTTTTTAGTTTCATAATCTTTCAAGAGCCTCTTCATTTCAATTTCAGAATCCAGTTCAGAATCACTCAGATCACTGCTCAGATCACTACTCAGGTCACTGCTCAGATCGCTGCTCAGATCGCTGCTCAGATCGCTGCTCAGATCACTGCTCAGATCGCTGCTCAGATCGCTGCTCAGATCACTGCTCAGATCACTGCTCAGGTCGCTGCTCAGATCACTGCTCAGGTCGCTGCTCAGGTCACTGCTCAGGTCGCTGCTCAGATCACTACTCAGTTTGTTCTTGTTCAGCTTTTTATCGTCCAGCTTTTTATCGTCCAGCTTTTTATCGTCCAGCTTTTTATCGTCCAGCTTTTTATCGTCCAGCTTTTTATCGTTAGGCTCTTTCTCGTTTAGATTGCTCTCTTTCTGTCCCAGTTCCTCATCACTCAGATCATCACTCAGGTCATCACTCAGATCATCACTCAGGTCATCACTCAGATCATCACTCAGATCATCACTCAGGTCACTGCTCAGGTCATCAGAACTATTGTCATCTTTTTTTGGAGAGTTTTCGTCTAATATGGGTATCCTTTGGCTTTCTTTTGGCTTCTTCGACAATTGACTCCCATCGTCTATAGCTTTCTTTTTGCCAGGCCCTGATATTGGTTGTTTCTCTTGATTCTGTTTTGCATCATCCTGCTCATCATCACTCAGATCACTACTCAGATCACTACTCAGATCACTGCTCAGGTCACTGCTCAGATCACTGCTCAGTTTGTTCTCATCCAGCTTTTTCTTGTTCAGCTTTTCATCTTTGGGCTCTTTCTCGTTAGGTTTGCCCTCTTTCTCTCCCAGTTCCTCATCACTCAGATCGTCACTCAGGTCATCGCTCAGGTCATCGCTCAGATCATCACTCAGATCATCACTCAGATCATCACTCAGGTCACTTGAGCTCAGATCATCACTCAGGTCACTTGAACTCAGATCATCACTCTGCTTGTTAGTCGGCTTTGGGTTCAGTTGAGCGTCTTTCAGATAGTCCTCACGAGATTTTTCATTAGCCTTTTTATCTTCTATTCCTTCGCTCAGTTCATTCAGTTGATCCAGTTCATTATTCAGTTCATTATCACTTTGTCTGTCTTTGCTGATATCATTGGCTTTCTTTTTCCGCTTACCGTCACTCAGTTCTTCACTACTTTTATCCAGCTCATCACTCAGTTCAACAGCTTCACTCAGTTCTTCATTAAGCCTATCCTTGGGCCCTTTCTCTTTCAGTTGTTTCCTAGTTGATTCTTCATCAGTTTGCTCGTTTGTATTTTCCTTCTGTTCATCTTCACTCAGATTTTCACCACTCTCACCTAGCACATGACCCAGTTTATTATTATCTGAGGTAGGTTTGTACTTTTCGTCTTTTTCTTTCTGTAAAGTGTCAGCCGGCTTTTTATTACTGATGTTCGTTTTCTTCAGATTGTTCTTATTGAAATTGTTGGAGTCTTTAGCTTCACTTATTGTATGGATTGATTTTTCCGTATCATTTTTTTCTTGTAAGCTATCCGAATCATTCAGACTATTCAGTTTTTCTTCTTGATCCTCAACCTCCTCAGTATCAGTTAAATCAATGAGTTCTGTTACAACAGAAGGTGCTTTTCTTCTAGATCTACGAGTTGTGGGTCTCGGCTTGAAGGCTTCCTGTTTATCCTCCAAATAAGATTCGTAAAACTCCTTGAAAGCCGATCTGGTTCTTCTGGAAATCCGTAAATTGTTCTTAAGAACTTTGTTAGAAAATTTTTTGGAAGTAGTTTGGATTAATAATTCTACTACATTATTGCAAATTTGACTTATTGGAGCATTGGGCTTTGATTCCAAACTTACTGACAGTCCTGTAAATGAAGCATTCTCTGTGTTCTCCTTCTCTGGAGCTGGTGCCTTTTGAAGTCTGCTTCCTCTTATCGGAGTCTTTTTAACTTCAGTTTCAGCTTCCTCTAAGTTTTCATTTTCTTCGTCAGTGAAGCTCTGAACGAATAAATCGTTGTCTGATGTTCCTGCTGGGGTATTTTCATCTTCTTTCTCATTCTCGTTAGTCTCCATATAGGCATCTGCGTTCGAAGAATTGGTATTCAGAGGAGCATCTTGCTCTTCGGTATCACCTTGCTCTCCTTCGGTATTCACATCAACCATGTCAATATCAGCGTCGTCGTGGTCTTCTTCAACGTCAGAGTTTGAGTTAGTTCTCAGTTCAGAAGCGTGGTCAGAGTCTTCAATTTCTATTTCTTCTATAACTTCTACCTCATCATCTTGATCGTCGCTCATATCGGATACGTTTTCAGGGGTATATTGCATCTCGAATTGATTAGGTCCACTATATTATCCGAGCTGTATTGCATTTTCGACTTGTCCTCATAGGGTTGAGCTAAAAGATTATCATAAAGAGCATTTTTCAAAAGGCCTGGTGAAATGGCAGAGTTTGGTATTTTAGATGCAAGTTTAAACAAACAGTCTTTCGTCTTTTTTTCAAACGATTCCATAATAACAAATTTGTATTATGTTTTGAAGATGAACTTAGCACCCAGAACTGCAGTATCTTCGAGGTATTTGTTTATAAAAGTGCTCATCATTAGATTTTTGGTTATCTTCATTTTCATCCAATCTACCACATGCAATGATTAATTGATATAATCTTTTATAAGTTTCACTCACGATGAAATTTCGAATGAACTTCATATAGAATTTTTTGATACTGACGGCTATATCAATCTCCGTTAATATTTTATTATCTTTCATAACGAGATTTAAAAAGTCTTGTTTAACTTGTAATTGAAGCATTTGATTAAAACCCCATTCATATGGCAATTTAAATCTTTTCTTTTTTGAAATATGATGTCCTTTTTTATAGTTGACAAATCTATTTACCCTAATTAAAGTAATATTTTGGAAAGATTCAAGACTGTTTGTAATGAAATGACAGGAATAATGGTCTATAACAATGGCAATTTTTCTATTGGAATCCAAGGTCAATAAAAGGTCCCATTCTTTTAAATACTTAGAAAAAGCAACTTGTGAGTTGATACCATTGGCTTCATATAGATAATTATTTCGTGTAAGAACTTCACGATCATGAGAAGCATTGGTGATGATCAAGGGTTTATGGAATTCAGTACCAGGATAATTACCAGCGATTCCCAAAGTTAAAAGAGTTGGGATATTACCGTTATTATTCGCATCCTGTGAACGAGCTCTTTGTCCATTCACAATATCTTTTGATAAAAGTTTTAAATTATCAAGATCGAAAACTACTTCATCGAAGAAGAAGATATCTTTTGCTGGGAAATTTTGAATCTTCGAGATGATGGTTTTCCGTTGTTCTTCAAAAGGAGACGTTATATTGAAAATTCTTGCAACTTTATGGTCTTTTTTCAAATCTTGTCGAACTGTTTCGAGTTGCTGAAGAAGAAAAGGGGCAAGACGGGTGATTATAAATGATTTGATTAATTTTTCCAGATTAACAGAAATAAATTGGTTATCTAATTTGAATTGGGATTGATAGCCAATGAAAATGTTATAGATATTGTCGCCATTATTCCCAATTGAAGTATTAGTTTTAAATACTGAATCAAAAAGGTGGTGAACAGTAGCTTTTATTGCGAGATAATTTTCCTCAATGAGTCTAACCAGAGAGTCATCAGGTAATAAATTGTAAAGTTGAGTGATGTTTCTTTCATTGGGGAAATACAACGAGGCCTTTTCCAAGACTTCAACTCTTGAATTGTATGATCTCAACAATTCCGATGTAGATGGAATATCCGAAGCTTTGATAGAGCCAATAGGAATTGACGACATATACTCAGAAAGTATTCTTTCTCTAGAGTTAGCGTTGTATTTAATGTCGGTTTTTAACTTATGGACATGGTATTTCAAGACTTTGAAAACAAGCTCATCCACGGTTTGTACGGGATCTAAGCTCATCAACAGAGGGGGGTGGAGATGACGGAAGGTATACATGTTTACCATACGCACTGTGAGTGCGTTTCAGTACCTTCCCTGATGGAATACCTTCGCCATCCCACAGTGAGCTGGCTGGGCGAGGAGTGTGAGTTATCGTGGTAGCAATCTCATCCAAAATTTGAAGACGACGGAGCTTGAATGCTCCCCTCCTTGAAAAGGGAATAGGCGGCCAGACCTTAATCAGTCTAGAAAAGGTATCCATCTTCTCATCGAACTGTTGATAGTTCTGTCTTGTGATACCATTGACATTGGTGCTGCAATGAACCAGATTTATAATTATTTCAGTATGAAGATAATGTACATAACTTACACATATTCCGTGGTGTAGTCAATAGCCCCCAACACAATATCAGCTCCTTGACACGGACCCGTTTCAGGGTGCTCAACGTCACCCTTCATCAACCAGGAAAGGAAATTCTCCCATCTTATTACCTTGAAGTCGAAATAATGACTATACTTGCGGTGCATCTCTATCACGAGGAGAAGCTAAACCGTGACACACATGATCAGCCCCATTATGACCACATAAGTGTATAACTTACCCATTTGTCGATCAAGACTCTCTTCATATGTTCTCCATCATCTAAACGTACGTCAGGATCCAGAACAGCGAAATGACCTCTGGCAGGATGGATCAAGTGCATCTCAGTGAAGCAAACGAGTGCCTCTGTGTAGAAGACATTCCTCCGCATATTGACCTCATCGCTTCTGAGATTTGGGTCTGGGATAAAATAGAGATTTTTGCAATTCTTTCTCATAATGTGAAGGTGAGAATCTCATGCGCATTATAAATGCGAGTAACACGCACATTATCGATTGCAGCTGGCTCATTTGAGGACAATGACTCGTCCGAGTCGTGATCCGAACCATCCTACCCGTCTCTGTGGTTAGTTCAACATATCAATCCTGTGGTTTACTCTCTTACTTCATCTGAAGCGTGACTCGCTGATATCGTCTTGCGTGCAGTACGCGAAACGGGGCGAGAGGTACAGATAGATTTACGAAGGGTCATGTTGACTGGTTCGCTGCGATGGTGAAGATCAAGCTTCAAGAAGCGCTGTTGTTGGCCTAGGCTCGTAAAACCATCCCACTCGCAAGCCAGGCCCGCCTTCCTTTTTGGGTTTTCGGAGTTTGGAAAGGCGCGAGCTTGCGAGCGGGCTGGGCAATTAATTGGTCGCGGTTTTGGCGTGAGGGTCCTAGCGCCCGCAAGGCGCTTCGGACTTAGTCGTTTTCGCGTGATGTCTACTTTCTACGGAAATGGAATATGTGTCCCATTCACTCAAAAGTCTGAGTTTCGACACGAAAACAATATATTCTGGTAAGGAAATTTGAATTCTATCACTTGTAGCCGCTAGAGCTCACGCTACGCAAGAGAGCCTTCATAGTGAGTGAATTCGGTATCAGAGCATGCTGATCACACGAAACACCGATCGCGGTCGTTCTGTTAGGTTCAGTGTGATGTCAGTAAGGTACGTGTGATGTGTACAAACAACTATAATACGCACTGGGTCATCAGAAGCTCACCAGGTCAAAGATATCGACGATCAAGTGTCATTTCCCCCACACCATTCAGTCCAAAAAGGCCGTTGTCAACGCGCGAGGAGGGGGGCCGAATCCCCAATGTGAACGGACGAGATCCGGCAGCTGCTCGATACCGAAAATCCGATGTGAGAGGGTTAGGAGAGGTATCTGGACATGGTAGAGGGATGGGGGAGATGGAGTTTCTGAGAGGGTAGGGAAGTGGAGATACATCTTCTGGGGCGTTGGGATGAGGTAGGCAGAGTGGTAGGAGGAGATGGGGCATCTGGAGGTGTAATAGGGGTATGTGCGAGATGGGTGTCTGGTGGGGTAGGAGAGGGGAATAGGGATGGGCGAGATGGGGTGTCTGAACAGACGGGATGGGTGAGATAGGGTATCTGGTGATAGTGGGAGTGTGTTGGTGATGGGTGGGATGGGTATCTGGAGGTGGGGGGAAGGCTGTTGGGGGGAAAATTTGAAAAATGAGGGTTGGTATATACAATCTATATGGGTGTCTGGTGGTGGTATAGGAGGGTAGTTTGGAGGGTGAAATATATTTTTTCATAACATACCTTCTAAATGCAGAATCTATTGATTCTGAGTCAGAAATAGCTAGTTTACAATGAGGGGTGAGGAGGAGAAGGTTGGCTACCTTGTGCTGGAGCATGAAAATCAATATGTTTGATGCTTATATGATCTGTACTAGTATATTAGAGACCAGGGACAGGTGTTAAACAGAGCACCAAGCTGGATTTCAAAAGTCGTCGTGACTTTGCATCGCAACTTGACACATTTTCGTGACTTGCTCATTTGCATATTTTCGTGAGTGTGCATATTTTCATGAGTGTGCATATTTTCGCAAGCATGCACATTTTCATGAGTGTGCATATTTTCGTGACTTGCACATTTGCATAATTTCGTCAGTGTGCATATTTTCGTCAGTATGCATATTTTCGTCAGTGTGCACATTTTCGTGAGTATACACATTTTCGTGAGTGTGCATATGTGCATATGTGCATGACCTGCACATATTCTTGCCACACTTACATGCAATATATAAATCCACATTGCTATACCGATTGTGTCTAAAATAGAGGTATTTCCCTTGTTTTCGCGACATTTTCACTATAGTCAATGTCACGATCGCGAGTGTGCATGTGGGCGATGCTTCCTTCTCTACTGAGCAAGATGCAAGTTACCTCATCTTCATCGCTTGAGAACTGGTGAAGTTATCCTCATTTCATTCAAGTTATCTTAAAACTTAGACAGACTGGGTAAGTATTGTCGTTTTCGCGACATTTTCACTATGATCAATGTCGCGATCGCGAGTGTGCATGTGGGCGATGCTGCCCTTGCCACTGATTGAGATGCAAGTTACCCTGTATTGATTGATTAAGAACTGACAAAGCTACACTTATATCTTTGTCTTATAATCCAGACAGACACCTCTCTTCCGATTTATGATTTTGCAACTGTTAAGGTCTGTACAGTCACAAAACCGCCTGTGTCACATAGTGGAGACATACTAGAGCATCTTGTAGTGCTCCAATGTCATCCATGTACTAAACGGAAAGTGTAATATACCTTTCTGACTGGCATACCATAGCTTAACTCAGGTAAATACTATTGTTTTTATATTGCTCTCATTGTAGGCATCGTTTCAATTGTAACTGTCCATGTAGCCAATGGTTAGGGATTGAGAAAACATAATGCAGGCTACATTACACAAATCGCCTTAGAATTGACAGAGATATGAACTATTCAATGTGATATCTCCTGGTTAGATCCTCTTTATTTCATTTTGTAACAAATTGTCTTACTAGGAGATCTGACTTCTAGTCAAATCCATATCTCATGACTCTGAGTACAGATCTACTATATCATGGCAACCCATCAGAACGATTCTCTCACATCTTTTGGTAGCTGGACTACCGATTCAGACCGAATCGTGCGATTCATATTAAAGCAACCAAGGGCACCTCACATCACGCCGTCCACACACACCAACCACGTCCGCGCCCTTCGTATCCTCGGCCCTGGTGGTCGAGACTCACGACTTACCTTGCTCGTCGTCCCGTACTCCCTATCCTTCTTCTATCATTGTGTCTCAACACCTTTTTCTTTTCATATAGGTTTTTCACCTCGCCGACTGCAGCCTCTCCCTTCATCAGCCCATCAACGTATCCATCCCTCGATTTCCCACACGCTACACCTTATCAACAAAGAAGCGATCCCATCGTGTGTTCTTTCAACCTTACTTGCCGACTGGCTTCGGAGGATTCTAGTTGAAGAATTACGAACGTGCGGGGCCGATTTATGCACACTATTTCTGGTATTGTCCATTATTCTTCTCCGATATTTGTTATTGTTCTATTCCACTCATCTTTTGATCCAACGGCTCAATACTGAAATATCCGCACCAATCTTACCACTCCACCCCACTCCACGATTTCATTATACCCAAGCCTATATCGCATTCTTATTGCATGCTCTACATCCAACCCCTTCAGTCACTACGGGACTGATATACAGTATGAGATAGGGCGCCGACATTGCTGGTAGGTAGAGCCAGATTGTCGAGCTCGAAAATTCCGTAGATGCTGGGTAAGAGTGTGAGATGGGCAATCTGGAAAGTAGGATAGGTAGTGCTGTTTGTGCTATAGATTGGGCAATCTGGGGTGAGGGGGAGAGGGGTAGAGAGTGGGATAGGCTATCTGGAGTGAGGGGGGAGCTGGAGATAGGCTATCTGCTACTGGGATGGTGGAGAGAGGGTGGGGGATGGAGATATAGTGTTGGATAGGCAATCTGAGGGTGGAGGGAAGTTGGGAGGCTAGTGGAAGATGGTCTATCTGGGTGGGAGGGATGATAGGATAGGGTGAGATGGGTCATCTGAAAATACAGGGGTGTGGTGAGCTAGTAAGGGATAGGCAATCTGGAGGGAGGGGGAGGAGAGGGGGGTACTTTTGGGGTAAAATACTGAATGTGTAGATCATTATTGGGGTAGTGCTGCATTGTATAGAGGGATGTTGGAGGGTCAAAAAATGTGTGAAAAGAGTGATTTGTAAAATATGTTCTAGAAAGCATACTGGAGTGATAATTGATGAAAAAAACATGATTTGAGCTTGGGGACCTTGAGGAGCAGATGTACTAGAATTAGACTGGGACCACTTTGAGACTTCATTTCAATTGCAATAGGTAGATATAACTTGGTATATGATGAGGATGGTCAAGTTTAGAGGTAGGTGCTGCATAGTGGATGGTAAATCATGCCGCACACAGGCATGCTAGGTGCAGCAAAAATATACCATTGGATCCACTTCTGAAATATGAATCAAATGGTATATAACACATGAGCAGTGGGTAGGAAATGAGCTCTCAATGTGGTGTTTGGGTCCCTGCTCAAGAAATTTGTTTTTATTGTTGCGCCGCGCGCAGATAGGCTAGGCGCGCGCAAGAGGCATTGTTGGGTTCCCCTTGAGAAGACGAATCCAACGGTGTATAATACATGTCAGGCGATGGAAGAATACTCCTTTAATTGTGCATTTGATTTCCTGCGCAAGAAAATCATTTCTGTAATTGTGTCGCGCACAGAGATGCTATGCGCGAGAATGAGGTACCGTTGGATTCCTCTTAACAAGACGAATCCAACGGTGTATAGAACATGTCAAACTATGAGGAAATAGTACCTTAATTGTGCATTTTATTTCTTGCGCAGGAAAATCGTTTCTGTCATTGCGCTGCGCACAGATATGCTATGCGCGGGGGAAAGATATCGCTGGATTCCCCTTCTCAAGGCGAATCCAACGGTGTATAATATGTGTCAATCGCTAAAGAAATAGTATTTCAATTGTGCATTTGATTTCCTGCGCAAGAAAATTGTTTCTGTAATTGCGATGTGCAGAGAGATGCTATGCGCGAGAACGAGGTACCGTTGGATTCTATGGTGTACCATTTGTACATTTAATATTCCGCATATATTGTTGTAAGATAGTAAAGATGAATGAGACGATGGGGGATTCCCTCCTCGCTCCCTCGTATATATACCGGTACCGTGTGGCTATACAGACAATGGGTACTTCTACTGGTAACTACGTACGATGGTGAATGGTAACAAATGAAGACAATCGGGAGGGTGTCAAAGTGTGAGGGAAATGGTAAGGTAATGAGATCGGTTTATGAGATTAGTGGGCAATGGCTGCGGTGGCGTAGAAAGGCAATAGGTGGGGTGAAAATGTAAAAGACGTAATCTAATCTAGATAAAGAGAAAGGCCGCCAATGATGGCGGTGTTGACAATCGTCAAACTACAACATATATTTCGGGTGTCTGCGCATATATTTCTGATGTTTGCGCATATGTTTCTGATCCCAAAGTACACACATATTTGCGAATATATATACAGTCTGAATATGCGCATATTCAACTTTTGCATAGTTACTTACTGTGCACATATTTGGATGTTGACACATGTATATTTGGAAAGACACACTGGGCTTCTTATTCAGTGCAGGTTCTTAACCCAATTTATATTGAATTTGAGATTTGTATCTTCACAGAAAAGCAATGTAAGATGAAACTAGACTACCACCAATTTTCAATGAGACCTCCAAGACCTGATTCCATTCTTCATACCCCACGTCAGCTTCTTGTCTGTCGTCCGCATGTCTTGACACCGCCATATCCAGGAAACTAGTGACATGAAAGTCAAAGCAAATGAAAATCAGCGATCAAAACTAAGAACATACCCCCATACATACCGTTGCAATATCCTACACCTGGTGGCCCGCTGGTGGCCACGCCCAGTTGTAACGGGGCTCAAACGACACAGAAGTATTCAACAGGTGCTACCAGAGCTGATACAGGTGCTTATCTTGTGGCAAGAGTGGTAAATAGAAGAATGACGGCGGAGACGGGAGCCACCACAAGAACGATGAGGGCAGTGAGGATGGGTGATGACGATAGGGAACAAGCAAGGTTTCGACTTGGCCGAGATGACAGTGGGATTGATCGCGGAATGTCACAGCGCACGTGGATCGTCACGTCATGTCATAGAGGACTTAGACAGAAAATTGAAACGGTCAGGCCGCTGTAAGTAGGACAGAATAACAACTTCATTACTATTAATAGTGCCTACCATGCTGGATGGCTTCGTCGGAGCCCTACTACGGCCAGTTAAACCTCTTAGCCTACTTAGGAGTTAGTCCCTATAATACAAGGGCTACTGAAACCAAAGGAATGAGATTTGAATATGCGCGAGTCGCTATTCAGATAATGAAACACTGCATGTACCATGTTACATAGGTACGCAATTCGCAAGTTCCTAGAAACTGTGCACATGTTGAGCGCTTCCGGGAAATATATGCGCAACTCGCAGAAATTCACCATATATGTGCGGGAAAATAATTGTCCGATTGGTACACCATAAAAAATATGAACATGAATATAAGCTGATCAAGCTGAGAGTGGACTGAAGTGAGAAACAGGTAGAGGAGTGTCTTCGAGACAGGGTGCAGAGGATATGGAGGCATCCACATGGAAGACATGAGCCAACCCCAAGTAACAGACAGGTAAAAGAGAAGCAGTTATATTACCTCACCTCCAAGTTTTCTCATAGATGTTTGTTGCGGGCTAGTAGCTCAGAGTCCATTCTAGGCTGTTGTCTCAAGCATCAATCAAGCATCAATAGCAAATATTGTAGAAGGCTTTGAAATTGGCAGAGGGACTGTTTGAGTAATAGGTCATTGACCCCCATATTTGTACCCTTTTGCATGAGGAAAGCTAAGTGTTGGATCCAGAGATACAGCATTAACTCTTACATTCTGCCTTGGGCGACCACAGGTGAGAGGTATCCAAGAGGTATTCAGAACTACATTCGGTGTATGTATATGCAGTATACCACTGCCATGCTTCTTCGCTCTTGGAGGGGCCAGGCATATTCACACCAGATTGGTTCCCATCAAGCTTAAGGTGACACGAAGCTCAAGGCAACATGGAGCACAGTTGCTAAATCATGAGAAGATCAAGTGTAAGCAAGTTCAGAGTCATAAATGAGAGGGGAAAGATGGAGGGGGATACGGGTGCTCAACCTTGTGAAGTCAAGAGGAGTGAAATGAGCTTGCGCTGAATTTTTGGTGATAGGGAGTACCAATGCAGATGCATCATACTGGTGGTTTCCAAGTCAAGACCTAATATGACTTATGGCTCATGAGCTAGTGTGGACAGCAGGACAGTTGTAACAATGCTTACCTTCATGATTAGTGAGGGCAGCTGAGTGTGGCAGAGAAAGCTTCTCCGAGGAGTTCAACCGTCTTTCATCAATATCAGCTTCAGACAGAACACATCAATCATCAATGTCTGCCTCAAACATGACTCCCGGGGTACAATTCCTCTTCTCAGCGAGATGGAGCATTGGCAGCAGCTTCAGTGAGGAGGTATTGGTGATATCTAAAGACAAATATGACCCTTATTGGAACTTGGGATGCCATAGGGAGAATAGTATATTCTTGCCTCTTGTAGGGATACACTGTACTGCACCCTTCGATGGTCAACCATGAAAAGCCCAATTAGGCAGGCAGTTAATGGCGCCGTGGGTTACAACAATATCACCACTGTAAAAGAGTCAAGATCCCAGAGAGTTGGATTGATTGGTCCAAGTTCATGTTCAGGATTCAAGAGATATATAAAGAACATCGTTGAGTCAAGAAAGCAAAGGACGATGTGGTAGTAAGCAGGCTCGGAACATACGGAACGTACGTACATAGGGTTAGGTCGAGCGTGGGAGAGGTAATAAGTATCAGCCAATCAGAGGGCCTCTTTGTCTCGGGGATCTCGGAGACCACTCTCTTTTGTATAATAGATATAATAGATAGATAGATAGATAGATAGATAGATACAATCTGGTGGAGATATAGTATCTCAGACCTTCATCTGATTTTGCGCGCATAGAAATTGTTTGTGACACTGCACTGCACATAGGCATGCTAGGCTTTATGAAAGGGTAGATCTCAACTCTCATTCAGAATACAAACCCAACAATATATCATACATGTCATATACAAGGGAAATGATGATAATGATATTTTGCCAAGCAACATGCTCCCTGAAGTAGAATATACTCTCCTCCAAACACACATTGATATTGGTAAGGTAAAATCATCTTTATAGTAGGTTATGAGGTATCCCTCATAGCATAGTCTAGCTGTCCTAAGTATTGGACAAACTTTTTCTTAGCCCTAGGGTTAGTATATCCTGTTGCAAGTTTCACTTCTAATACTGTTCTTCATAGTACTCTGTCTTATATATTTGTGGTTATGCTCCAAGTTCTGTCATGGTAGCTGGGGTCCCATATATTGCTTCATTCAACAAATCTAGGCTACCTTCCTTTGTATTATTTGGCTACATGATAAGCCTTGTATGCTCAGAAAGGGGTGTAATTTGGGATGTTTCTTTGTCAGGGGAGTGGAGAAGTAGAGCATACTTTGGAAGTCTGTTTTTGACCTTATAGCTAAAGGGAGAGATGAAATTGGAGTACTTCAGTTGGGTAATAATTATGAGAGGACCATCTGTTAAACAGTGAAGTCTGAGCCCAGCAATTGTAACCACAAAGAGGGCTTCTTGCTGAGCTGATGAGAGTAATTGTAGACACAACCACAACACTATTTCCCTTGTATATGACATGTATGATATATTGTTGGGTTTGTATTCTGAATGAGAGTTGAGATCTACCCTTTCATAAAGCCTAGCATGCCTATGTGCAGTGCAGTGTCACAAACAATTTCTATGCGCGCAAAATCAGATGAAGGTCTGAGATACTATATCTCCACCAGATTGTATTTATAATATACCATTGGATTTGTATTTCAAAGGAGCATCCAAATATCCCCTTGTACTCTTGCGAATGAAGGTTGTCTTGGCGTATCCTAAGGCACATCCATCGTTAGAACATCAGCATACAATAAACCTATCGTTCGGAGGCCTCTGTTAACAAAGGCGACTCCAAACGAAGGGAGATATGTTGTCAGGCACCACTCACCTCACGTTGCTGCCCAGGGTTACACGGGCCGGTGTAGAGTCAAGCTGAAGAGTTTGCCGTCGGGCGCACTCCGAAATCCAGAACGTCGGATCGGTGGGGAGATCGGGCTAATAGCCCGGGCTATTGGCCTTGGCCCTCTTTGCCCCCGACCCCCCCGTTAATGGGGATGGTCAATGGGGTTTATTCCATGTGGAGTTGCCCGTTATGGTCCACCCTATCATGCTGGGGCTCACGACCGTACTCAACTTGTTTGCAATATTAAGACTGGTGATTGTTTTCTAAGACATGATAATGATAGCTTGTGTCTACTCGGTGTATAGAATCTAGGATGTCCTACTAGTGTAACACCAGTTTTTGGGTAATCAGTTGAATAAACATGTATGACTATAGCGGGGTTATTGTCAGGACCTACCATATATTGGTACTTATTTCGGACGTTTTATTGTTCTAAGTACTTATGGAATACAGTTGTCTTAATTTTTTTTACTCTAGAGTATTTTATTGCTGAGCTTAGTACTGACTCTTGATGCACACACGATGATCAGTTGTGAGACTCGGGTCACGCAGGGGGGGATTTTTTGTTAGTCTCAACACATTAACCTTGGTATCATTTAGTCTATAGAATCCTGCTACCTTTCAAAAACTCATTATATCGTTGACACTGATTACTAGCTACTACTAGCGCCAACATATCGTGAGTATCCCACGGTGTAGATGACCGTAATGGCCCTGGCATAAATGCATTGACCACCCCTGACTCGGGGGCACAGAGGGCCAATGGGCCAATTGGCCCGGGCTAATTAGCCCTCTCTCCCCGTCGATCAGACGTTCTCCCGAAATCAGCTATATAGCTCCGGCGCCTCTTCCCGCTTCCGAATCACGATCGGAGATCGGGAGATCTCAGATCTCCCAAATCTACCCTGGTTTCTTTGTGCGTCCATCCCGGTCACTATACTATTACTATTTACCTTGATGGTTCTACAGAACCATCAAAGTGACATTGCATCTCAAGACTCAAGCCGTTCGTCCCTCGTTTGCAACATCCCTCCTCTTTTCGACCCTTTCATGCACTCCTCTGACTATCCTGCTGTCGAACCGTAAGTACTTGACCCTTCATGCCTTTCAAATATTTACATACTTTATTGCTTGCCACATTCGCGAATGTTACGATCTTTTTCCAAGCATCGACTCGCTCAATGAGCACCCTATCCGGCACCATGGAAGCCTTCCCCTTGCCTATTCCCCTAGTAAGCAGCTGTCTTCCCTTATGTTTCAGACTCAACAACTTGAACATTAACCATTTCATCGTAGCCCCCATTGCCTCCCATCTCCCCCTTAGCCCTAATCCACCTAATAAACCCTTCCATTCGCCCACCTTTACTATGGTGTGCTCTACTAATAATGACACTCTTCCATCTTCCCCTGTCTCCGCTCCCCATGTTGCGAGATCCTTGAATCCATTTGGTAAGTTTTGACACATCTCTCCCCTTCATTGCTTTGCATCCTCAGCAGTGTTCTATCCCCTCTACCCATTGCACCTTTGTTATCTTCTAGCTGCCTGTCCGACTCTCATCAGATCCCCGGCCTCGGATCACGCCACTGGTCAACTCGACGTTGCCTTCCCCCACATTCACCCCTTTACGCAATCTCCTGATTCAACTCTTTTCATCGTATGCTATCATTATTTCCCTACTTTGCCTGGACCTCATCCTAACCTGGCATTTATTTTATTAGAGAACATCATTGGGTCTCTTACCACCCTTCTACCAAGCTCACCACCCCTGCTCCTCCTTCCCTTGACCCTAACTTCCTCCATCGCTGGCAGTCTTCTTTGATCATAGTTTCTGACTCATGCAATGACGGTGCTATATGTGCGAGGACTCTGACACTATGCAATTGTAGCTTTTAATTTATATTGTTCTATTGGTTTAATTTGGCGGTCCTTAGTGCCCTCCAACCCTCCAACACCTCGTGTATCTACCCTTCTATGCAGAATTTGTTTGAGAT